>OX388306.1:11060919-11435972 GCA_947579605.1 Athripsodes cinereus | reverse complement strand
ATTTAGTGACTACGTTACGCGTATTTTAATACAGGATAGCCTGTATCTCAATACATGCAGTTCATTCACTGGCTACCACACTTGAGAGAGATGCCTTGATAATAATATGGATATGGGAGAGAGAATAGATAAAACCTGGTAATTCATTGTAAACATATTTGTAAAATACGGGATTTGCCGATGCAGATCAATCATAGATAGCCATTCACATTGAAATTGAAAATATATAAATTATGTGGTGTTCACATTTGGCGAATATCGCCAGGACACCAAAATATCGTCAGCCATTTGAACCGTATGAACAAAATGACAGCTAGTCTGAAACGATAAAAACTAATAAAAACGATATCGTCTCAAGTTGACCACCTTTCAACTTTTTCTCTGGTTGAACGATTCGCGCATGCGTAGATGTGCGCGGCGTCCGTATATATGGTAAAAACTTTATAACCTATAAATTTTATAATGTTTTCTACTTCGTGACAGTTGTTATCTTTGTTGTTGATTTGTGGCGTTTGTTTCCTTAATTCAAAGGCGCCTCATAACCTCTACTATAATATTTTCAACTAATAATAAACACTTCGCGATCTCCATCTCGACGTCCAACATTTTGAAAACTACGTCAAAATCAAAGCGCATCTGACAAATCGTATCTATATCAATGGACTGTGTGAACAGGTGTGATGATCAATGGGCGTCCGGCGATTTTGGTTTTTTATGCAAACGAAATTCGCCTGGCGATATTCGCCAAATGTGAACACCCCATTAGATACTAACTTGTATCATACAAATAGTATGTAGTAAACTCAATGATTCCCTTGATAAAGCATCATCAGGATCCCAGATGGAACATAGAGTACAAAGTACGTACAGTACAATAGTACGTGAGTAAAATATAACAGAGGGCAACACTGGTCTCTTTTCAGATAGATAGATAATACTCGTTACAATAATAATTATTTTATTATTTCGCTAGTCATGTTACATAATTGTGATGAAGGTTGTCTGTATAGTAGATTTTGTGTTCGCCATTAGATGATTTAAAATAATAGTAGGTATATAATATAATGAATACCCGATGTCTAATAATTCATTAAACATACACCGACAAAAGATATTACCTACACTTTAATTATTTAATGCTTTCCATCTATCTATAAAATAAAGAATGAATGAAAATCGTTAAGTATAATATATTTTATTATTATTGTAGTTTGTACGTGTGAAGTTTTGGTGCGAATTGGTTTATTGGATTGCAAAATAAGATTATCTACTACATCCCATATTATTATATGCGTAAAACTCTGCTGTTAACCTTTGGTTTATCAGTTATAAAGTCGAATTATAGGTATATCTTTTGATACCCACGTAAGTGTAAAGTGTAAACGTTAGCAAATCGCATATTATCAATCTGTTCGCTATTCATGCTCTCGGTATTCATTCCATATATTTCCAACAGTGTTGTGTATTTCTTTACCGCATTTAGCAGTGATCCCATTGCGAAATTTCCTACATTTGGGACACACAAAGAATTTACTGCATGTATAAGAATTAAAAGATAAATTTATTTTTTGTGAATTTAAATCAAGGCGTATTTCCATGATAATTACAGCGTATCATTAAAGTTATTTGATCTAATCTGAATCTGGAGCGTGTTACTGCGGTGCAGAACAGACCATACCACACTTGTTGGAGTGTCCATTGTGCTCTGTCGCATGCACTATGGAGGATATTTTTGACGCATCTCTACGTGTTACTGGAGATCAGTTTGATCGGTTTTGCTGAGTTTCGACACGATAAATAAATAACAAAAGGATTTTGATTTATTTCGAAAACTTTATAAGAAGTACTTTGATATTTAGGAATAAGAATTGGCCCTGTGCTAAGCTTAACATAAAAAAATATTCGAATAATTATTCTTTAACCGCCTTTTGGAAAACATGATTTTGAATAAACCAAAAACTATTTATTTTGGATTAAGCATAAAGGAAAAACTACAAATAAGCTTATGAGTACATACTAGCAAAGCTAAGCGAAGCAATAAAATAGTGCAACACATAACTAAATACATGAATTGAAAAAAATATAAAAATCGTTTATATTGCGAGTATGAAGTAAAAATATATTATAACCAGATACCATGTCAATCAGTTTGAAAGACAGGTGAAATGAAATTATATTACCCATATACTTGCTTAATAACAGATGCATCGTCCCTGTATGCTGTAATGTATGTAGGTAAGTGGACAGTATAGTCTCTACTTGCTGTATACATCGTGTAATGTGTAGTATGCAATGCATACTTTATCAAGTATACAACACACTCCTGCTGAAACCTGTTTATTAGGTAGGTACCTACTATACAAGTCTGCCGTGCTCCTTCCTCTGATAAAAGAAATTTACCATCCGTCCTCGTTCGTTAATTATTTTTATCGGACTATTAACTATCTATCTATAAACTAAAGGCGAATGTATCATTCTGTAAAGTAATATAACTACTGTGGTACTCAGAAAAAAAATACATATTTAGACCTTTCTAAGTGTGCATCTTATCATCATCATCTCACTTCACGGGGCCTTACACATGGCGGAGGATCGCTCAAGATGGAGACAGATGGTTTACAGAACGAGGCATGATGGTCTCGATCCTCAGGATTGAGGGACCGACAGAGATGATGATGAAGTGTGCATAGGTTTATAAAATTAACCCTCATTAAACAAAAACAATTTATTATCCCTTGAAACTTTACTTACAAAACTCACCACTCTATATTGAGTTCGATTCTACCTTCACAACACGTACATATTGTATTGATTGAGTCGACGTTGATTTTGTAAAACTCCATTATATCACGTACATATTGGTTTCTGTGGGGGTATTTGGAGGTCAAAAAAATATTGGAAAAGTTTGAAACTCAAATTGTGGCATTCGGGTTCGTAGTCAATTCAAATTTAATATTCCATTCTATTTTCAAAGGCCATCCACTCGTTTACGAGTGATCAGGGCTCAAATTTAATAATATGTACCTATAAACAAATTAAGTTTTCGATTCCTTATTTAAATTACATGCACTCTTTTACAAGTGACGTGGGCAAAATTTGAGTATTTTTTAAACTTAAATTATAAATAATTGTTTGCTAATTGCCCTGAGCATTTTGGGTGGGGGAGGTGTGACGCATCTTCATTTTGATGTCAACTTTCCAAACTTTTCCCATACTTGAATACTTATTTACTAATTTCCTTCTATTTCGAAATGATCGTGAGTACGTCCTTGTGTAATCCAATTAAATACGATATAAAACAGATGTAGCAAATTGTGTAAAATTTCTTTACAATCAGCAATCAGTGGATAGCTGATGACTGGCTTATATCGTACAAGTTTACAATATAATTGTAACTACTTAACTTACTATACAATACATAACTTATTTAAGACTTTAGTTGTAAGTTTATATCAAGGATGAAGTCTAGATAATATTAAACACGGTGTGTTAAAAAAAAAACTACAACTCTGATATTATAGACGTATTATTTCATAGAATATAAACTTAAACAAAATATTAGTATTGGGTCCTATTCTATCTTGGGTCCAATTTTTTTATCTATCTAAAAACAAGCGTTGGTTCAAGGTTGTGAAACAGTCTGCAGGGTTACTCTTGGCACAGTCTAAATACGATCTTAATCTTATCTTGATATTAATCATACAACCCGCGAAATGACTATAGTCAAAAATACGTGCATACCAATCTAGCAGTAGCGGTTGCATGTTATTTTTTACTATAATCTTTAATTAAGAATTGTGTCAAGAGTAACCCTGCTATTGTTATAAATAAGGGTACGATTTACAATACTCCATCATCATCATTATCGCCCTCAACACTCCTCTCTGGAGCACAGGGCAGAAACCAGCCTCCTCCATTCAGAGCGTCTCTGTGCCAATTGCGTCACCTCTTCCCACGACATTCTCTGTGCTCTGATGTCGTTGCCATAGGAACAGTGTATTTTGAAAGAGGGACACCCGAGCCGACGAAGCACTTGCGGACGGAAGAACAATACAACAATATCCACCAGTCAGCTAATATCCACCTTGTTGATATTCATTTTGGAACCTGAATTCTGAGAGAATTAGTACAATGTTTCTAGTCTGTGTTTATAGTATGTCGATGACTGATTCTCAATTTTTACAAATCATTGTGCTTTATTTTTCGCAAATTGATACAGAATATAATATGTACCTAGTAGGTAATTGATATTATTATTGTAGGTATAATATTGAATGAGGCAGTGTAAGGTGAATGACATGATAGTCGATCGTCACTGCTCGTTTTTATCAGATACTGAAATTAAATACATATAAAAGCTTTCGTACTACACATAATAAAATTAAAATATGTTCATTAGAAAAGAATATAAACTTTTTTATACTATTTATACAGTTTTTTTTTTCTAACAACATATTATACAATTTATTTCCTCAAAATCTCGTGCTTTGAGGGATAATTCCATTGGTCTGCATGTTATATTACATGTATAAAATATTATGCTCTTATAATATTATCTTAATTACACGCATAATCTTACAAAGCAGTAAAATACCATCGCACCAATAGACAATAATAATAATATGGATGATTTGCATATGGCGCCGCCAAGGGGTCAGTGGTTCGATTCCAGGTGCCGACAAACTCCCCTTTCACGGCACAAGCTTTTAGCTTAGTGTGAAAGGTGTATAAGGTTGTATTTGGGTTTATAACAAAAACCCAGATATATCTTAAAAAAAAAAAAAATGATTCGTGACCATTTCAAGGACGCCGTGACAAAATAAGCATGGTATAATAGTAGACATGTCTGAGACGGGACAGATAAAACCACCAATCCTCGAACACTCGAACAGAAAATGTCAAATACCTGGGTCTAAGAATGGATGAAAAGTTATCATGGAATAAACACGTCGAAACAATACTGAATAAAACTGGTCCCATTCTAGGAATTCTGCGAAGGCTAGATGTTTTTGAAATAGAAACAAAAAGAATGATTTATAACGCTTTTGTTTTGCCTAATATATCCTATGGTATACTTATATGGTCACAATGCAGTCAGCAGTTAAGATCTCAGGTGAAAAGGGCAATGAACAAGGCTTTGAAATTGGTGTTTGATCTGGATCGACTGACTGAAACTGTTAAGGTGTATGAGGTAACGAAAATGTTCAATTTGGAAGACATTATTTACATCGAAAAAACAAAGATGATATACCAAATGCTATCAAAATCTATAAAAAGCAATACAAGCATTAACTTTAACAAAGAAATCCATAGTTATCAAACCAGGCAAAGAAATCATATTCGAGTCAATGATCCTCGAACTGATAGGGTCAGAAAGGGTTTTTTTTATACAGCAGCATCGGAATTCAATGCTCTGCCACTGAACATCAAGGAAAGCACAAATTTGAAGAGGTTTACTAATAGTTTGAAAAGACTAGTCCTGGATAGGCGTGCAGTGGTGAATGGTTGAGATTTTTTTTTTTTTTGTTGTGTGTGTTTTTGTTTTGTGTCAGTTTGTCAACAGTTTATAAGTGTCCAATATTTAATAGTAAAAACTAGCTAAGTTAATTTCTCCTTATACCAGCAAATGCTGTCTGGAGAACTTGTTAAATAAAGAAAGGAAAAAAAAATCTATAATAATAATTACAACATCATTTGAATTGCTTAACACTTAAAATAAAAATTATTAAAATACAACCATACTGTGTATGGGGTAATTATAATAAACTATCAAGAATTTAGTATCATTTAATGCTGTAATTTTTGTCAAATATTCTTGTATGTATCTTTAATTTGTTAAATAAAATAAATAAATATCTTTAAATAAATAAAATAAATCCTCGCTTCCAATTCCTTCTACCTTCCGCTGCAGCTGTCTAGTCTGTTACCTGAAGTAGTTGGTTAGCACCTTTCTCCCCCATGAGGGGGTATGAACCTACTCCCATCTAAGTCTACGTCCGCCAATTTTGCTTCGTTTAAATGTAAGATCTTCCATTTTGTTATATAACTTTTATAAGTCTGTAAAAAGTAGATATTCATAAAAATCACGAATAAGATTTGAACATCGTCAATTCAGCGATACGGTATGCTACCCATTCAGAATATCATAATTTATATTGGCAAGAAGATAACATCTTGCATGCTTATCACATGCAATTGGTCAACTGACTACTTTTCTAATGGGATTATGCCATGATGATAAAACATATCTATTTTAATTTGAAAAACGTTTTTTAACTTATTTTGAGTAAGAACACGTATTTAAAACCACTCAATTCTAACTATGTGACCAGCCTAGCTACACATCAGATTGGTAGCTCACTCTTTATGTCCCATGAATGACATTTCTTATGAAAGATTTATTTTGTTTATTTTCTATTCCACTTATGAATTAAGTAAAGTCTAACAAAAAAACCTAATGTTCATTTTTATAATCTTCTTGTTTCAGAATGGTTGCACAGCATTACAGAGGTCTGCGGCGGACGGTCATTCGGAGACTGTGGCGCTTCTATTACAGCATGGCGCCGATCCTGATCGACAGGACAATATGGTAAATGTTTTAGTACTTTAATCGATGATTGATTATTTAATTGATAAGAATAAGACTCAGTAACTCGGTCGGCCTTTCATTGTACATTCAGTAACTTACATTCTTACATACTTCTTCTGTGAGTGAAAAGATACATAGTTGGTATAGTAGAAAGAATACAATTATAGTAGAAAGAATACAATTAGTTGATAATTATTATAAATATTATACAATATTTTTAATATTTAATTTAACTAGTTAATATATATTGTAGGTATTATGCACGTTTGTGTTCTCTCATGATGAAATTATTGAAATTACTCTATAGCCGATATCGATTTATTATTCAGTACCATCACATAATATGTAGTTCTAATCTCGTTCTTAAACTTTTGCATGCTATTCTCATAATCAAAATACCAAAATAATAATAATTATGTAATGGGATATGTAATGTTTTATTAGTTTTTTTAAGATGAAACTAGGTATTTATAAGCAAAATCTTTTATCGTGAAGGTGGAGTAGGTTGGCAGATATATTCGAATGCGGGATCTTTTGAATCAAAGTTCGATACTCCATCAGGCTATTCTACACTTCGACTGATAAGTTAAAAAAAACCAAAACTCTCATTGTTATTTTTTTTATAAAAAATCACAAAATACTTCAGAACTTAGAATACGGGTTGATGTCATATTTTATTTCAAAACATTATAGAATAAATCAAACTAAGCAAATTTTTATTTGTAATTTTTTTATTAATATTTATTATTAAAACGTAACTTTTCGTAACCTATTTATGCATACGTGTTCTGAAAATTAAGCAAAGGAATTTACTGCCTCATTGGATTTATCTGTTCTAAGGCAGTATTTATTTATAAATGAAATTATTATTAGAGTGGGAGGACTATAATTATGTTCTATAGCTACCTACTTGTATCTTTATTACATCATAATAACTAACTACAATATATACCTATAATATGACAATGTATTCCTACTGATGTAGGTACCCACTGTAATATTATAATGTAGGTATGTAATAAGGCTCTTTATAAATAATTGTCTTCAGATTGTTTAAGAGCCCTTGATAGGTAGGGAACTCGAAATTGTCACATGATTTTACGCAACCATTTTTCAACATTGATTATTAATTAATTGCAATATTTTCGTGATCGAGATGATATTTTTACTGTTTGTTTTTGATAATATCAAAATTTGAACATATTTTAATGTATTTTTAATAATAATAAAAAAAATAACCGAGAGATTCATGTAGAAATTATCGATTGAAAAACACCTTCCGAAATTTCATCACGACTAGCAGAGGTATTTTAAGACAATCATCTTAGAGGTTACATAAATGATGAAGTAAATTTTGCTCCAAGGATGCTTTAGAAAAAACCTATTTTTCTTAAATTTGGGTAATATTTAGCCGTATTTTTTTTAATATGCGAAAAAAATGGGATTTGTGACGTGCACATAAGAAAATATAATTTTTAGTTCGTCAAGTTCGAATAAGGAAAACATATTTAAAACAATTTTAATTGAATAATTTGTCATATGATTATAATAGCGTGATGTGTTATTTATATTTTGAAATTTTCATTTTAAATTTTCCGCTTGCGGGAAAGTTTTTATGAAAATTTCCGTAGAACTCAAAAATCGGGTTAGTTCGGCCAGCCGAGCCAAAGAGTCGGCACGCTGTTGAATCTGCGTCTGATTATTTATTTAAAATTATTAAAAAATAGAGATGGTTTTATGCTTGAAACTACATAATTACAGCACTAGATTACTTGATTTTTACCAAGGAAACATATTTTTATATGTGTCATCAAGTAATCCCTATATAAATGTTTTTTTTTCATAAAAAAAAACATTATAACTTAATATACCTAAATAATATTTATTTCCATGTCTGTCAAAATGCGAATCGACGAATACGAGAATGAGTGTTCAGTACTATAGATGAGGAGTTCACAAGTAAAGGCACACCGATCCATTTTTCACAAATATTTAACTATGAATGAAGTAAAATAAATCAGTGAAGTTGATATTTTCAACCGACGGTTCTCGGTGGAAATTCATGTTGAATTACTTACAAATAAATCACTTATTTATATTATATCCACTGTGACTTTTAATCAATAAAAAGTCACAGTTTAAACACTACAAATAAGTGTTTTATATAATTAATTCAAATAAATTAGTATTTTTTTATTTTTTATTTAATGTTGGTGAACTTGTTTGTGTACTTAATAAAACTGTAGATTGACCTCAGCATATCCGCCTATTTCTCTTTTTGCTTATTAGTTGCAACATATTTCTTTTCTAATGATAAACGCAAAGTGCCAGCTAATATCCAATTATTAAAAGATGAATACAGAAAATATGCTCTTAACACTAAATTACAGTTCGTATACCTTACAAAGACTATGATAAAATAATACAAATACATAGAAATATATCCGGTATCAGGGATCTAAATTGCTGCCGGTACGTACTCTGCAAAGAATTCACCAAATTTATTTAGGTATGCTGTTTTCTTAGTTTCAATGTTCTAGAGTTGATGTAGGTAACTTTGTGTATGAACTCCTCAGAATGACATTCACCGATGTCAATATTGTTGTCATAGCAACATTTTGTTATTTTTGTGAGTATTAGTATTAAATCAGAAATATACTAAATACACTGATTTATAGTTTTATTTTAATTTTTTCATTATTTAAAATGACGAAAGAGTCATTACGAATGTTAAGAAAAAATAAATTAGCTACATATTATTCACATGATCAAAATGAGTGAGTATATTATAATGGTTGATTTATATTATATCGTTTTTGACATATTTTTTTTTTGTAACGTAACCTTTCCTAAAGTAATTATTAAAAATAAAATATTTTAATACGCGTGAGTAAGCAAACAATGCAGCATCACTCATATATTGGGTGCAATGCCAAAAAGAGAGAGAGAGAGAGAGAGTAAGCAAACAATGTTTCTGATAGAATAAATTAATAAATTCTTTATGTTTTATACTTTCCAGATTATCAGATGATTAGATGATTAGTGACATTAAAACGGTGATGGAGAATTACTAAGACTTGAATTATCATTTGCAAATGTAAGTACATAGTTCTTAACTGATATCCTGATATTTAGGTATATAGTAAAATCAGCACGTATTATCTTATTTTCATGTTACTATTTCAAATAAGCTGATATATGAATACACGCAACATGTTTGAATCTCGGATACATATGTATGTTTTAAAACAAGCTTTGGTACAATTATTATTATTTTATTTTATGTATTTATTCATGATGCTATTCACTAGTTTGCGAATGATTTAAGTATTCCATAAATGTAATAAGTAATAATATAAAATTAGTTTGTGAATCAATAGTGAGAAAATGGTTTAATGTAAAAATATATCTCAGCATGCATTTGATTTTTAGATTATTATGAGTATTCGAAGTTTTCTAAATATGCATATTATATATTTACATATTTGCAGAAACCACTTTGCATGTATGGTTACTATGGAAACATATAATATTTATATTTTGACATTCCATTTCCACGTGAAATTTTAGCACAAAGACATTGTACTTTAATAAGACTGTGCATTATTGGCCGGTTTCAATAATCTATCTATCCGCTCCTGTCGATTGAAATCTATTGTGTTCTATATTTTGAATCATACATTTCAATCGATAGTCACGGATAGATAGGTTATTGAAACCGGCCATAAGACACGATTACACATTAAATCACTTTATTGCTATAATTTTGTTTTATTTCGATGATGAAAAAATACTCTGCAAATATATGGACAGATTGTAAATTTATCCTTGGATTATGATGACTCAAATCTTTTTTTGTGATACTAAAGATGCATGAATCATTCTCTCCAAATCCCGGCCTTTTTGTTGTTTGCAATTTAATGGTGGAGTCAAAAATAATAAACAAGGGAAAAACATATTAAATATTCTTTTATACTTTTGCAGCACTGGTGCCACAGTCGCCGTTTCTTAAGGCAGCCATCATTGTCACTTAATTTGACGTCCCAGAAGAAAGAATAAATTATGGTCAACTCAATGCAGAATGGTGCAACAAATTATGGATAAACTCAAATATACCTACTTTACGTGTACTTTTTAAGGTGTATAATATAAATTATATAATTGTTGCAGAATAAAACTGAGTATTATTAAAAAAAAAGTATTTGAGTACTTTATTGGAAATATACCCACTTATACGCCCACATATATGTACATACAACAAGGTAGACATGTAAAGCTAATAAGCTTTTTTATGACCAATGATTTGATGAATCTATCTATACCCTCACGCCACATCCCATGTGGAGTAAGCAGAGAGAAGGGAACGCCAATTAAGTAAACACCTATACCACTATCCAGCAAAAATAATAATAGTCTACCTACCTACGTGTTTGCTATATTCATGTATAGGTATATGTAGGCCTATTTATAACTCTTGGGGCATGAATGCTCTCTCGCAGGTGGGCCTTGTTGACCTCTGGTGCATCAATTGCATTATACATGCCGTTTTTTCAATGGAGTGCACAATCTTGTTAAAAATTATGTCTTTGTACGCAATGATTTTTGTGTCATTTGGTGTCATAGATAATGAGTGAAATATACATCACGTACGTCGCATTTTTTATCTCCTTTTTCACTTACCGCAAAAAGAGAGACAGTGATTTTTTAATGTTCGTAGTTTTTCGGACATAATATTAACTATATTTACGTGTGTTAGTGACCAAGTGGTGTATAGATAATGAGTGAAATATACTTCATTTCTTTATCTCCCTTTTCACTTACCGCAAAAAGAGAGACAGTATTTTTTTAATGCTTCGTAGTTTATTGGTTCGTACGTAGTTTAAAAGTTAAAATTTGGAGTAAACACCTGTTTTTAGGCAATTTTTTGCATATAGTCGAACGATTTCAAATTAAATTCTGGCTGTGAAGTCCTGTTATGTAAGTAATAATTTGTTATGTAAATATTAGAGGGAGGAGTGCCTTGCACTGTTGAATCAGAGACGACCGACTCCTTAAACCTACCTACGTAGGTACGTACATGCATATTTAAATTTTTGTATGCATAATTAAATATTCTACCTTGAATAAACTTTGTATTAAAATTATTTTCGCAGCTACCAGTAAGTAGTTGCCACCGTATTATTTAAGAAAAAAGTAAATTATCCGTTTAACGCCTCAATATCTACGTATCTACTAGCAAAAAATCATCTTTGACGTTTCTTAGTTCCTAAAGGGCTTTGACACTTTCAGGAACCTAAACCTGTGTGTTTGCCGAATGCCTGTTTTCGACAATATTGTCAGAATCTTTAATAACATTTTATCATCAGGAGTACCTTACTCAGAGTAACTGCAAATCTTTTATTATTCCTTTTCCTTATTTATAGTATTATTTTTTAAAAAGATATTTCTGGGTTTTGTTATAAACCCAAATACAACCTTATACACCTTTCACACTAAGCTAAAAGCTTGTGCCGTGAAAGGGGAGTTTGCCGGCACCTGGTATCGAACCACAGACCCCTTGTTCTGAAGGCCGAGACTCTACACAAATTGGTACACAAATAATATTTTGTCTTTGTGGATTGAAGGTTTTCATGGCGATCCTCTCTATCTGGCTGTTGTTTTTCTTGCATATTATATAATATTTTGTCTTGCATACCTACACAGTCATGGGGATAGTACTAAACCTTTCAGATTGATCCCTTCCTACGAAGTCGAAAGACGTCTCTCTCGTTTTGTTTAATATTAGAACGAAACGCTTGTTTCAATTCATTCCTTTCCCCTTCCTTTTCATTTTCTCACGATCCGTATCGTGTTGGCTGTTTATCGGGATCTCCATACAGTTATTGCTATTTTCTCTACCTTTCGGTGAACATGCTGTCACCATCTTCAGGAGTTTAATTTCAAAAGTTTGAGATAGTGATAACAACTACACAAAGATCCTGATACCTATTTGGAATTTAAAGATTCAGTAGGTTCATGATATTAAATATGAATAACTTTGAATTTATCCAATGAATTGTATTTATCATTTTGTTGCCCGTATCATTTATTTAAAATAATTGCAGGTTATGTTGCGCATGTCAGATAACAAAACCATATATATATAAATTATATAGGAAACAAAATATGTACGTATACTCTAAAATATTATTATTCATATTTATTTTGTATTGGAATGGAGAATCAAGCCTTAGGGGTTGAGAGTGTTTTATTCCGAATGAATCTTCATGCACGTACTACACCGCCCTTTTCCTCTTTTAACCTGTCTCAGGGTCAATGAAATCACGGGATACGGAAGAGTTAACATAAAATCATACATGTGCTATTGTTCTAAAGGAAGTTTAGTTAAATTCTTACGATAAAAATTGCACTGACACTGAGATAAAATGCAGAATAGAAGCGGCTAAAACAGCTTTCAATAAAATGAGAAACCTTCTTTTTGACGACAATATAAACCTAAAGCTGAGACAAAAAATGGTCAAATGTTACGTATGGTCGGTCTTACTTTACGGTGTAGAGTCATGGGCTTTTAAATAATATTTATATAGAGCCGTACCTACTGTGATAATATCACTTCAAGGGTGCTTTACATTATTTAGGATCAACATCCACGTCCATTTTCAAATTAAGTATATAGTTTAAAGTTAATAAAATAAACCGCCTTGAAGCATTTGAAATGTGGATCCATCGTAGAATGATTAGAATATCTTGGACCGACATGATAGCAAACATTGATGTATTACGTAGAGCCAATGCAAATAGAGAACTGTTCACCACTGCAAAGCTCCTTTAAAAATCATATTTTGGCTATGTAATGACAGGCAACAAATACACCGTACCTCAGCTCGTTATGATGGGGAAGATCGAGGGCCGCAGAGAGGTCCTCTTCTAATATACGTAGAACACAAGTAGAAGAATTCTGTAATTGGATAAATCGAAAGGAGCAAGTTCTACTAAAGATTTGATAATACCTAAGAAATCGAAAAACGTCTCTCTCGCTTTGTTAAATCTATGTTTAGTAAAACGAAACGCTTGCTTCAATTTATACAATTCTAAGAAATAATTTAAGGGGAACCCAGTTACCTCCCACGCAAAAAAATATTGAACAAGTTTTAACTAGATATTGTTAGCAATTCGTAAAACAGAATTATGATCCTTCGCGATGTGCCTGCTTATTTATTTTTTCTGTGGACCATATGGAAAGAATATGTATTAACGATTGCTTTAAATATTTTTCAATTTTCTTAAAAGTAAGTGTCTTATACCTAATGTTCTTATTATTTTCAGCATGGCAATACAGCGCTACACGAAGCGGCTTGGAAAGGATACAGCAGATGTGCTCGATTGTTGGCAGCTCGGGCCAATATGCATCTGCGGAATAGAGGAGGATTTGCTCCGCTACATCTGGCTTGTCAGAATGGACACAACCAAACCTGTAGGGAGATACTCTTGGCTGGATGTGATCCTGATATTCAAAATAATGTAAGTATCAATAGTTATAATATTTTTTAGTCAAATTCCTCTGTTGTGCAATTTTGGCCATATGGACTCAGATAATTTTGGATTAAAAACCTTTAAGTTGTTCAAGAAAAATAAACCATATTATTATGGTTTGGTATTACCCTTGCAGTTATATTATTCATTAAGTAACACTTTACAAGATAATAAATAATTTGACTATTTATGTCCAATTGGCACAATCATTTATTAGAAACCAATAAATGCTCATATTGTCACTCTTACAGGAGCTAGAAAATTTTGGATTAGAACTCTGGGCAATGTAACTTATACTAATACATATATAACTTTTTTCAACATGAACATGGATGACAATGCTCGGAGGAAATAATACTAATTCTTGCTTAAATTTTCAGTATGGAGACACATCCCTGCACACATCAGCAAGATATGGACATGCTGGAGTAACCAGGATACTGATCTCTGCTGAGTGCAGAGTCTCAGACCAAAACAAAAATGGAGATACTGCACTACACATCGCAGCTGCCATGGGACGAAGAAAACTGACAAGGATATTGCTGGAAGCCGGCTCCAATAAGACACTGAAGAATAAGCAAAATGAAACTCCTAAAGATATTGCGGTGAGAAAAAACCTCACAGAAATAATTGATATTTTAAATTCATCTTCATTAAAACCAAGAAAAGAAACTAAAAAAGAAAAGAGCAGGGGTAAAAGTTCAGAAAGAATTATTGACACGCCAGATGGAATTGTTGACTTTGATGTGATAAGAAAAGTTAAAGAAAGGGAAAGTTGCTTGAGTCCTGGCAAACCTAAAGACAAGAAAAAACACAGAAATGTGCACTTTGAAAATAGTGCCAGGCATTGGTCACCATATGGATGCCATTACTACCCAGATCCTAAGAACTTCCCAAAACCAAATTTAGATTCCTTGCCAAAAGAACCATTGAAGAAAGGGGAACAATATTATTTAGATTTAGCTGGAAATATTTGTAAAGGCCCAGTGGGAGTGGGTTATACTTGCTACTGTGCTCCATTCTTCAGACATATGGAAGACAAACTCAACAGAGACAAACAAGAACTAAAGCATCACATAGACAAGGCACACGAAAAATTAGACCAGAAAGTTACAAGTTTAGAATTGAAAACACAAGGTCAAATATCAGAATTAACAAGATGTGTTGCAGCTGAGAGAGTTCTTTGTAGAGAAAGACAGCAGCATTTAGAGCAGTGGCTCACAAGAGGAATGTTCAGAGCATCTGAAAGAGTACGAAAGCTTAACTTTAGTCCAAAAGGGTCTGTCGACATAGCACCTCTGAAAAGAACACAAAGTTTGGAAATGCTGGACAGTGGTTCAAAAACATGGAACATTATTAGGACATTTAATGACAAAATTCAAGATGAGCACGAGTTCAGAAAATCAATGAGAAACACTTCTAGAAGTGTTGATGTTTTGGATGGAGATATCAAAGAATGTACAAAGGAGACAGGTGCAATTAAGAAACAGCCGATTAAGAATAGATGTAGGGACACCTTGCTGGCAGACCAAAAGGAGCGAGCAAGAAGCAGTGTTAGATCATCTGATAAAAGTACAACTGGATCTCATTACAGCAGACAATACATCAGGAATAGAAATGGAAGTGAATCTTCACACAGTGTCACAGCTGAAATCCATGTGAAACCAAATAGACTCATGTTAGCGCAGTCTCCATCAAGACGAGACCAACTTTCAGAAAGTGATGAAAAATACTCATCCCCAAGTAAACACTCAAGCAAATCAAAATTAAGCATAGACAGAACTATAAATGAAAATGGAATTTCAGAGAGTATAAGTGAATCAAACAGTTGTTTACAGAGTGAAGAAGCAAGAAATAATAAGTCAATCGTAAGTAGTAGAGCACATTCTGTAATTTCTCATAGGGACACTCATAGCTTAGATGGTATTGAAAGTGATGGTTACATAAAAATATCTAAACATTCAAGATCTGAAAATCCTCAAGAAAATGGTTTAGGTTTGAAAGAAACTGAAACGATTAACACCAAAGATATTGAAACCACTGAGAAAAGAAAATCAGTGCATGAGTTAGTTGCTGAAATACAAGAGAAGCAATTGATGGATGAGATAAACAGAATTTCAAGATCACCCACAATGGACCTCACTTCAGTTAGAAATTACGAAGACAGTAGAAGTAGACCACTATCACCAAATTACCACATGGCAGCTAGTAACCCTCCCAATATAACATGGCAAAATAATTCAATCCCGTTGAGTGAAAATACACATTTTAATACTATCGAACCCATTAATTCTTCAGTGGTAATCAAACCAAGTCAGTTGGCAAATCTGAAAGTAGAAACAAATTCAAAGCCAAAAAAATTCTGTTTCCATAATTTAATTCCTTTCCCATCTAGAAAAATGTTTAATTTTCAACAAAAAACAGATGGTACCAAATCAGAAAGCAGTGATGAAGAGGACGCTCCGATAAGAAGTTCATTGGAACCAGGATTAATGAAAAATTCCAATTTACTCACTACTCTCCCTCTACCAAATTATGAAAATATGACATCTACACAAAATGCCCAACCACAAATCCCACCTCCAAAACCTAGTGTCAATGGGCATTCTTATAATCAAGTCAATCCAATGGCATTACGGAATACGTTGCTCCCGATACCTAAAGATGCATACTTTCATGAAATACCTAACAAACAAAGACTTGATAATCAGTTTTCTAATCCAAGGTTGCCTATTCCTTTTCACCAACCCAATCATATACATCTTCAACCCCACCATCATTTTAGTAAACCAGCAACTTCACTAAACTATATGTCTAATGGTCAACCAGTACACGGATCTTATTATGTTCCTAATAGAAATCCTGTTTACAATTCTAATAATTTACTTAATGAGATGATGCATGATCACATCAGTAGAGAATTGTCTAAACCAAACTCCAATCATTCATCACAAATGGAAATCTCTAACGGTCCCAATCCACAGGTGCCTTATCCCAGACAATATCAAGACCAGATACCTTGTGGTCAAATAGAATCTAATGGACATTATCCACATTTGGAAAATCCAATTTTACCTGTAAATGGACATCAAAGTGACAACTATCTTCAGAGTAGAATACAAAACTTAGCAATTAATACTCAACTGTCTGAACTACAAAGTCAGATAGATAGGGATTCTCATAATGATTCTGGTTATAGTACAAAGGTTTATGGCAGCTCTCAAGGAGCTTCTCCAAGTTTATCAGGTAACATGGAGTGTATAGATAATGCTATAAATCCTAAGCCTAATATTGCCATTAATAGAAATTACAGAAGTGGTCTCAGTCAACCTCAGGTACCACACATCGGAGCATCAAGTCTTGTATAGTTTTTACTTTTAAAATAAGAGAATATTTATTAATTATAATTTTTATATTTAATATAAAAACCTTCAGTATTTTGTTAATATTTATTGAACAGCACTTTAACATTATAAAACATAATCTAGATGTATATTTGTATTATTTACATTAATTATACATTACGTAGTCTTAAGTAATTTATTATAAAATAATTTATAAAAAGTATTTAACCATTCTGTACATAGTTGTAATGTTTCACATCACAAAATACAAAAATAACCAATATATTTTTTGTATTATTTCAAAGATTCCTCTTAAAAATGAAAATTATTCTTTTCTAGATAACAATAACTTTGTATAGAGTTAAAGTAACACTAGCTAACTAGTAATTTGTCTGCTGAGAATTCTGTAATTCATGACAACGTTGTGCAATGTAATTATTATGAAAAGAGGTAAGTGTTGTATGGTATAAAGGAATTCCTTTCAAACTTTGTGATGTAGAACTTTCTATTTTAACTGCAACATAATCTCCTGGTAGCACCATCTTGCAGGTAGAACTATTTGGATCAACTGGTATTTCTGTGTTAGGAATAAGAACTTTAATATTACCATCATTTCTACCAGCGAGCATTGAGTCAGATCTTTTACTATTACCTTCAATTAAAACTAATTGTATTTCTCCAATTTGAAGTTTGTTCAGTTCTTCTGCTCCTTTGCGAAAGATTTCAGCTGCTTGTTTTAATCTGTGCTCTTTCACTTCGTATGGAATATCATCAACAAAACGTCTGTGTGCTGTTGTTTTCTGGAAACAAAAAAATTGATTTTTTAAGACTGCACTGCAATCAAAAAGATCTAAAAAGACAGCAATAAAGACTCTTAAAAATTTTGCACCAGAATCTAAAATTTGATTTTACACAAATAATCAGAGCGATAACGTTCACGATAAATCACAAATCTACGTTACACTCACCTCTCTCATACTGTATGCAAATGTGTAGGCTACATTAAATTTGACTTTCTCCATTAGAGTCAAGGTTTCGTGGAATTCTTCATCAGTCTCATGACAAAAACCACAGATAATGTCAGTCGAAAGAGTCACTGAAAAAAAAAGAATCAAATAAATTTACTCTTCAAAAGTCAATATATGTAATTTTGTAATTAAAGTGTTCCCATTTAAACATGTAATTAATACCAAGGTAATGTTATTTCACTGTATAGTTGCGATACAAATATATTCCCTTGACAGGCAGGGATATTGATCCAAAATGTAAGCCCAAACTTGTAAAATAATTACAAAAAATACAGATGAATAGGTGTAAAATGATGAGTTGGCAGAAATCACACCTCTGCGACAAACTCACCCTCTGTTTATTGATTTTATGATTGTATTTGTTTTAAATGTATTTTTGTGTAAATTTGCTTGTAATAAATGTACATTAATAAATAAATAAATAAAATATCTTGGCATGTGGTGGAAAATCTTCAAAATGTTTCATTGACTTACCTCCGGGCAACAGATCTCTAACACGATCAACAAGTTCAAGATATGCTTCTCTAGTATAGCCTCTCCTCATCCTCTCCAACACAGCAGAGCTACCTGCTTGAGCAGGTAGGTGCAAAGACTTGCAAATATTTGGACGCTCCTTAATTATATATAAAACCTGGAATAAAGAATTATAACTATAATGAAAATTGTGATGTAAATAAACATAGACAATTCTGGATTTGAAAAATAATATAATTTCTAATGCTATTTATCAATAATACTCGTATAGAAATAATAAAACAAATGTTTTATTCTACTAATGGTTTATTATGTGAGAGAGACGTCTTTCCATTGTTATTGTAAATATTTTTATATATATAATGGGTGTATGGAAAATCACTAACACAATCACTTGATATTAATTGATTTATTATTATTATTAAACATAATTTGGTTTCATTGTAAACTAAAGAAACGACAAATTATGTTAATTATATCTATCTTTTCTTACATTCTGTCAAAAATTCCTCTCTTCATATCAAATCTCAATTTTAAACAAAACAATCAAAATGGAACAAATTCAAAATATTCTTACTACTAAGGGAAGTGCCTAGGTACTTATTTTAAAATAAAACTAATCTTACAAAATAATAACCAAGGTAAGTACCTAGGCACTTTCTTACATCTCCCCATCCCTGGGTGAAAATTCTTACAATTTTCAGTCATCATCTCTATTAATTGATACTGGAAGTAATTTTGTTACGTGGTATAGTTCATTTTCTTGTTTTCGTTTTCCTGTTTTTATTTTATATATCGAATCTGATATCTTTTCTATTATTTCATAAGGTCCAATTCTCAATTCATCTAATTTTTTTCTGTTTAACTTGTTGCCATTTTCTATATAAACTAGATCTCCTGTGTTTAATCTGTAGTTTATTCTATTCCTGTCAAATATTTTCTTGTTATATTCGTGTGATTTTCTTGTTCTTTCAAGAGCTATTTCTTTGTTTTTTATCCAATCTTCTTTATTGTTTCTTATTTTCATATTTTCTGGTAAAATACTGGTATCTGTGCCATCTAGTAAATACTTAGGTGTAAATCCAGTCACCGTATGCTCAGTTTCATTGTACTTTTCGATACATTCTCTAGCGATTGTTGTCCAAGCTCTTTTTTCTTCTTTCTCATTGATCTTACATCTCGTCTTATTAACTATAGTCTGATTTAGCCTCTCGTTCAGACCATTGGAGAATGGCGCATCAATAGCCGTAAAAATTAGTTTAACGTCATTCTCTATTAGAAATTCCTTAAAATCTCTTGAGTTTATTCCCGGATATTGATCTGCAAGTATTATTCCAATTTTGTCCGTTTCTAATACTTTGTTAACTAATTTGATGAAGTCAGTTGCACTCTGTGTTTTTGAAGTTGAAATGAATGCGTATCTTGTAAAATGGTCTACAAGCAGATGGAGGTATTTTTTTGTTGATCTTTGTCCTCCAAAGCCTCCAATGGTGTCAATGGACATAATTTCGAATGGTTTTTTTGCTGGACCTAATTGTGACATCAGACCATATTTTCCTTGACCTCTTGATTTGTTCTTAACACATATTTCACAACTTTTACAAATTTTTTTAATATTTGAAATCATATTTTTGGCTGTATAATAACTGCATATCTTATTCATCATTTGTTTAATTCCTATATGACACCATTCATAATGTATTTCTTTAATTAACTTTAAGCTGAACTCTTCAGATAGAATTATCTTTTCTTTATTTCTATTTTTTTTATAGAACACTCCATCCTTTTTTATTAATTTATTTTTATTTTTCTGCAATACTATATTTTGTTCTTGATCTGTTTGAATATCAATAATTTGTATTAGATTAACTATTTGTAGCACTTCGTCCATATTTTCATTTGATTCTAATACCGGATTTCTGCTTAAGCTATCTGCTTCAGTGTTATTTTTCCCCGGAATATATTTAATTTCAAAATTATATTGTGACAAATAATAAGTCAACTCACCAAGTTCTTCATCCGTTCTAGCTTTAATATTCATGTTTTCTAGAGGTTTATGATCTGTAAACACTGTGAATTTTCTTCCAATCAACCAATATTGCCAATACTTTACTGCTTCTTTGATTGCTAGGCATTCCAAATAAATTGCTTTTTTTCTTTTTTGTGAATCATTCAATTTCTTTGAAAAATATGCTACTGGTTTTTCTTGACCATTATTTTGTATTTGTTTAAATACAGCACCAATGCCTTCTATTGCTGCATCTGTGTAAATTCTTATTGGCAGATCCTTATCAAAAATTTCCAATACAGGTTGTGAACATAATAATTTTTTTACTTTTGTAAAAGATATTTCGCATTCTTCAGACCATAAAAATTTTTCATTTTTTCTTAACAGTTTGTGTAACGGTTCTAATAATATTGAACTTTTCGGTATATAATCATGATAAAAATTTATTTTCCCAAGAAACTGTCTGACATTTTTAATGTTTTTTGGAGTTGGGAAATTTTGTATCGAAATCAAATTATCTTTCAATGGTCTCACGGTATTGTGTTCTATTATGTGTCCGAGGTATTTCACTGACTCTGCTGCAAATGTACATTTTTTAAATTTTAGTCTGAAACCTTCATATATAATTGCTTTTATCACTTTTTCTATATGTTCTATGTGTTCATTGAATGATTCCGAAAAAATTAAAATATCGTCTATGTAATTTTCTGAAAACTCTTTTAAATTGTGCTTTCTTAAGATATTTGATAAAATTCTCTGGAATATTGCTGGTGATGTTTTCAATCCGAATGGTAGACATGTCCATTGAAAATGTCCCTCTTGTGTAATAAATCCAGTTTTCTGTCTATCTTCAATGCGTAGTGGAATTGACCAAAAAGCGGAGTTTATATCTAGTGTGGTGAAGAACTTACAGTTTCTTGTTTTTATTATTAAATCTTCTATTAATGGGAAAGGCTGTGCTTGTGGTATAACTATTTTGTTCAATTCGCGAAAATCTATACACAATCTTGATCTTTTATTTTCATCTTTTTTGAACGCTAGTGTTACTGGTGCTGCGAACGGGCTGTAAGAC
Source organism: Athripsodes cinereus (assembly GCA_947579605.1). Lineage (NCBI taxonomy): Eukaryota > Metazoa > Arthropoda > Insecta > Trichoptera > Leptoceridae > Athripsodes > Athripsodes cinereus. Next base: position 11,413,924 of record OX388306.1, on the reverse strand, counting down.
TCTTCAATTAACTTATTTTCTAGTAATTTTTCCACTTGATTTTCTATTTCTTTTCTATCCTCTATAGTGCATTTATACGGCCTCTTACTACAATATTTATCAACCAGTAAGTCTATTCTAGCTTCATAATCTGTAACAGTGCCTACGTCATATTTATTTTTAGCAAACACTGTATTATATTTTTCTACCAAATTTTCAATCTTAACTTTTTTTTCACTGTCTAAGTGATCTAAAATCATTCTAAATTCATTTTCATTCACATATTCGTTAAAATTGACCTTAACTTCTTCTAATTCGTTATTTTCATTCAATGTATTCATTTTATTTTCTGTTTGTAATTTTTCCTTTTGAGAAATTTGTAAATTTTCATCCTGAATCAGCATAAATTTCTTTATTATGTCTAGACCAATAATGAAATCTTCGAAATCATCTCTTTCTACAATGTATACATCAATATATTTTTCTTTCTCAAAAATTTTTACTTTTATAGTTACTAAACCTTTTGTTTCTGTCACACCATTGACCGTTTTTAAAAATATTTTATTGACATCTTTTGTACTTTGTTTTATCTTAACTAGTTTTGAATTTATTAGAGATATTTGTGAGCCTGAATCATATGTTCCGTTTATCTCTAACTTATCTTCTAACAATATTTTTACTTTAATCAATGGTGTGCTTACTCGTTTTTTTGTTCTGTGTTTAGTTCTACTTCTATGATTGAGTTGTGTCCAATTACTTTTGCTTCATTTTCATTTTTCTTTTTATACCAACATAAGTCCTCTGTATGATATCTATTACCTTTGTTTAACTTTTCACATGTTTCACACGGTCTCTTCTCTTCGAATTTTTTCTTATTGTCCTGCCTTTTCTCTTTTTTTTTATAAAAAATATTTTTACTCACTATATTTTCACATTTTCTAACTTCATGCAGTAGTTCGGTTGGATTTTCACATTTTTCTCTGTCGATTTTATTTCTAATAAATTCAGGCAATCCTGCAGCTATTAGCATCACAAGTGTTTTTGAACTAATATTTTTATCCATGTCAATTAGTAGCCTCTGCTTTCGCATAACATACTCCATCAATGATCCTTCCTTATACCTGAATGATATAGCATAGATTCCGCCATCCCACCCTTTGTCTGCAAATGATTCTAAGAAGTTTTGTTTCCAATCTGACCATCCAGCCTCCACGGTTAATGTCATCAATGTTGCTGAGTACCACTCCGAACACGGTCTATCCAAAAATAATCTCAGCACTTCAATTATCGCATTGTCTTCCTCTATATCTAATCTTCTGCACTCTTTTTCAAATGTATCGAGCCATTGTTTTGCATTCGGGTGTTTAAAAAAAAATTTTTCAATCATAAATCTCTCTGCTATGTTTTTTAAATTAGGTTCATTTTCTCTTTTCGGTGTGGATTTTATTAAATTTCTTTCCACAATGCGTTCCAGATATATATTATTAAACATTATATTATCGTCTTGATCGAAATAAATTTTCTCCATTTCCTCTGTGCATTTAATCCAAATCACTCTTTCTTCCCCTCTTTTCTTAAAACTTTCTTTTATTCTTTTATAGCTTTTTGTTTTTATTAATGCAAGATGTTTACTAGCAAATTTATCATCTTCTGAAAAAATATATTTCACATTGTCATTTGTACAGATTGAGTTTATCATAACCACATTTGTTCCTTTATCCGCCGACTCCACGTACCTGAAGAAAAACTTCAATTTTCTTTCCATTTTTTATCAAATTTGTCGTTTTATAATGGGTGTATGGAAAATCACTAACACAATCACTTGATATTAATTGATTTATTATTATTATTAAACATAATTTGGTTTCATTGTAAACTAAAGAAACGACAAATTATGTTAATTATATCTATCTTTTCTTACATTCTGTCAAAAATTCCTCTCTTCATATCAAATCTCAATTTTAAACAAAACAATCAAAATGGAACAAATTCAAAATATTCTTACTACTAAGGGAAGTGCCTAGGTACTTATTTTAAAATAAAACTAATCTTACAAAATAATAACCAAGGTAAGTACCTAGGCACTTTCTTACATATATATGAATGATGTTGTATTTTTAAAATCAGATTGACAATGTCCTCATCAGACGAAAGACGTCTCTCTCACATAATAAACCATTAGTAGAATAAAACATTTGTTTTATTATTTCGATATGGAATTCTACTACCTAAACACCGACACAGTGAATAATACTCGTATAGCTAATGAAAATGTGTATTTTGTAAATTGTAATTATTTCTGAGAAAGTCTTTGTAAAGCATGGATAGCTACCTCGTCAGGAAAATCCTTAGGGTGTGGTGATGTAAATCTAATCCTCATTTCCGGATCAACCAATGAAACTTGATCCAATAAATCAGCAAACCTCATACCTCCTTTCTTAGGTTTGTAAACAGTTTTAAATCCTTGAACAGTTTTAGTTGGTTCTGTATTATTTACACTCTGTGATATATCTCTATAACTATTAACATTTTGTCCTAAGAGAGTGACCTCCTTTATACCATCTTCAGATAATTGTTTTATCTCTTCAATGATGGAATCCACAGGTCTTGATCTCTCACGACCTCTAGTGAAAGGGACTATGCAGTATGTACACATGTTATCGCAACCTCTCATTATAGTACTTGAAAAAAATACGACATTCAAAATAAAAATACATGAACACACAACAAATTATTTATCCTTGTACTCTTTAGTTTAAAAATAAAATAATCCTTACACATAAGCTGATTTTGATTCACTATTGAGTCTTACTGGCATGACGTCTGCATATGTTTCGTCTAAAGAGAGCATCACATTAATAGCTGTCTTATTATCCTCTGTTTCACTTAAAAGTCTAGGTAAATCTTTATAGCTATCCGGACCAGCAACTGAAATAAAAATTATGGTAAGTTTATTTTGTGGTAGTTACTTTTGTTTATGAGAAAAACAATAAATACCTACTTAGATAAAGTAAATATGTATTTAATTTAAAAAAAAATTGATGCCGTCTTCGGAAAAGAATTGGCGACCCACTCTTTTCTGTAAGTTTTCAAGTGTGCTGTAAAATACAGATATTGTAGTAAAATATCCTGTATAAGACTCTTCAATTCCGTGATGAGATATGCTAGCCAAGCTGAATATTTTATTTTTAGGGCACAAAAATGAAAACTTGCATGTTTATTACATGTAGTTAGTGGGTGTCACTCTTGAGTGATACCCCGTGATAGTATAGATAGTTATTAACTTAATGCTGAATTTTGTAATTGAACATACCAATATCAACACACTTCTCCTTTTCTAGCAGTTGATGTTTCAAACGCTCTGCCATGCATCCTAGAATTCCAATTTTCAATGGAGGTAACAGAGTGGACCTCTTCCTTTTCAATCCTTTCAAATTACTTAATCGATTCCATATTTTTGTTTCTGCACCATCTCTTATTGCGCATGTAACTATTAGTACAATATCCGCCTCCTCTAATACATCAGTTTTTAAGTAATTGTTTTTCTTTAATATAGCCCACACTACTTCAGTGTCATTTACATTCATCTGACACCCGTAAACATAAAAATATACTTTTTTCCTTGGTAAACAATACATTGCATCATTTAAGTATGGAATGTTGACTTCTTCCACAGAAACATTTTGAGTATCAGATTCTCCAGTTATAAAATCCTTGAGAGATGGCCCATTTGAAAAGTTATTTATTAATGCATGCTTTGATTTATATTCTATGGTTTGAATTTCACTCTTCCCGGAACAAAAATACCTTGTATTTGTCAGAGATGATGATCTCGCTTCGAATATAATACGATTTGATATATGCTTAAAATAACGTATGAGTAATGGGAAACTCTTCATTTTGAAAAGAAATAATTTATAATTTTAAGTTTAAAACAGCAAAGGCATCTTGGCAGTTTGCTGCAATTTGAATTATTTAATTCTTATTTCATGTTTATAAAGTATCAAAATAAAAACTCGCACATTACATGACCCTTTCAATATAATAGTATTAATATTATCATAAAATTATGAAACAATACCACTGATATACGATTTATAATACATAAAAAATACGCCCGTGCTATTCATACGTATAGGAACTGTCAACTGTCAAATTTGACAGTTGGTTTTATGTAAACAAAAGCACGCTGCTTTGACGTCTGTCAAATAAAAAGCTAAACGTACGTATTTTTTTGTAAACAATGCCACACTATTTTGACGTCTGTCAAATTATCGAAATCTGTGGCTTATGTCGTCCGTGTGGATTGATCGTTATCAGTTTAATTTCCTTTACAAGCGATTTCTTAATTGAGGAAGCACATTTTCAATGTTTGAATAGTGCAATTTCATTTACACATTTGTCGACTTGTATATTTCATATTTTATAGGCATGTTCCCGTATAAAGTAGCATTAAGTTCGTGTATTTTGTCTGAGAACAAAGTAGTTTCCATAACCGGATAAAGTGTAATAAAACGGTTTAGAGTCGTTTAAGGTTTATGAACTCACCGTTTGCGAACTTTAGATCTATTGGTACTACAACAAGGATGTTTTATTTTTAAATAAAAAGCGCTGTTTAGGTCTACATAACCTCAAGAAAAATTGTTCACTCTTTTCTCCATAGCCTGTTATGTTGACAATTTATTTTTAGTTCTTATAAGTTAAACCAGGTTTAAAGTTCGAATAACATTAAAATGCATAGGTATCCAAAGTTCTTTTCTTGCATTCATATATTATATCAACACTCTTAATAATGTATTGCTAAAAAAGTAGCTTACCTACACTTCGTCAAAGTAGGGTTGTAATGGATGTTACTTTGCGGATTCGGATCTGGAGTGACTCTGTTTTGAGGATGCGGATTCGGATCTGGAGTGACTCTGTTTTGAGTATGCAAATTTTTATACTATACTATACTATAAACCCAAATGGGGTAGGCAGAGAGAACGGAATGCCAAAAAGATCTATCTTTACACATTTCTTTCACACTCATACAATTTCTTATGCACGCGCATCGGTTCCTCTTACTCAACACACGGCCGTCCTTGAGAATTTGATCCACGTGATCAAGCCATGTGGTTCTCAGACGCCCGAGCTTCACGCCCTTTCTTTCAGTAAAAATATAGTCGAAGAATAGTTTGAACAGCCAAGGAGACATGACACAGCCTTGCTTCATTCCCTTGGTGACAAAGATATCTGCAACCTCATTTATAAAAATGAATATATCTTAATTTTGAAAAAGAAAGAAAAACGCGTATTTTTTTATGAACATGCCCATAAATTTTAGATTTTTCGAAATAATACCATCAATTAGATTATCTATTGAAAATAAGTGTTGCCTTTGAATAATTAATTTCTTCTTCTAAAAAAAATGTTCAAAAGAGCCTATTCTGGAAAAAAATTCGCGTGAAAATGACAATTTTCTTTAATTTTATTTAATATGATGTAATTTTTTGTTATTTTCTTAAAAAAAAAAATTATATCGATACGTTGGCAAATAAAAATATATTGATATAAGTTTCCGTAAACTTTAATTATTTTAAAATGTTCGACGACGGAAATTTTACATTTGAAATGAGTAAGAGCAGGTAACATTCATTCGCACCATCGTAGCGTTTTCCCATAAGTACCGCATGCAGTAAACATGCTGGTAGTCTTCTCCGTAACAACTAAAGCTAACAGACATTCATTCAGAATGGGTGGTTTACTTCATTACTGAATTGAAGATATTAAATGTCTTATATGACATGTTTTACAAATACTTGCCTTTTGTAGGAAACTTAGTATTTGGCAGGTATTCAATGGGGGAAACATGATTACGTCGTTAGCATACTACACAAAAAATAGTAGAATGTATTATATAAAAAAAAACTATTTTACAAATGTGAAGCACATCTTTGAACTGGCATACTTGCTATATCAACCAGGATAGAATTAGTACGAAAAATATATTTTCAACATTTTATTTTAGAAATGTATCTGGCTTGGCATGGTATCCTCAAAAAATGTTTAAGGATGCGGATTCCAAGCTCTTTAAATAAAATTTGCAGATGCGGATATTTTTCGGATGCGGATACGGATATTCGTTACAACCCTACGCTGAACAATAGATTTCGCAAACATCTAGATATCCATGGATATCCATAAACGAAATAGTTTAATATTAATTTTGTCTATGGAAATAATTCACCATAGACAAATTTTATAATTTCTTTTATCTATGATACGTACGAATAGCCTTTGCCTAAAAAATATTTTACTCAATGACATAACCTATTTCTGGAAATTAAACGTCAAAGTTATTTTGACATTTGAAAATGTCATATTTTAACATAGACAATAAAATACGTCAATTGTTCAGCTTTTTATAGCCAGCAAAATAATATCTGACCAGTAACATAATTCCAGTTTAACAAATCGGTACGGCAAAATTGCAATTAATGAAAGGGATAGTTGGAATATTATGTACATTGGAGTATTAAACACTCCATTTATGCATTAAATTTTATCTATTAAATACCATTGTTAACCTTTATATGAAAATTATTTAAAATTACTAGAATCATCATGATACAAGCTTTGCAAAGAGTAGATGTAAATAGATTCAGTAAAAAAACCCATATTCATTTCAAAGAAATTGTTTTAATTCTGAGATAGTTGTATTGAAATAGTCTATAACTTAAAATATTATTTAAACATTATTGAGTTCTAGTTAGAAACTCTCATACTGATCTTTCTCTCTCAACTTAATATGTACTCTATGCACTTCTTAGTATATTAACATAAAAAAATGGAAGTAAATACACAAATAGATGAAACAGCATATTTATTAGTTTACTAACAGAAATGTTGTCGTTTTACAAAGAATTACTTCAAGCGTTTTCATAAAAAAATAATCAAGGCTGCTGCAACTATATAATATGGAAATGGGTTAAGAGGGAGTCCCCGGAACGCAGCTTTTGGAGCTCAGTCCCAAACAATTCAACACCTGGTGGAGGAGTGTCCAGGAAGAAGGTACGAGGGAGACTGGATGAACATCCATAGATCAACTCCAGACGCGGTGCAGTGGCTTTCAGAACGAGAACCAAGGATTTGATTTGGAATGATTATTTATACAAGTCAAAGACACAAAAAGTAAAGTGAGTATAAAAATAATATGTATATTATCCAACACTTTGGTTGAGTGTTGAAGGGCAGACGAAACTGACGCAAGATTATGATACATAGTGAAGGATTTATATATTAGAAAAAATAATATTAAACAATATTGGAAACAATTTTTCTGATGTTTTCCTTATAAAAAAACTATACTGTATATTTAGTAATTGAGTATATAAAATACTATGCAAAATTAATTATATTAAATACGCAAAATTAAATGAGAAAACAAAAATTGTAAATAAATAGTGTTATAAATTATAATTCAACTCTCAGGCTGTTTAGTTGGCAGTCTCTTGACTTGAACATTGGGTTTCCTTAGTTTGTGATAGTTTGGTAATATTTTGCTAAGGAAATCTAACTGCAACATCTGTGATGGTTGTTTCTCCATTGCCTCTCTCATGATGTGCTCACTACCATAGACTATTGTGTTGTCTGCCATATCAGCATCTTCAAGACTACAGCCAGCACCTGGAAGTAGAATATTGTAGTAAATACACACATATAGCTATTTATCAGTACACGACATCCACAGGCGTAGCCAGGGCGAGGGTTTTGGGGGTTTAAACCCCATCCGAAAAGTTATTTTTTTACATATTTCATGTAATATAAAGGATATCGCATGATATTTCAGTATTTTTATTTTCTTGAACCCCCCCCAGAATTAAAACTCTACTATGCCCATGACGGCATCTCCATAGTCAGTGGATTTACTGTGTGTAATAAACATACAATAAGTAAATGTCATGAAGTAAACATGTAGAGCAAATAGATGATGAAATAACGGTTAATATATTTTGTCTGAAATAAGAGGTTAAAGAAACTGTGGACAGCCATGTCGATTAATTCTCAGAGAAAGTCACATGCTGAGTCAGAGAAATCAGCATGCGTGCATTAAAAATTGTATGAATAAGGTCCCTTTGTTAACTTATTTACAATGGATGCCATACCTCATCTCTGAATTGAATGTTAAATGGCTTATTCATAACGTTTTACAAACACATGCCTTTTGTGGGATGATTGAGACCTACAAAATAATTATTAAAAGCAAAAAAACTAACCGACAACACATCCATTCCCTATTATAACTTTTGGTCCCACATACGACTTGCACTCAAATACATTACTCTCTCCAATATGACCCGAGTACGATTCCACTCGACATCCAACTTCAAAGACATTATGCGCTCCAATTATTAATGGTTTTTGAATTTCACTTTGTGGCTCAACATCTGGTCGTGATCTAGAAACACAAATATGCAAATATCATAGTAACCAGTAGGTACCTGAATAGCTTGTTCATAAATTTGTTTAAAAAATAAACATTGGATAAATTATGTTAAAGAATGGGTATATCAATTTTGAGAGTCACACATATATTAACACCATGAAACTTACAAATGCATAACTGTGGAATATTCTTCTATGATACAATATTCAGATATAATAATAGGACCTCCCTCTGCAATAATTGTAGCTCTAGGATGAATAACAGTTCCTCTGGACACTGTAATATCACCTTTCAGAATACAGTCTTCACACACTGTGGCTCCTGGCATTATCTTTACACTGCAAACAAAAATGTAAAACTGTTATTATCACAAAGCATTATGAAACTAAAGTATCGAACTATTGCAGGTAAAGATGTCATATCTTCACAGAAAAAGTAAGTTTCAAATACAACTCACCCCGACGACATTTTGATATAGAATGCACAATGACAAAATAAGAAAGAGTAGATACTTTTATGTCAAATCGAAGAGAAAAAATCCAGAATGTCTTTTTCAATATTTTTCTACAAACGTATGTACGTTTTGTTTTGAGACCTTTAACGATCTACATGACATTTCCATCAATGCACAACAAAAAGATACAGTATGCCCATAGAACGAGAATATCCATTCATGATTCAAGGTTAGATTTTCAAGATCTAAAAGAGACAAGGATATTTAGAGAGAGATGCACCTATACGATTATTGCTTGCTTTGCTTTTCGCACGACTAATACGATTATTATAACCTCTCTATTCCCTTTCATACTATACCTCCCTTTTTATTCTTTTTCCTCCTCTCAGCATATTTTTTTAAGTGTTAATTTGTATACAAAATTGAGCACCATCACTATGTATAATATGAAACTAAAATTAATAATAATAAAATTATGGCGCTTGTAATATAAACATTCAAAATACGCCACATGACACCACAACTTTATAAAAACATAAAAATTTAATATTTATCTTTGACATATTCTAAAACGGGATGTTAGGAAATGAATTCAACGTATTTAAAAGATTTTAAAGCTTAATATTATGATAATAAGCTCAATTTTTGACAAACAAATTAATGATAATGAATGTCTGTGATGGCCATGAATGAAGAGAAGTACCCGTGTATTTCTCTCTCTCTCTCTCCAACTCTTTCTATAGCCTCTGTATCCACAAAACCGAATGTAGCTCATCGGAGATGCTCGTATATTTTTCTTTGTCTCATTTTATGTTACGGAGAACGTTTCTCTGTCTCTTACATTTATTGTGGACGTAGTGGGGAACATATTAAATTACAATAATTTTAGAGCTAATACGCAACTGTCAAAAATGTTTTCTATGCCATGGCCAGCAATGACAATTTATAGAGACATCTACGGAAATTGTACAACATTTTTTCCCGTGCTTTTCAATTTGTGTTGACTGGGAAATTCTAAAGATGCTGATACTCACAATATACAAGTATTTTTTATAGTCCTTTCTTTGCGTCCATCAGTGATATTTTGGATCTTTTGGACCGCCGCAACTTTTTTTCAGCTGTTATCGTCTATCAATATTTTTCTACAATTTTTTTTAATAATCATGATGAATTTTAACTTAATAGAAGTAGACCATTCTTGTAACTCAATCTGAAACACGTGGTTTACTTTTATTTTTCCCTTCTGTTTTAATTTCATCTTTCCTATTATTTTCATCTGGCTTCTTTCCAAAGACAAATATTTTTTAATTAGACTTATTTAAATTTCCACCAGATTTTAACGAGTGGATCCTTATGTAGGTATTATAGTTTCAAGTTTTTATAAATTCTTTTTTTTACAGGAAAATATGATGCTACTTTTTTAATAACATTTTCCGTGGAGCACCTACCAGGCAAAGATTAGGCTTCCCTCTCTTTTCTTAAAATTTTCGAGTATCCCGTAAAAATCGGGTGTTTTTTTATTTGTAAAAAAGATTTTATAAACATCTTAAATCTAGCGAGGTATGCCAATCATTATGAATGTCTTGATTAGTTATTGGCACAAAGAGGATGTTTATTGTAGTAAGTTTGTTGGCTACCCCATTTTTAGGAGATACTGTGATGATATAAATAGCTATTTTAATGTAGGATAGGTATTAATGTGATAACAATGAAATGAATGGCGTCAATGGGGAGACGCCTCTTTCAAAGAGATTCAATGTTCTATTTTGTTTTTCTTCTATTGAGGAACATAAGGTTTCAAATAAATTAATAAGGATGTATATTAGTTCATAATTTATATCGATATCTTTCTTACAATGTCCCATAATCGAGAACTTCAAATCACGTAAAGTTTGTTGGTTTGAATATTGGAATATTATGTCACACTTTCGTATGGTGTGAAAATGTTTGCTCTTTGAAGACTAGGTAGGTATATTGATAAGTAAACTGGCATATAAGTGCCTATCAACTTAATACTTTTATGAAAAAAAACAAAAATTCAAAACACTGGATATTCTGTCCTTCAGGCGAGAGATTAAAAAGTATCTTGTTGGCAACGCCTTTTATACTATCGAAGAGATATTGGCTATCAAACCGACTGACTGATAATTTATAGCTTACCAGCCTTTATATCATGTGTATGACTCATCGTTGACTTTTGTTCTTGTGATTTATCTGATAAATAATTAAATAAATATTGTACTTTGGACATGACACAAGGGGGACTCTTTACATCCTGCTAGTGTTGAAAAATATATTATAACATAATTGTTGAGTGTAATGTGTGTCATTCGTCCTTCTTCTCTGTTTCTTTTGTTAAAAAATCAAATATTGTACTAAAGACGTGGTACTAAGGGGACTCTTTACATCCTTCTAGTACTGAAAAATGCATTATTATTATTATTAATTTTATTCACATTATATAATTATTATTTATGTTCAAATTTATATGTTCGGCAACTTTTTTACTCAATTTTCATTGTTTTGTCTCGCTTTTGATGCCTTACTACTTTGTATTCTTTCATGTATTCTTTTAATGTTGTTCTTTTTATCCTGTGTAATTATGATGAACCCAAGTGTCCTGTAAGGGGCCTATGGGGAATGATTTACAATAAACAATATGCAGGTAATTATATTTATGTTCCGTGGAGCACCCGGCAAAGATTTATTCTCCCACAGTTTCCATAAGTAAGTCGAGTGTCCTGTAAAAGGCAGGTGTTCGAATAATAAAGACACTTTACATGTTTAATTCAGCGATGAGGTTTGCATGTAGGTATGTTTATTACATGCTGCTGGACTACTGGCTACCCCACTTGTGAGATATGCCGTGATGGGAGAGTAGTATTAGTAGTTGTAGGTAGGTAGTAGTAGTAAATACTTATTTTCAATCAGGTCTGGAATTAATAACAATAATTTATAAAGATATCACAATAACAAACAACATTTAAAATACTCCCTCCATAAGCAACTTAATGCTTGTGATTTGATTTTCGAATATTTAAAAGAACATCGAAATACGGTATTTCATCGAATGTTCTTGGACTCAATAAAATATATTTAAGTCTTTCAGACATGGTGCCAGGGTAGTTATATCACCACTTTACTTGGAAACCTTCGTTCTATAGAGAGGTAAAGGATTGACATAAGAACTATAATGTACCTACCTACGCAATACAGATAATATAATATTAATATTAATATATGATTTTTTTGTACACCTAATACTTGTTGCTGCTACTTTGTATGATGTGTGATCATAAAGTTATAAATCTAGAAAGAAATATGTGTACTTACTGAAAAATAATTATTCGATCTTATTTTTCTGCATGTATTTTAAAAATTTAACTTTACTATATTGCCAAATTCAAATATGTAATATTAAGTATGTAATATAAAACACTATGTGCATATACCTACAAATTATCGTAATTTTAATTAACACGTTCAAAATTAACAAAATCGTTAGATTTCATAAAAAAAATACTTAAAATAAACCTCAATACTTTATTAGCTCATGTCGTCTTAGTGGCGACTTTAGTCTACCTAAGACAATAGATCCACGCATTAGCGACACCTTCAATAATAGAACATATTAAATTATATACCATACCTGGAATATGGTATTTTTATCCTAGCTTTTGTTCTCAATTTCAATAAATACCAAATTTTTCTGAAGCTCATCACAGTTGTTCCATCTACCACCTAGGAATCAGGTCTCCATTATGGTAAAATACATTTTACTATCTGCTGAAAATCTTGAATCCAGTACCAAATTTTAATTTTTTACCATAAAATTGTACCATTTTTGTCTCTTTTATACAAATATTTATAAAAAAAATATAAGTTTTACCCAGTAATTCAATTTATGAATTCCTATAGATATTTATCTGATTTTATATTCAATATTCATGTTTTATTAATTTTTTATCATATTTCAGCGTAGTCTTCTTGGATTGATTCTCGCCAGCGGAGTCCTGTTGTATTTAAAATTGGATCAAGCATCAGGTAGACTGCGATCACTCGAACGGCAATCCAGGGGTGATTGCAATTATGGCGATTGTACCAAAAAAATGTATCCCTGGTTTGAAACACTTTATAAAAAACAAGAACCTCTCTTATTACTTAATAAAATGGACCAGAGGAGATTTAATCAGCCATATTTTGATTATTTTTCCAATCCCAAACTCAGCCATGCTCAAATAGACAATAACAATATATTAATAGATAGCACTGAACAACAACTTGCACCAAATCCTGAAATGTTAAAAACTTTCCAATATTTGCAAGATCATGCATCAGATATTCAACAGACGTGGCAGGATAATGAAGGATCAGATAATAATAGTAACGTCATCATGGACACTAGTAACACAGAAATAATGGACGACAATGTCAACAATTCTATGGCAAAAAGAACATTTTACCGTAATAGAAACGATTATGACGCATTTTTAGCGGTAAGATAGCACAATCAAATGTTTCGTAAAGTGATGTACCTACTCGTAAAATAATGAAGATTTAAAATTTAAGTGATTTGTTTCTTTTTTTCTTTCAGCTTGCAGGATTAGGTAGAAACTTCTCATTAGAAAATATGAAACATACCAGAGGTCACGCCGCATTATCAGAAGAGAAATTAAAAAATGTAGAAAAATCAAATTGCACATGCAGTCCTCAGGTAAATGAAATGCTTTACAAGTACTAGTATTCGTAGAAAATATAATGACTTGTTAAAAATGTTTTATTTGTGATATTTACGTTAAATAGTGTTGTTTGTTTCAGTCAAATGTAGTAGATTTGGGTAAACAATACTTCCCACGATTTCACATGACATACGATTGTATTCCAACTTCTTGCTCTATACCATTTTTCTCCTGCAAAGAAAAACTCTTCAAGGTAAAATATAAACTTCTTATTTTAATAATTATTTAAGTTTATTTTCTGATGATAGCGTATCGAAGGAAATGTGAAATACCTTTTATATACCTATATGGTTTTTGAATGAAAATTATCTATAATATATACATAGGAATCAATATTAATTTATTTAATTATAAATAAATTTTACAATCATGTTCTTTAATCTTTTAGATATGGGTCCTGAAGAAAAGGGAAGAGGGAGACCTAGTGGGTGAAAGGAATATCGCCATGTTACCAGAATCATTGAAAAAGGACTATTGGTTCGTCGAGAGATGGATTTCAGTTGCTTGCGAATGTGCAATTTAAAACAAATCTAATATTTAACCATTACAATTTGCGTTATTACTTACTAGATTAGTGTCATAAAATTAATTATAATAATCCCTAAAAGCGTCTATTAAAAAATTAAGATCTTAAATTATAAAATATATAATAATAAGGTACGAAACTCTTCTGTAAATAGGACTTGGCACGGTTAAAAGGACATGAAAAATTTATGGTTATGTTATTAAAAGTCTTGTAAATAAAAAAATATTTAATGGAATAGAGTTAAGAGTATTTTAGACCGAATTCTAAAAAGCGCTTAATGTACATAGTTAGTTATTAATCTAAGACACTTTGATCTGGCAGACCATATGGCAATTCTAAAGGGATATCGATTATATCAAAAGTTGTATTGGACAATAAATATTTCTTAAATTAAGTTAATTATGCTTTTTAAAATGAAGCTTAAATAATATATTTGCTGAAAATGTATCACTGCTTCATTGCAATTTTCTAGTATCTAGTTTGTGGAAATCGCTCGACTTGGCTATTTAAAATGGAAATGATTTAAACAATGCATGTTGCATATTGTATTATATTATAATCAAATTAATGTTACAACTCGTGTATGTTAGTGATATTCTTTACTAATAAAAAGTATGAAAAGCACTCTGCTAGCGTACAAAGCCAATTAATGTGTAGCTTTCAATGATATTATATTATATGCATGCATGTTTTTAACTAAATTTAAAAATTAAAATTGTCGTAAGGATAAAATCGTGATAAAAAAGTTAGTAGGTAGCATAATCCGAATTGTTGAACAGATGCCGTGCACTACAGCTGTAGTCCTATAAAAAGACAAGATACCAGGAAATAATAAAATAAAATTATATCTGTCACCACCCTACATACAGAAGATGAAAAATTTAGATCGGACGGATTTAAGTAAGTTTTTATATTATAATAAAAGATTCAATATTAAGTACAAATATGTATAATGAAACAATATTCACTATATATATTTTATTTTTAATATTTAAAACTTTATTTCCTCCTATAAATTAATTTTCTGAAGAATTTACAGAAGAAGTGCAAATAAATTATTAATATACTCCTCTATATTGAAGCGATTAATTCTTGTAATTTAATCACAGTTTACATTGTATTTTCCTTGGCCTTTTTTATACCATCACGGCATTTCCCATAAGTAGGGTAGCCAGGGGACCAACTGTTTGTAATAAACATTGCTTTCCAAGCCTTCCCATCTTGTTGAACCGTCCGTAGTCATTCCATCATCATTTCTAATATGATTTATTTATTTGTTATTATTCAACTTTAATCTAGTTTATAAAAAAACAAATTAAACTTTATTGACATATACTAGTGCACTAATATGTTATATAGTTAAATAAAAAAAACACCAATAGGCGGGCTTATTGCATTTAGTATTAAAATATGTATGTAAATATAAATGTAACGTAGCCATGTAAAATATATTAATTATAGAAAACAATATAAATCTTATATATTTCATAAAAGTATACTTTAATTAATTATTTTATAATATGTAACCGCTCATTTATATAATTATTATAAAATATATAACTGCTTGTTTATATTATAATATTATATACCTATCTATGTAATAAAATATTTTACTCCAGCATTCCACATGAGTTCTTTTACTTTTTTCCAGTTCCTATAACATACCGAAATAAATGTATCTAAATAAAAAATACGCAATATTTTATTTTTCATTACATTTGATTCTATCCAAATTCAATTTTGGAAATATCATTGGTCGATTACAACGGAATGAGTGATTAGGTCTAAATACTGTGATTCCTAGTTATTTGTAAAATCGATCTACACGACCTAGTAGTGTTAATTCGACAATACAATCACGCTAAATTATGCTAGACTGCAAGTAATAAACATGCATGCTGTCCTCTCTGTGCCAGCAAAAATTAAGACGTCCAGGATGGGTGGCAATCTCATCGTTAAATTTAAGATGTGAAATGTCTTTATTTCTTCGAAAACCTACTTTTTGAAAAAGTTTACATTTTGATTTCTACAAAGACAAAATATTTATTGGTAGGTACCTTATAAAAAGTGTCCCGTAAAATATATTGAATGGTAAAATTTAAAAGCACATCTAGACGATATATTCACATTTTTATTAGATGTTTAAGTATTCTGGCTAATGATATTATATAAGAATCGTATCAAAAGGATTTTTTACGTAATATTAAGAATGATACTAAGATACATATTATTATTATTAATATCAAACTATACATAGATGTGAGACTATACCTAATACTTTGTGAAGCACAAAATATCCTCCGTGTTTGATGGATTTACATTTTCTTGCTGACACAAGCGTGACAAATAATATGAAAAGGAAATTGGAAGCTATGTGAGATTTGTACGAGAGAACATCAGAGGATACACTTTATCAACTTCATTTTAATCCACCTAAATCTCTTCATCAGCAAAATATTTTACATATCTCTATCTAGTATCTACATCATCAGGGAATCACCCATAAGGGCTGTACCCTCCCTTACTCGTGGATATTTCAGGAATAGTAGTTCCTATGTCATCCACACACATCGTGCAAAATCTTTTATTTATATCAGAGGCCTCAGAGATTGCCTAAAGAGCTCACCCCGAGAAAAACTCTCCACAGTTTAACACAACCATTAATGGGTCTTAAGGTTTGACAACATTTCTTAAAACTAAAACAATACATTCTTAAATTTTAACTTACAGTTACGTATTACTATACGTACTAAGACTGCTTGAAATTATTACAATTAAATGTTAAAATTTATTACATAATGTTGGAGTATAATATTACCCATAAGTGAGGTAGCCAGTAGACTAACTAAATGTTATGGAAGTAATAATTATCCTCCTTGAGTCACAAAATAAGACACATTCAGGATAGGAAGCATACCTAATTCTTGAAGAAAATAAGAAGAAATTAAGTTATTTTAGCAACAATGATGATTTTTGTTAATTTATTAAAATAGATCACATTATAGAAATAAATTATATCTGGAAGAATAGTGGCGCCTGTTACGCTGTAAACGTATATGACTCTGTCAATCAAACAAATAATATTATCAGCTATCAAAAAGTAAACATACTCGTATATACTCATTAGTGAATAAAATTGAAATTATCTCAATACCAACAAATAAGAGAAAGATTTAAGTAACAACTAACAATATTCAACAATATTTCTCTATATTCACTGTGTCGGTGTTTATGTAGTAGAATTCCATATCGAAATAAATAAAACAAGTACTGTGTTATTCTCTTATTGACTTATTCAATAGTAGAATAAAACACTTGTTTTACATATTTATTTCAATTTATCTAACTAAGAAATAGATATTATTTTGTGTTGTAAGTATGCAAAAGACATTGTTCCCATGGTTATTGACTAAAAGTTTTGACAATTTAATGATAAAATCAGAATTATTCGATATACTGTACTACTATTGAGATTATAAACATACATTAAGGGTTTCCCACCGTTTTCCCCTGGATGATTTAAGAACTGAGCTCTTCATCATCCGTATCATCAATATCATCCAGACTCAACGAAACAAAAACGAAAATTTCAAAGGGAGGACTCAGGATTTGTCTTAAAGGCTTCCTAAAAGTGAGTCATCCAATCATCGGAAATCTGGTGAAAGAAAGATCAGCACTCTTTTAATAAAATTACATCCAAGCGATTTACTTAAGTTTTCAAAATAATTACCGTTGGAGCACCCGGCAAAGAATTGGTCTCTCACTCTTTTTCGTAAGTTTTCGAGTGTCATGTAAAAGGCAGGTATTCGAAAAAATAAAGACGTTTTACATCTCAAATTCAGCGATGAGTTTTGCCACCCATCCTGTACGTCTTAAATTTTTGTTGGCAGGGAGAAAACGACTTGTATGTTACATGCGGCTGATCTGGTGGCTACCCCACGTGTGAGATATGCCGTGATGGTATAATATTAGTAGTTCAAAATAATATCAATTCAATTGGTTTCATAACCCACAAGTGAAAAATAGCCCAAAATCATTATTTTTAGAATATGGAGTAAACTAATATCAGGAAATTTCTGAAACTATCGTTATAAAAGTCAATCAGCAACAATTTATTCTTAAAAATATACTAATTAAGTATAAAAAACAATTGATGATATGGAAAATAATAATAACCTAGAAAAATGCACCGTTAAGTGAAAAATCACCGCTTAAGAATCATGAAAATGAATCAAAGACCTCCATGGAAAACAAGTATGAAATGATCTGGATATGAGTTTATTTACTGTTGTATGCAATATTCTGAAAAGAGCCCGAATTAGAACACCGAAGAGATTTGTGTTTGATATTATGTACGACTGTATATAACAAGGATAACGATATTATCCAAACATGCAGATCGTATGCATACGAGTGAGATGTAGACACTTGTAGGTAATTGAACATTGCCAGACATGAGTGGAGTTAAGTTCAGAATGCTCTGTATACGAAATGTTAAACTGATTCACATGATTCCAATTGTATATATAATACCTATAGTACCCACTTACTTTGTATGACTCAAGTCAACGGCAGACGGATGACATTTTAATACGAAATACTGTATATTGTATACTGTGAACGTAATATTCAAATTATAGTCTAGAAACAAAGGAAAATTAATGTTTTTACTGTACATACATTGATCACAAATATATACATTTTTTATAGAAAAATGCATCCAAATTAGATATTATCACTGTGCAGAAGGCGAATTATTATCGCAGAAGCGCGATTTCTTTGCACTAAGACAAAAATACAAAAAAAAAGTTACATAAAAACCAAACAATAATTATAAAAAAAACACATATACATACATACACACATGGGTATAGAAAAAATACATAAATATATACATACGCATACATATTAAATAAAAAACATTAAGTGATTTAATTGAGAAAAAATATAAAAAAGGGAAGAGGGAGGGAGACAGAAATGATGGGTTTTAGGTCCATCTCGGACTTCGAATCGAAAGACCCGGGGTTCGAAATCCATTATAATAATATTGGAAGAGATCGCGCCTTTGCGATAAACTCGCCCTCTGTATATTGATTGTATCTATGTAATTTGAATGTATATCTTCTGCGTAATAAATGTTTGAAATAAAATATAAATACCTATCATATTTAACAACCTATAATGCATTTGAATGTGTTTATATAATTACGATCATGTCTCGACGAAAGGGTAAGTGAAGTGCAAATTTATCAAATCAAATAATGTACCTACCTATACAAAATGTATATAGCAGGAGTGGCCAAACCACAGAATTCCATACAAAACCTAGAACCCTGACTCATTTACAAAAGTGAGGCAAAAAATCTATGAATTTTTGACAGAACGGTTGGCGAAAGCGTGTGGTGTTTCCAACATTTTATGAAGTATTTCTCGAATTTTTATTAAAATATATCATTTTTACATTTATAAAAACGTAATTGGACATTTTTTTAAGTTCTTGTCGACGTTTTAAGCGATTTACCACACTTCTTTTCGCCAACCGATCTGTCAAAAGTGACGAAAAATGGTGCCTCACTTTATTACAATGAAAATACATACGAGTTCTCCATCTAGGTATTATATATAAAAATCTATGGGCCAAACTTGCATACGTCGATAGCTGCTTTTTTAATGAAATTATGCCCGAGGTCGATTTTTTCTACGTACACATATATTTAGTAGGTGAGGCCTTAAACTCCTCAAACCAAGGCAAGGATGAAAGTATATTTAGAAATTTATTTCATTTATCGTATGGTCATTCAAAGTACGAAGGAAATAATTTATTTTTGAGTTAATCAATTGGGAATAGGGATTTTCTAACGAAATATAAAAATAGGAATTCCAAAAATCTGGGTTATATGGAAGACATCGCATTCTAGCGATAAACTCGCCTTCTGTACATTGAATTGTATAACCAATGTACAGTTAATAATAAAAAAAATACGACTTAAGGATTTTTGACGAATAGGAATAGCTTGGTGATCGACCGGTCGACCGCAATCGACGCGTTGGTTATCTCTGGTGTATAGAATAATTGAATGCATTATGTATATACCTAAAACTACGTGGCAACAAGTGCATAATAAAGGAAGAATATTATATTGTTAGTAAAATGACGCTATTACATGACGGATGCGAATCAACGTAAAATACATATTGGTTATTAGGTACATTATTATTGTGAGCATGTGGGTCTCCGGGAAATAAAGGAGCTTACATTATTATCTGTTAGTTTTAGAGTGTCCTTTGTGAAGAGGTTCTACCCTCCCTCACCTATGTATTTTACAGGAATGGAATGGAGTGTCCTGTAAAAATTGAGTTCTCTCACTTTTCTTTTTTCCATGACATTTTCTACAAATTATTTTTAAATCTCAATTTTTATTATGGTAATTTGACTATCCCGAAATGTTTCAACTTCCCCCCCCCCGTTTTCCCCCTTCCCTCATTCCTACCCTCCGTCAGTAAGGTTCAAATAAGTATTTCTTGACAGTCGTACCTACTCAACAGGTTCGAGAAATCGCCATTTTTGAAATTTTGGAGTATTTAAATTTGGATTATTCTGGAGTATGGAGTATTTAAACACGGCACAAGCTTTTAGCTTAGTGTGAAAGGTGTATAAGGTTGTATTTGGGTTTATAACAAAACCCAGTTTTATAACAGGTTTATAACAAAACAAAAAAAAATAAAATAAAAAAAACTTTAAAACATAACAGAAAGTGAAATACACTACAAAATAATCGCATTGTTAAAGATATACATTATACATTGACTTTGTTCTGTTCAAAAGTTAAACAATTTGAAACATTTATTTGCAGGATTGTAAATAGGTAATTTTTTTTATCATAACTAATTATTTAATATATAAAGGGAACCGTGTATTTTAAAGTTATGTATTTGTTTGTAGAATAGGAAGAGTGGCGTTGATTGTAAGTATTACCAGTAGGTAAACTCAAAATTTTCAAAATTTTCGGCTCCATGACATAACAAAGCTATGGAACTGGACGGTCGATATTATTATAATTAGTACCGTATAAAAACTTGAACTAGGAATTCAGGAATTGAGAATTGTATTAAATCTCAATGCATCCTCAAGCACTATCACGATTTGACTATTTAGTTAATTCAAATCGCATTGACATTGGTTATAAAAACTTGATAAAAATCATAATTATTACGGATGGATAAACTTCTCAACTCCACATACAAAGTGACTAGGTACATGGTTTATTCTTAATGATATAATAAGCATGTCTGCATGGTTTATAACTACACATAGCCTAATGATATACCTAAGCTCATTAATTTATAACCTATATTTATAAAAATAAACTTCTCAATATCCTCATATAAATATTTTAGTCCGTTTATATATAAGTACAGAAAAAAGCTTAATAATGTACAACCTATCCTCTTAAAAAAACTTTAGGATTATAATAATATAATAATAGGTACTATTCATTGAAAGGGAAATTTTGTATAATAATAATAATAATATAATAATAGGTACTATTTATTGAAAGGGAAACTTTGTAATTATTTGATACTTGTCATAAAATTTTTATATATATACATATATATATATATATTTATAGATTTATATATGTATTTATATATGTATATTAATTTATATATGTATAGATTCTTCTACGTGTTTTGTCAAAAAAATATTCTTCTTTTATTATACTAATTATATGAAATAATAATATGAAACGTGAATAAAAATATGTATTTTTATCTTGAATAATAATGCTGATAGTTTAAAATTGCATACAAATATTGCAACCTCAATAATGAAAAACTAGACAACACAAAATTAATAAATAAATTTTTAACATCAAAACATACCGAGACCCTCATTATTTTTATTTAGGTGTTCCCATTTAAAAAAAGTATAACAATTTTTTAAATGTTGCTGATGATATCGTTAATGTTTTTTGTTGTTGTTGTCAACAAATTGGTTACACCCTCTGCGAAGCTGGGATCAAAGCCAGTATGTAACTGCTACGAACCAATAGTTATAATTATACCGTCTGGCTTTTGTCTGCATGATGTCTACCAACGCTGAATTAATTTATTATGATTCAGTTATTTCTCTAAATTACACACATATTCTATCGGATGTAATGTGGAGAACATTATAAAGATATTATAATAGCATCATTATTAATTATTATAATATTTATTATAAAACATTACATTACATACCAATTATAGCTAATAAATAATTGAATTTATAAGTTAGAAATTACTATAATTTTATTAGACATTACATAATATGCCACTCGCATAATGTTGCTAGTTATTATTTAGGTCTATAGGATATTTATATTTATTTATTTATTGTATAAAAGGAACAATGAACAGCATTACAATAAAAAACCTTTTCGCTGTCATTGTACGTAAACAGTAAACAATCAAGACAATAATAAAAAATGATTTTAAAAAACACTGTATAATTTCCAAATTAAATTTATTCACCTCAAACGTTTTCGCCAAGGCTTCTACTTGGTATCATCAGGAGGACTCCTGATGATGCCAAGTAGAAGCCTTGGCGAAAACGTTTGAGGTGAATAAATTTAATTTGGAAATTATACAGTGTTTTTTAAAATCATTTTAATTATAATGAATTTCCAAAGTGTTAACACAAAAACATTTGATTTATTACAATAATAAAATATAACAGAAAAATACAAACACATAGAAATTCTATGACACAAATATTCAAAAAAAGGAATACCTATTGACCACGTCGAATCGCGATATCTATCTACACTGAGAAAGATACTCACAACGAATCATTGGTACGTACTATCAGATTAGGACCAGAGATAGAACAAACGATTCATTAGTACGAATCTATAATATTAACCTATCGCAAACAAGTCGTTGGTAAATTTACCAACAATTTGTTTGTGAGTATTTTTCTCAGTGTATCTATACCTTCGCACCGTATCCCAAATGGAGTAGGCAGAGAGAATGAAATAGAAAAACATTGGTACCTGTTTAAATTTTCTTTTGGTCATGCCTCTCTTTTATTCTCTCCATTAAGATAGGAAAGAAAGTAGTATAAAATTTTATTCTTTCCCATTTCTTTTCTACATAGACAAGCCGAAGATAATATAGGCAGAATCCTTCTTTCGCTGTATTCTCCGACCAGACCAGTCTGGACGCTATTATTGAGAATCATCGCGAAGAATGTACGAGATAGCTTTTCCAGTCTTGTACATAACAATTTGCTGTAAACAATATTATATTATTGATTAATCATTGTTATTATACATGTGTATGTAATCACAAACGAATATAGGTATTCATGCAATGTAATAATGTTATGCTGTAGCAGTGGCGGGACCACAGAATTTCATACAAAACCTAGAACCCTGACTCGTTTACAAAAGTGAGGCAAAAAATCTATGATTTTTGACAGAACGGTTGGCGAAAGCGTGTGGTGTTTCCTACATTTTATAGACTATTTCTCGCATTTTTATAAAATATATAATTTTTACATTTATATAAACGTAATTGGACATTCTATGAAGTTCTTGTCGACGTTTTTAGCGATTTACCACACTTCTTTTCGCCAACGCTTCTGTTAAAAGTGCCGAAAATGGTGCCTAACTTTATTGCAATGAAAATACACACGAGTGCTCCATCTAGGTATTATAAATAAAGATCTATGGGCGGGACTGAACTTTATATACTGGTTATGATTTTGATTGGTGGACCAGTTTTCATTATTTGGTACGGTGTGAAAATTAAGCTAAATAAAATACCCGACTTCATATATTTCTTTTACCTTCCACGCAATTTTTCAATTTGGTATATGAATTTAATTTATTTCACGATATCATAATTTTGTTTAATAATTTCAAAAAATATTTTTTTAAAATACTGGATATAAAGACTAATTCCCATCTTTTATGTGTGCAATTTAGACAGTTCGAAGAAATGCATGTATGCAATAAGCAGTTAGTTACCTATGCATTCATTTATTGAGTTGAGGTTTATTTTGTAAAAATTCATGTTTATATTATGTAAGAAAACACAATTGGTTTTAGTTTTAACAATATATTAGTTGAAACTACGTCACTATTCAATTGAATATTAAGTAAAACTGAAACCAATTGTGTTTTCTTCCATGTTTAGTTATGCATTTGTTAGTATTTTAACCATTGTAGTCGTGTGGTGTTTTTTTTGTATGAATGAGGAAATACGCCACTGTACTGTAAGTATGTACGGGTAAAGTCTAGACGTCTGTATAGACGACAGCAATTATATCAATTAGGTAGGTACTTATTATTATTATGATTGCCTCCCGAGCCGTGAGACTACAACACTCTACTGGGTGTATATGTCAATTCAATACCAAGAGGTCACGATGCAATTGTTTTAATTCGCCAAACAGTGTCCCAGGATAAACAACTTACATACATCTAACAATATGTAATTTATTAGAAATCATTAGATATCATATCAAGGTGTTTGATTAAATCGTTAATTTTAAGATATTCGGGTTGGATGGTATACCTCACCCGCTCATCGCCGGATTCAAGATGTTCTATAATTATCTTGTCCGTTTATATATTTACGAATAGCTTTCTCTTACAGGACACTCGAAAATTTATAGAAAAACGTAAGAGACCTATTCTTTGTTGGGAATCCGCAGAACTATGCGAAATCTTTAAAGACTATATCAAACTTTTGTATACGCTCTGATACCTGGAGCCGTAGACAAACCCGCACTTGTCGATCGACTACAAACGAATTTTCGACTCCAACAATACACGCATAATTATATGGTACATGTAGGTAGATTGTCGTAAATTCGTTTGTAGTCGATCGACAAGTGCGTGTTTGTCTAGGGGGGCTGGTGGGTTCCATGTACTTTCAGAATAGGCGATGGCTATAAAAGTCTGTACCAAATCTGTACCGTGTCAAACTATATTAAATATAATTCTATACAAAGCTGCAAACAACAAACACTACAGGAATTAGTTTATTGCATAAACAAATAAACATTTATACGACTTATGACCTACTTCTTTGTCTTTATTAATGTCATTAAAGTACCTAATAATATCAATCTACAAAAGATGCATTAATTATTACTGAAGTTGCAATTTTGTTTTTTCTACCTAAAAAGGATTTTTAAAAAAAAAAAGATATAAGGTCAACCGGGGCTATTGCGTCACAATACTTTTGATCCCAATTTTAGTTGATTATAATATTTTTTCTTTTTGACATATTAAACTGTGAGTAGGTAATAATACAAGACCTCATGTGTTTTAGGGATTAATATTTTGATGTCATCTTATTATGTTGTACACGATTTTTGGGTAAAAATAATGATTTTTTAAAAGTTGAGGTTTTTAGACGCTATAACCCCAGTTGGGGTTATTGCATCTTTCGGTAGTATCATGTAACTGACAAAGCTAGAAGCAATATTTGACCATTCATTCTGTTACATATATAATTCTATTGTTTATTATTATCTCTTACATCTGATTCCGTGCGAGGTTTCACCAAATCGAACAAATAAAAAAATACGGGGCTATAGCGTCTAGTATACATAGACGCAAATACCCCATACAAAATTTCAGGGGAGACAAACAATTTTGCTGTCATAGGTTCATATGTCATAATAATTCATTGGATTGATTGAAAATAAAAAAAACATATTTAATGTCGGGTATTTATTATTTTTATTATAACAAGAACAATCAATCTAGGTGTAACTATAGACGATAGATTTAAGTGGGATCAGCATGTAAATATTATTTGTAAGCGATTAAGATCTATAGCATGTATGTTATTTAAGATAAAATATTTTGTACCTAGGTCCACACTTGTTACTGTGTACAAGTCTTTGGCAGAATCTTTAATCAGATATGGTATTGGTAGCTGGGGCAATTGTACTAATTCTAATTTGAAAAGAGTAATGTTCGCACAAAAATCGATATTAAGACTTATGGTAAAAAAATAAATTTGCAACGCGGCGCGAAATAATATTTCTCTGTATTTCAAAAAGTTAAATGTATTATCTGCTAAAGGCTTGTTTTGGCAGAGAGTTGTCCTTGACCAGTTTTCAAAAACCGAATATAAAGAAAAACCTCGACATATGCATCACACAAGATTTAAATTTAATGAAGGATATGTAGTCCCTAAATTCAATAATAAATACGGAAAAAGAACATTTGAATATAACGTGCCAAAAATACTTAATATGATGCCGGTATCTATTAAGAAATGCAAGAGTAAAAATATTGCAAGAAAATTAGTCAGGGAATGGTTAAGAGTCTTTTTTACCTAAGGTACAAATTAGATTTAGCTCTAGTGGTTTCAGGCAACAATTTTTAATAGGCGCAGAGAAAATTATTCAAATAATTAATGAAACAGCTTTATTAATAAATAAAAGCCAAAACTTTATATCCAAAAATATTCATAAGTATAAAAAAATAGTATGTTATCACATATAAATAAAATTTAAGTTGTATTTATTCTATAAATTGAATTTATTTATTTCCTAATTCAAAAACAGAGCGAGTACGGCCTCACATCCGGCTACTAGGCACGCCGTGGGCCTTCTGAATCTTAAAATTTGTGAAACTCGCTATATTCTTGATTATTGCACATTATAACGTTATATATGTAGTATGCAGGGTAAACAACATACCATATTATTATATAAATAAAACAAATGGTTGAATTATAAACATTTTCTATATTTTTTTTGATAATGAAATTTATTTTTGATGTGTATGCAGTTTGTCATAATAATTAAGAAAATCCAAGGGTTGTAAATAAATAACTCAAGGTGTATTATAAAATTCATGATATTTTAAGATTAATCTTGGTTTTAAAATTTTATTAACACTCTTGTATTATCAAGGATAATTTATTTAAAATAGCACCACTCAACCTATCATCATTGCGACGGTAATCTTCAAAAATTATTTTCACTATGTTCCTCGCAGCAAAATAAAACTAAAATGATAAAATCGCATTTATAAATGTTCAAAATATTATATTAATATAAAAAATAGCATACATGTGATCCAGAATTTAAAATATTTTAAAAATAAAATGGTTGTAATTTTGCTAATTCGTTTGCATGAAATCACAAAGAAGGGGTGTAGAGCCCTCTTAATAAAGTGTGGATTTATATATAACTAATAATTATTTTTGTATTTAGATTAATGTCGTATTAGGTCAATATATGTATAAAGTATGTTATAAGAGAACACGCCGACAAATCTTTTAGATTTGGCGTGACTCATTATCATAAGATGTATATATTTATTATTCAATGTACAAAAAAAAAAAAAAAAAATTATCACGAAAGAACATAAAAATACGAATAGTTCGTTTCACTGGGTGTAAAATAAAAAAATATTATTGAATATTAAACATTTTTAAGTTTTCTTTAAAGATAAGATGCCCTCATCTGGATAATTACGCAACATTTTGGAAAACCTGCAATAGATTACTTTAATTAAAATAAAAAAAAAAACAATATAAATAAAAAACATATAACGAACACTTAATTAAAATGTTTAGGATCCCTTATATGGGGCTATTGCGTTACACTATATAGTTGCAATAGCCCCTATAAGACAGACGCAATAACCCCAAAATGAAATCCTAATCTTAAATTTTTTAAATGCATGGTGCCATAAAATATCAAGCTTATCACATAAAATAATTAAGAAAACACAAAGTTTAATAAATAAAAGAACTACTTACATTTATATAATATTGATTTTCTGCAAAAAATCTGAGATGATAATGGGTTGAAAAGTTGATGTGTCACTAACGATGAATCCGAACGATGTGCCAAAATTAATATGGCATATTATAAAGAATAAAAACTGTCAAATATAGTCTATGGTCACTAAGCTTCCAGTTTTAGTACTAAAGATTATCAAGAGATGACTTTAGTAATTCTGGAATAAATGTTTCATCTGATAATTTTAATAGACGCCTTCACCCCGTAGACGCAAAAGCCCCGGTTGACCTTATCTGGGTTTTGTTATAAACCCAAATACAACCTTATACACCTTTCACAGTAAGCTAAAAGCTTGTGTCGTGAAAGGGGAGTTTGCCGGCACCTGGGATCGAACCCCGGACCCCTTGTTCACAAGGCCGAGACTCTACCTCTAGGCTACCGACGAACTCGATGCTCAAATGCTTTGGAATTTTTTATATTTTTTTTATATTTATGTCTAATTATAATAGGCATAATGTAAAAATCTCAAAAAAAAAAATTCAATCAATAAATCATTTTCTTACCTACAGATAACTTTGGTTTATTGTGATCTACGTTATACCCACAGAAGACGATAGGAAATTTCAATCTCAAAATGTCCTTTTAAGACGATAGATGTCTCTCTTAATAAATAACATAATTATGTATATATAGTAGGAAACATTTGTTTTTTAATTTCGTTTTAAAATTCTATGTACTACCTAAGTATAAATATCATGTATATAAATATTACATAAAACATATTTTCTATGTATTCTCCCTTTGTTTTCTTTTTTTTTGTTAAATTCGCTATATTATGCAGTTAATAATTTTTCTGACATATTATTCTCTATCCGGGTAAGATAAATCATAATGATTTAGATATGTAGGTATTTTCTCGTATTACTTTGTGATATGATCGATAGTCTATTGCATAAGCAGGTATATCTAGTATAATTACATACCTACTTACTGGCAACTAGTTATACATTGACATATTGAGAGACACGTGTGGGTGATATTATATGAATAATTACTAATAGATATTATTAATTACAGATACTGATGTTCACGTCAATAATAATAATCATTTCTCTATTTTGATAAATAGCTCTACTAAGACGGGGATACATTCCCCAGACTACATTGATCAAATTTCAACAAACCTACGAATGTATGATAATTATTACTAATATGTTACTAAACTATTGTAATATATTTAATATAGGTATCGATTACGGGAAATATCACATGGTTCTATTATTATAATTATACCTATCAAATGCCCTAATAGTCAATAATTTAAATTGGGCTTGAAATAAATAAATATTTGTTTTGTTTCTTATAAAACTATAACATATTTCATATGATTAATAAACAAGTCTACGAGTTTTTTTCAGATGTCCATGACAGACTAAAAATGAGCTTATTGTCCTTTGATTATTTTTCTGTACCTCTTATGACTGGACACTGCTAGCTGAGAGGTTAACATTTTGGTTAGTCTTTGCTGATTGATAATCCATTGTGCATATGTGGGACAGAGGTTCAATATTTGGAACATTTACTTTGGAAATAGCTTTTGATGGTGGATGCAAGAAAGAAAATGACTCTGGATATGACTGTCGACACTGCTTAAATGTGTTGTGAATATGTAGGCTTGTTTAAGGTGTATATAGTTGTATTTGGGTCTATTTCAAAAACCTAAATACGCTTAAAAAATATTTAATAATAGTGACACTTTTGGTGACTTAAGTCAATTTAAGGAAACAAATCATGCCGTATAATATAGTACATACAC
This sequence comes from Athripsodes cinereus, assembly GCA_947579605.1. Classification (NCBI taxonomy): domain Eukaryota; kingdom Metazoa; phylum Arthropoda; class Insecta; order Trichoptera; family Leptoceridae; genus Athripsodes; species Athripsodes cinereus. The sequence continues at coordinate 11,384,220 of OX388306.1, read as the reverse complement.
AAACTACTTTTTCAGGACGAATGTACTTAAATGTACTTCAAAGTGTTTACCTTATTCATATTATGATTTTATTGGCTAAGACTATTATAATTTATTATATTGACCTAAGAATACTCATTATTTTGTTGCTATGCCTGATACGATGTACTTACTTACATACAATAACAATACATTCGCGTGCAGTAATTAAGTATCATAAACATTATGTAGGTATTAGGTACAATGACACCTCTACATCTGTTTAATTACACAAGATATAATTATGAGAATTCATGTTTCTCCTTGCAGTCATTTTCATATTCAATATTGACACCTTATCGTCCCGAAATCTTAGTTGCTTCCATCACATCATGTAAATACTGTCATAATCCTTAGGTATATTCCTCACCTGGTTACTTTCATGTATCTATGGTGATATAGATATGAAATACACTGATAGATTTGCCTATTTTACTATTACCTACTGTCTATACGAAAATTCGTGGTTATATTTTTCAAAATATTTTATTAAAATACATACCTTATTTACTACAAACTCTAATTTCTTCACCACTATATAAAGACCTATTGAAACTAAATCATATTAAATTTTGATTTACTTACATATTCCACTTTCTGCAACATGGACAATTTCTACAGCACAACTTTTTTATATTCATATCTTCTCATGAACTCTCATATCCACTCCCAGAACGTACATGTCCAATTGTCCATGTGATATTCTTTCTTCTTACTATGTGAGAACTCTGTTGCTATTTTAATTAGGATTATCAAATATATCCATAACTTTAAGATGATATAACATAACGTAAATTATAGAACTGATGAATTAAATCGAATTTGTGTAGTACCTACACCATTTATATACTTAGATATTTAGGTATATTATGTACCTATAAGTGACTGTATCTGCTAGTCACTAAGTGAGGCTGATTGACAATCATAATAATTCGTAGCATCCGGAGGTTGTGGTTGCAAGTGCAAATAATAATGATGTCATGTGCAAGGGTAACTGAATAATAAATTGGTGGGTTTGATTAACATATTGCAATACTTATGTACGAATCCCCGCCTGATATACCTTGTTCCACTACTGTTTTCCATGGGCACAAACACCTCGAAATGTGGTTCTACCAACTTAACAGCTTTCAGAGGATACGCCATATCAGAGACATTTTATGTTACGTCATGGCATCGTGCAACATTGAATTTGCATTCTGCGAAAATGAACAGAACAAATGTGCGAATACCTTGGTCATTTTTTCGATACATTAATCATAGATACTTTATCGGTATTTATTTTGTAAAACTCCATATCTATTAATAACGAAAAAAATATGATTTAGAGTTTTTATTTAAATTATTTATCATTCTTTACTGTACATTGATTACAAACAATTACATAAAAGGTATACATTCAAATTAAATACAATCAATATACAGAGGGCGAGTTTATCGCAAAGGCGCGATCTCTTCCAACTAACCCAAAGTTTTTAGAGTTTTACTAGTTACTTTATTTTAGAAACCTAGGTTTCGATAGGTGATGTCGTTTTTAAACTAAACCTACATAGGTCACTATAATAAATTTACTAGTAAAACTTTAAACCATATTTTTATTTGTTCTTAGTACATAAATCATACATTTCAGTGAATAGCACTTTTCAGTGCAATATTGGAAATTAGATTTGAATGTTTGAGTTTATATTTAAAACAAATACATTTACATAATACAGTTTGTTTCATATTTGAACACGAGACACCATGGAATAAAAAAATGATTTCGATTGCTGTTCTTTTTTACAACGCCAATATAAGTTACCTTCTTGTTACAATCTGCATTCATACAGAGATGACTGGAATATGATACGTTGATGCATCTTCGAGATGTGTTTTGTTCGAGGCATTTTTCAGACACTAAAGCGGCTTTATAATAATTATTAATCCTTATTATAATAATTATTAATAATTAAATTAATTATTAATCCAATGATATTGAGTGAGTTTAGTATCTACGTCCCAATATTGTATAATCATTCACAAACATAACTACAATAAACAAACTCCTATCGGCAAGGCGATATTCTCAACATCACTTGCAATGAATTGATCGCCAAGATAGAGACTCTCCTTTGATTCTGTTATTCCTTGTGCTATTTTATGTTTCTGTCTATTGCTTTGTTTTTTTTTTCCCTGCTGAGATCGCCTTGGCCAGAGGCTGTTATGGTCTCAGTGCATGGCTTTTAAGATATTTATAATAACTGATGTAGTTGAGCATATTAAATTACTTAACAGTTATAATGGGATATAACATATGGGGAAAAATGGGAACCAGGAATTACTTAAAAACATTTGAGAAATCAAATGCTCATATTTAATTTGAAAATAAGATTCATTACTGAAAGATCAATATTTAATTCGCTTTTATATGGAGTGTATATTGTCTTGTTAGGAGACGAGATTTTTTAATAACTATGTAAGCAACAAGGATATAACACCACATTGGTCATGCGTCGAATTGAAGTAATTAATGTAATATTATATACGTTTGTCAAATTTAAATTTGCAATAGAATTATTTGAAGGCCTACGACTATAATTTGTTGCTACAAGAATTAAATCATTTATTCCGTTTTCATTGATTTGACCATGAGACAACAACTACAATTCGCACACGAATGATCTTGACACTTGGAAATGTAAATGAATAAGCACGCGCACACACACTCTCTCTTTTATTATGTATGTCTAAGCATACATATATTTGAATATTTGTACCTCGTTCCTACATATAGAGAAAAGTAGAAATATTGCTTTTCAGACTGAATTTCATTATGACTGCTTTTCTATTGATCTTTGTAATATTAAAATTTATAGTAATAAATATATATGAAATACTAATACAAATTAAAATTACAATTTTTGTTTACACTGGCACTTTATTATATTTTTTAAAAAGTACCTACCTACCAAAATTTCATCTCAAATTGACGGTATGTGATATTATGAAAAATGTAATGAACGAAATTTTAAAATAGAAAACAGTATGAATCATCAAAAACAGTATAAAATCAGTATATACTAAAATAAAGACCCTTTTTCAATTCAATTTAATATTTTTAGAAATATTTCAATACGTTTTAAAATATTGTAACAGTTTTTGTATTGCTTTTTTACAAAAACCGCCGACGGGGATAAATCCATATTCCAAAAACCACCCCGATATCACTGAAATAAATTCTGCCGCTTATCAATGCAATCAATATTTTGTAGAATTATCAAAGAAAAATCAGTCCCTTTTTAGATACTTCAAAACATACCTACATTTTTACACCAAAGTGCAAAGCTTGACTGGTTACAGAAAAATATAAGAATGATTGTTGGATAATCAATATTTTGTAGAATTATCAAAAAAAAAAATCAGTCCCTTTTTAGATACTTCAAAACATACATTTTTACACCAAAGTGCAAAGCTTGACTAGTTACAGAAAAATATAAGAATTATTGTTAGAATGACATGTAAAAAAATAAGGGCTGTCTCAAATTTTTCTGCATTGCTTTATATGAGGATAGTGGCAAAAAATGTTTCCGTAATTAAATTACATAAATGGGGATTTTTGCTGCCTTCTATCTAAAATAACGATGCAAAAATGAGAAATTTTCAATTTTAGAATTGTAACTTAAAGCAATATTTAGTAAATTTTTCGACAGATTTACTTAATCTTGATTATTATATTATAGGGTTCATACTATATTTATGATTTATTATTCTTATATGCTAGTTAATATTCTATTCACTTTTATAACATTAACTTACCAACGCTGCTCCATCCAATATTTTTATGTTATGAGTATTATCATTTCATTATATAGATTATGGGAATATGGATTTGTATATATTTAATGTCCTAAATTTCATTGAAAAATCAGAAAATTGAGAACTAATAAACTCAAATTTTGAGTACTAAAATTAAATTGGTAGTTTTTATGAACAATATATTTATGAACAATAAAATTTATGAAACGTGCCTTTTTCAAATTATGAATATTATATATATATGGACAATTTGTAAAGCGCCGTTTACTCATAACATGACCTCAAGGGCGCTGTATATCGTATCCATCACCCGAAACTCCCAGCAAAAAGGTGTGTCTTCAGCCCTCTTTTAAAACTCTCTCCATTCACCTCCTCTCCCAGACACAGAGGCAGCTTGTTCCAACATCTGGGACCCGCAACACTAAACGCTCTATCTCCAAAGCCTGTTTTGCAACATTATTATACACAACATTATGTACTTTAAAGTAAAAAATGAGACCCAACACAACTTGATCATACAGAAAAAGGAACATTACAACAATTACTGTAGAGAAAAAATAGAATAAATTTTATTGTCAGTGTATCGGTATACTCGTATGTCAAGCGATTTTTATGATGACAATTCTCATGCTTCAGAGGCAAGGATTAATAATGAAACTCTGTTTAACTATTAAACACATTTTATTGGTATATTTGTACATTTATAAAAGTTACTGTTAAAAGAAAAATTACATACCATGTACGTAAAAAACTATGAGTCTAATAATATTATTCAAGAAAGTCCAGCATAAATTTAATAAAAAAATCCAAAGCTAAGATAATCTTTAGTGTAAAAATATATCAGTGTTTCATAAAATGTATAAAGTTTAGTAGATAGTTATGTACAAATATAATCACCGAAGTATTGTTCATCTTCATTAGCGAAATGGTGCATATTACAGCAGGTTTTCGGCAGGTTTTTCGGCAGGCTCTTTGGTGATAGTTCCACCGGAAACATAAATAATAATAAATTAGATTATATAAATTGTAATCGTTTATTAGTACACTGTATAATAATAATATATGGTGCGAATAAAAGTAGGTATACAATTGAAATAATTAATATTTATTTCGAGTAGGTAATTAAAAAGGAAATAATATTATGCTTATTGAATGCATAATTACATGCAAGTGGAAGGTTTTTGATTAATATTTATATCGGTTAGTTGTAAATAAGTGGGTTCATTTGTTTTGTCACCCATTATAAACACATAAATAATTGATTTTAATTAATTAAACACGACAGACTTAATGTTACAATAAAATAAACAATAATATTAATAAAACATAGATATGAAATTATATGTTGCTAAAATGGGTGCAAATCAATTTATTTACATATGTATATTTATAGATGCTTGTGTCAGTATTATAGTGAATGATTGATGTATGTATGTATGTATGTATGTATGTATATATTTAGCTTATAAAGTAGAATTAAAATTGAAAACATTAAATATATTCCTTCTATGGATATAATAATATACCAAATGTAATTAATAAAATAAAGATTGTGATCAAATTTATAGTGGGAAGAGCAAAAACTCATAAATAGAATATGTAGGCTCATGATTTCGGTTATAAATTTGGTGAAAATAAAAAAAATGTTTATTTTTGACTGACGGTTGTTTACGCAGTTATAAAATTATTTATTCAAAAAAATTAATTCATTTAGAATGAAAAATATTACCAATAACATGTCGTAGCCAAATGTTTCATTATGTTTATTTAAAGCCACCAATGAAATTGAAGAAAGTCTCCAAATAACATTCAGGAAGAAACAAAATGTTGAAATACTTGAATTCAAAAATTAAATTATAATTTTGAACAAACCTTGGTACAATAAATTTCGGGTGTAATTATAGAAAAAGAAATAAAAATGAGTAATTGCGAAAAATGTGTTTTTCTTTACAACAATAAGATTAAATTCTGGAAAAGTTAGGACAGGAGAAAATAAACTTACCATACTCACCAAATGACAGATGATACCTTAGCCTTGAGATGTTACTTCAATTTTTTATAATACTTTTCAACACCGAAGAAGAGCTAAAAAATCTGTTGTTAAGGATTCAAAACATGATAAAGGAATTTTAAAAGTTAATATAACAATATTATTATATTTCATAACATTCTGAAAATTGTTTCAGCATTGTTTCTACTTTAATAAATTTTCATTCATTCTTTCACATTTTGCACATGATTTAAGATAAAAAGTAGTGTATGTAAATTTTGTGATTTTTTTGGCACAGAGAAGACAACTTGCACAATTATTACATGCATGCTGGCTACTCCGTTTGAGGCCGTGCTGGTAAAGTAGTAGTAATAATTGTAGTAGATATATCTATACATATCGAATAACAAAAAATTTTTTTTTTTTAATATGAGTATATAATAATTATTATTTATATATACCTACTTGAAAATATAAGAAGTAACATGAATGTCAATAATTAATAAATACACATAATATTTAAATTTACTTGAATAATCCTTCTCCCTCCAAACACATAATGCAAACTATTCATTTAGTACGGCATTATTGGCGGATAAAAACCATACCTTAAACGGATAGTCTATATTTTTTATTTGTATTTGGAAGTACGAATTTTTTTTATTAAACAATTATTTTTAAGGTTATCCATGTTATTTCCTCAACGTTATCATAAATCATAAAACACTATCATAAATCATTCTCATCATCAGGATAATTCATTCTAACAATCATTCTTATATCAGGAAACTGTTTTCTTTGGCACTACGGATTAAAATTACTTCTAAAGTGTTAGTTTGTACATCAAATGTAATCAAATAATAATTTTACTCTAAAAATAAATATTTAATATGGAATTTGGAAATATATTTGAAAATAAGTAGGTACCTCTACGCAACATAATATTTATTACCCAAGTTGACTATTAAATGAAAGAAGTATATATTTCTGGATAAGTGATATGAATAAAATATGATATTTCAATATAAGAGACTATATCCTACATACAATTGATTTTTCATGGATTCATCAAGAATGAAGATAATAACGGATTTCTCTATTCCTATTTTTAAAATGTTTATAATAATCATTTTCCAAATAGTGATGTTTTATACAATTATTTTAGGTCCCTAATATTAACAATTTGTTTGAATATTATTTGTGTAATTTTGGCTTAATTCCTAATAGGTATAATTTGACCTACGGGGCAATTTTGTGAAATGAAATTAATTACCTATTTAGGACAAAGAGTTATATTTATTTCTGCATAAATATACAAAATGTGTTGTTTGAGTTATGCGAAATTGATAAAAAAAAATGGTGTCATTAGAAAGTATTTTATTAGAAGACAGTATTAGGTGGGTACACAAAATATACGCTATCATATTATTCAATACACAAGTAGGTACTGTGTGTGTGTGAAATAAATTTGATAGTAGTGTATGATTAACGCCCTATTGACCAAAAACGTATCTCAATTTTTTCCTAAAAATCTATAAGTACATGTGTCTGTATGTAATAATAATAATAAACTGGACAATTAATTAAGCGCCGTTTTGCGATACAAATCACTGCAAGGGCGCATTTAAAGTTTTTTTTTTTTAATTTTATTCTTATCATCCAATTTTAATAAACATATATGTAATAATTAATAATTATAATTTTAATATACTTGATTAATACAGATTGGTTTCTACGAATATAATATTAAGTAGAAACGAAATAAATAAGTGAATAACTGGCATTTAAATCTGTTCAATTTTTGAAGTAAGTACATACCTATACCTTTATGGCAACAGTTCATATAAAGGCAAAGCGGCAAAAGGTGGGATACTTTTTTTGGCGAAAAAATTCTCTGACTGTCATTTCAATATGTATCTGATATTGGTTTATGTAAAATGCGTAAATTTCTCTTAAAAATATTTCTAAACAAAAACAAAATATGTTAGTGTCATGATATCAGTACGATGAATTACTGTAAATATTTTTAACCTAATTTAAACAAAATGAATCCATCATGACATTTAAAATTTTATACTATGTTGACCTGATTTATTATATTATGAACTCTCAAAATGTGAAGAATTTGAAAAATCATTACAGAAAGTTTGAGTTACGCTACATATAAAATTGGCGACGGATTGATCAAATGCGTGTATGTCCTGTTTAGTATGTATGTATACCTACAATATTATAAATGTGTGTAAACTGTGTGTAAATGAAGAATAGATCTGTATTAGGTATTGATTATTAAATCATTTCACTAAGTGGTCGCTGATAAAGAGCGAAAATAACCATGAACTACTTTATCACTTTCTTCTGTATAGATCACGGACGTTATAATATTAATATACGTAATAATAAAATTATTCAAATATTCATACTTTTCATTGAAATATCGTGTTATACAATTATAGGTATATTATACCAAGAGACATGTGCAAGGAGAAGAAGAGAATAAATGAAGATTAGGTTTACTCAACTATTATAATTTTTAGGTTTATAACAATAAAGAATCTATGAACACTCCGTCTATGAAGACAAAAAATAAAGTCTCATCGTTACAAGGTAAAAACGACGGTCCTGTTTCCGCTTTTTTTGAAGAATTTAGATGGATTAAAAAGTTGCTAACTACCTTTAGGTACGATCCTCTTTTAGAATATGTAAACCGTTCCTTAAACAACTCTATCAGGGCTGAAATAATGTGATGAGGTTGGAACAGAATCGCTTTAAATGGAAGAGAATGTGTTTTCATTAACATTTAATGCCCATCTCCGACGCATGATTCGCACACCATTTTTATCAATTTAATTTCAGATCAAGGTTATTATTAGTGGTGATAATAATAATAATATAATAAAATAACTACATAATGCATTATATATCTACTCCGTGTACATCAATTAAATACAAATTGGCCTTGACAACAAACAGACATAGAAAGTTATTCGCAATTTATTGAGTTTAAGGCGATAAAAGTAAAAAAATCTCATATCGCAATTGAAATGTACCTACTGACATGAAATGTGCCAACTTTAGTACTTTACATTTTAAAAATAATTATTTTATTTTTACAAATTGTCACTGGCAAATAATTATTCAGAATATTAAACGTTTAAGAAATTTAATTTAAAAACATTTCATTGATATATTAACATCAGCTGTTACATTTAGCGTTTTATTTGTTTTTATAAATATTTTTCAATATTCGATCTTCACAATCAGCATAGTCAAAAGTTGTGATAATTATCATCAAACTTACAAAATCACTCAATATTGGGTGGAATACCTAACAAATAAATAATCATTAATTTGGACAAAGTTGATGTTGATGTTTTTATTTAAAACTAAACACATTTACTGTATCCTTTGTACAGTATTTTTTACTTGATCATTAAAAGACTTTATTCACCGTATCGTCATGAAAAATTTCTTAATATAAATTCATTATCTAGTCTAGGTAGATATGTAGGTACCTATCACAACAGAACAGCAGACAGTACACCTACCCAATATACTACAGGTTCCAAATGTCGCAGTACATAATGTAGTTCATACATAGTTATACACAATAGTGCAACTAATTCGCTAATATTCCCAAATAGTAATGGCATCATCGCCTAATAATATTAGGTGTGGCATTGTCTAAGACTATAATATTACGTTATTCAATATCAATATGTAATTGTACAAAAGTATATATGCTTAGGTACAATATTCTATTAAATCGCATAGCCACGAGGTGTTTCATGCATAATGCGATATTTTAATTTGCATACTAGACACTTCGATGCCTCCAAATAAGACTGTTGTCACATAGAAACATGGATAATTATTCATATGGATGCTTTACCTTGGCATTCGATGCTTGGGATCATTGCATTATTGACATAATATGTATATTGTGTTTAGCATTACGTTCTTGTCGGCGGATGTAATGTCTTCAACATTAGACAATTACAATGCAATTCTTTTGTGGTTTCGATAGAATCATTATTAGTTGATATTCATTCGAATACCATAACAAATCGAAGGACAATTTTATTATATTAACCGGTTTAAAGCTAAAGCTAAAGCTTGATGTTTCGACGCCCAAAAAATGCTCATATTGTAATTACATGCCAAAGAAAAATAAAACACCATAAAAAGGTTTGGATAAATACCAAAATAAATTTCAATAGAGGAAGTGTTTTCAATACTTCGTTTACCGAATCACGTTATTTAAGTGTAATGAATTGTATCAACCAATTAGAATTTTTTCATCATTTTTCTTGGTAAATATTTTTGATCGAACATATGGACAACATTTATAAATAAAATTTTACAAATATTCAGGAAATTTAAGTTTTTTTTTCTCTAACAATATTATAAATTCGTAATTCCTTTACTTTTAAAACTAAAAAGTATTAATTATTATTCACGTTGTTTGCCTAATACGGATAGGATAGCATGCCAAATAGGATAAGGCATATAGTTACATCATCTATGACCGAAATAGATTTTATGAAAAGTCTACGAAGTAAAGATATTTATCCTGCTTCCGTTGTTTGGCCAACACCCCTTTCATAGCAGCATGGGAATGATGAATGGTGTACCTTTAGTGAAGCTAAGTGAATTTATGAAAAATATCTTTGCTTAATGTCCCCTCTGAACTTCCGATAGACTCTATTACATTACCCTTCTAGGGGTGATAATAAATTTATTCTGTTTTGAACCTCCACAAGGGTAAAGCGGTTTCTCGTTTAATTATTCTTATTTCTTTTCTTTTGTTGTCATAAATCATATATTTTTAAATAGATTCTATAATATTATGCGCAAATGGTCAGTACCGAAATGTTTGAAAAACTCATTATTGGAAATTATGTCTATTTATTTCGTAAACCTATGTATACGGAGAATAAACCTTTTTCATTATACAATCGAGAAAGACATTTGAATTATTATTATTATTGGACAACAAGTGTCGTTTACGTACCAAAGCACCTCAAAGACAATGTAAAATAAATGTAATTTTGTATAAAAGATACTCACATTTTTTTTTCTTTAACACTAAAAAACAATTTGATTAGTGATGCATTTAAGAAATGTTTTTGTATTATAATCCTACGCAAAATCAAACTGATTTCATTTGCTGTTTGTCGAATTCATTGATGTTTTCATTTCCAAATTTATCCAACTGCGTAATAACGTATCATATTAAACTTTCGACTTTGTAATGACCCAAACCAATCAAAAGCTATCACATTTGTTAACCTTACAATGAAAATAAAAATGATAAAACCTAGGCTGCTATAGAAGAGCATTGACCCAAGAATGGCGCAGACAATTTTGATCATTAGGCACATAAATCACATGCTATTCAATCGATTTATCTAGAAAATTGGTATACAAGTATTAAGTGGAATTTTTATATCAGTTCTTTTGAATTTTCAAAATTATGGTTCTAACAAACTTTATATTATTCTTAATAAGAAAAAAAAATTGAAAATTTTCATTTACTATTGATATTATTTTTTGCGACGTTGCGTAGTATAGAAATTGGGCGGACCACGTAGGCAATTTAGTCATAAATATGTTTGGTATGAAAAATAAAGAAATGAAAGAATTATAAAATTGCTAGATATTTTTTTTAATTTCAATAAATCTCCAAAAAATATTTATATCGAAATTTAAATCTGATTTAAGGTACTTGGGAGAGTTATTTAACTACTTGTTAAAATTCTTTATAGTTAGAATTCTTTTAAAAACTGAAATATTTATTTGATTATATTTGATTTCATTCTCTCAAGAATTTGGAAATGGTTCAAAGTTATAAGTTACTTAATAAGCATTACTGAATTTTACCTTTTAATCATAAAGGTATCAATGAATATGTGAAATAAGTATATAAGTATTTGAGAATATTTTACCATTTTCATAATTCTACATTGAGAGAAAATTTGGAAGTCAATTTTAATGGTTATAGTTAATCATACTTACGGTGAAAGACAAATATTTTCTCCGTCTTTGCACGATAATCGTCATCTTCTTCGAATATGGAGTACCTGTTCGGCTGGTCCGACATCATATCCGTCTCGGTCTCTCTTTTCTTCTGCCTCTCAAAGTTGGCCAGCATATCCGGTAGTACTTTGGGTAGCTGTCTTCCAGTAATATTAGGAGCCTGAACGTATCCTAGTCGGCCCAATACCTGTTCCTTGATTGCCGCTAGCGACAACTCTCTCACCTCTGAGCGCAGTCTGCAGGCGGGGCAGCCACCTATCGTGGTGTTGTCGGGGACGCCTCCATCAGCTGGAAGGCAGTGCATATTGAGCCCTGAACTTCCAGCGCTGACTGCCAGCCACGCCACGCACACCACCACGAGTCCGCACAGCCTCCACCGCATCCTAAGTTGAGGCTGCTTCACCCCTTTTCCTTCTCATCTCCCACCAACCCTTTCGCTATTCATTATTTGTTCACGGGGGTGCATCCTTCTTTTTTATTCACCGACAAAAGTTGTTTAAGTTATTATATAAGTTTATAGGGTCGCATTATTTCGACAAAATCTTCACACCGAAATTAATGTATTTATTTTTTCAAATACAACATTCGAGTATTTCCAAAAATTTATAGTCTAAAAAGTTTTTCTTATTGCTAGTCTTGCTATATGTGCGAAGTGTATACTATAATTTTGCGTATTTTACGCGTAGTTAAGTCGCAGTGAATACCCGAAAGAAAGCAAAGGCACTGCTGTGTAGATTTGCCGTCCACTGAGCGCTCACTGTACTGGCACTGTCACCCAGATAGAGAGAGTGATATGATATCTAATGTAATATTATAATAAATACTCTGATGATGTTACTATGACGGTATGACAATGCAGACTGGTACGTGTACCATCACTAGAATGCTACTGATGCGCGACCTCCATACACCAGCATCGGTTGCAATTTCAAATGAAATGAGAAACGAATCAAACAAAACGTTGAGATGTGGTACATACCTACTTACACACCTATATAATATCGTGATAATATATATTGTGAGTACTGGTTAATCAAATCACACGTACATTACCGTAGTATGTTGGTACCTACCTAATATTGTTGGACATAAATCCGCATGTACCCAAATTGCACACGAAAAAAATACTCGAAGGTAGGCACATAATTATGTAGGTATATGTGTTTCGAAAAAAACTCCAGTTTATCTTATAAATCGTCACGTTGTTCATGAATAAAAATATTTTCAAATATATACCTACCTAGTTTTATTTTTTACAAATACATTCCTGTTTTTTTTTCAGTGATACACGAAGAAGATTACAGAAGTATAGTTTTTAAAAAGAAAAATTATACGATCATTCTAATAGAGAAATTTGGACAATGTTCAGAGTAATTTGAAACGTTCTCGTAAAAAATATTATTTATTAATATTTTATTTAAAATATTATTTATTTATATTTTATTTAAAATATTATTTATTTATATTTTATTTAAAATATTATTTATTAATATTTTATTTAAAATATTATTTATTAATATATTTTTATATATCTACCTATTATTGAGTTTTAAAATTAAAATTCAAGGAGTTGATGTAGCATCTGCGTTGATACAAGGATGTTTTTTGATAAGTGGATTTTTGACCCACCCAGTTATTAAAAAGTAGCATTGGTGTAATTATACGAAGTTCATATTCATCCTGAATTATATTTTTCAAGAATACGGAGAAAATCTTTATTATCTTTTATCATTATGACATAATTTATATGTGAGGTAGCCAAAGTACTCACTGTAGGATGTTTAAAAATATTCTGTAAAAATAAAAATGAATTAAATATGTGAGCGTTTTTATACAATTAACCATTGTACGAGGTTACGTAGAAAATTTAACACATGAAACAACTATCATATTATTAAGGGGAAGAAAAAACACCGTCACCATATTTGATAGTGCCCTCCTAGACATTTTCAAGTCCCGTGACCGGTCCTATTCTGGGGACTCCTATATTAACGCGGATTTAGTTGGAACGCAACCAATCAATAAACTCGCCTTCTGTGCATTACATTACGTAGCTTACAATTTTATAATACTTTGTAATAATTGATACTATAATCAATGTGCGCTGTAAAAAATAAAATAAGTTAATTAATTAATTACATGAAATAATTTCGATGACTACCACATTTGTGTTTGGTACAAGTGTTCGTGTTCATCTCCGTGAGAAGTAAAGTGTACAATTTGAAAAATAATAAATTCGCCTATTCATTCCTTTATAAAAACATTGTTAATAGCAAAATGAGTTGGGGTTCTCTTGTGATATGAAATTTATATTCTGCGATCGATGGGACCACCCTGTAACATAGGGGTCACATCCTTATCTTTGAATACTAGACATACTTAATATTATATTACACCCGCATATTGACGGTGCATCCACAATAGAATTCACATTATTCCAATATCTTTTATTCGTACTTAGTTAGGTATAATCATTACATATTATATTAGAGATCTTTTATAGACATTGATCAGGTAGTCGAAATAAAAATAGTATATTATGAAAATAAATTATCATCCGAAGGAGTACACAGTTTATTCTTCTGAGGGGAGGCAGCTGCCTACTTCGATACTATTTTATAATTTCTGGAAGAGAGAAGACAGCTGTTGCAAATTCCGTCGTCAGCGTTCTTTCAGATTTTGGATTACACCAAGTCGTCTCCACGAAGATATGGATAACCCAAATACAAGATACTAGTTTCTTGAAGTTTTTGTAATTAATTATCAAACAAAATAGATATTCAACCATATTCGGTAGATCTATAATATTTTATTGTGAAGAAGTCAGCTTTTAAAGCTCTCGTGACCGAATACCAAGTCCCTACCTGTATTTTTTTTTAAAAAGATGTATCTGGGCTTTTGTTATAAACACAGTGAGCTAAAAGATTGTGTCGTGAAAGGGGAGTTTGCTGGCACCTGGTATCGAACCGTGAACCTCCTATGGATGAGGCTGAGACTCTACTTCCAGGCTACAGACGAACTCATAATTGTTGTAATTTTCATTATCTTTCATTATGTTGTAGTTTTCACAATTAAACAAATAATTGTTGCAGTTTTCCACTGAAATTATTTTATACAAACGCTTTAAAACCTCAAATTTAACGATAGGTTATGCAACTCTTTCTGAAATCTTTTTCGTTCCTTGGTAGAGAGAGGTATATATAACTCAACAAATTTGAGCAATTGGTTGTAAAAGATGCTTTAGATAATATGTAAATCTAAAGAAGGAGATAGATTTTCTCTGAGGATATTTTTGTATGAGGTGTACAATAAAAAATCTAAGAGTAGGTCAGTACTCTGACAAGGATCTCGTCTTCATTCATTGCTTCCACTATTACAATATTACGTGAGGAGTTAGTGTAGTGTACTACGAACATGATTGTACTTAGGTACATAAGTAATACGTTTAACATAAATATATAATTGGATTATTATAATCAACTCTATGCGCCTGTCTTATACTTAAGTACATATCGTTCAGCACGGAACTACTAACTAAATATTATAAGCATATGGAATTGAATAGGTGACCATTAATACAAATCAATTTCTTGTCTCTCAGACCCATTTGAACCTTTCTGACAATACACCGTGCCTGTATTACCGACATCTATTGACACAAATCGTTCTTAATAGAAGTAGCTACTTCCTTACAAGATGTGTTGTTGAGAAGAAAGATGAATTTTTAATATTAATTAAATATCTTATCATAATATGTGGGCTGGTTATAAAGTCTTCACTGTCACCTTAGATAGCACCGTCGTGGAGACATCAATCATTCACTCTCTCAAAAATACCCGGCAACGAGTGTGAGGCATTGTAATTATTATTATTGTGTATAGGGAATCAGTGGCGGAGGCCCTTGCCTATTGGCGTGACTTTGCATGTGACTTGATTATTTTTTATTACGATACAAGATAGCTTCCTTGCCTTAGCGCCCCCTCCCTTGAGTTTTTTCTTTTAGCTTCTCTAGGTTTAGGAATATAAAAACTTTATACAATGATAATAAACAAACTCATTTAAAATTTCAGTTTTACTTAATTCTACCATTTTTCTATTAATTATCGAGCTAGATATCCACCAAACTTCCTGCATTCAAGAATGTGTAGAGGAACGGAAACGACCTTCAGGATCCTACTACTGTTAGTTACTTAACGCATGGTCACACTATGGTGTGTGTTGCTAGATATAAAAATGTCACCGAGATAATATTTGCTTTGATTCGTGGGTAGTAACCGAAGTAAGTCGTCTTAAATAAATTTGTGGACCTACATTTTGCGTGATGAGTTATTACATGTATTATTATTATTTTATAGCTACATTTGGGCTATTATCTAGTTACAGTGAGATGGTGTCCGCATTCATAGTGTTAACTAGGTCTTACACATGTTATCATTGAACGTGCTTTAAAGATTATCACACAAAATCTGCAAGTCGTTAAAAATATAACATTAATCAATAAATAAAACTTTCTTGGCAAAATATACATAGTAAACAAACATAAGTTTGCAAAATATATCAAAAGACAGATTAATCGCATAAGCGATTTCATCCAGCCCACCTATATAATATATATAATCCCATTATGTTCCTTCATATGAACGAAATAAATTAAGACATTTTAACCCTTTTTAAAAAAAGAGTTACGTACGAAGGATGAATGATATAATAATGATATAGCAACCTAGTGCGGCTGCTGCAACTTAATTGTAGCCATATTGGTGATGCATTGTCTCAACATTTGTACATTGTTATTGATTGATTGAATAAAGTATTTATTATTATTAGGTAATAATAATAAAAATAACTCACAAATGCTTATAGAACATGAACAAAAAATAAATTAAATTAAAACTATTTTAAAGTGATAAGTTTCAAAACCATATACTTATTGTTCATCACATTCAACAAAAAAGGCTAAGAAAATTCTCATAACATGTAAAAAGTTTTTTTCTATCTTATCAATCAATTCACGTATCATGACTATTGGCATAACCAGAAGAGCTACTGCAAGTAATGTCGGTATTATAAATTTTATTATACATTCAAGACGAATGACATATCTCATCGCTGGTAGAAGATAGGTATTACTATCTATTACTGCTTATATACCATTACGTCATCTCCTACAAATGAGGTAGCCAACTACTTACCAACCTGTTATTTTACAAAGCACGAAGATTTACTTATCGATATCATCATCAAAAACTTTCCTTTTAGCGATCCTCTCGGGAGCAGAGGGAGGGCAGAAACCAGCCTCTTCTATTCAAAGCACCTCTGCACCAATTGATTTATTTTTTACCACGACATTCTTAGCACTCTAATGCCGTTGTCATAAAAACTGTGTATTGTGAAAGAGGAACACCTGGCCTGTTGTAATCTATCCATGTTATTGAAAGTCCCGCTGGTTACTCTTATGCGGAGTGACTATTCCGATTAGAGATCACCCTCTGGCGTTACGATTATTCCCAGGCATTTGAAATTATTGACCTGTGATATTCGGGTATTTCATCATTAGTACTGTTATCAATCGTACATGCTTCGTTACAATTACACTCCTGTCTAACCAGTATTGATTCTAAGGCCAAAGCGTAATTTTCATAAAGAGCATTATGGTGCATTGTAATAATAATAATAATAATAATTTATTCAAACAATAATATCGTCTTTACATTTTCATTATAACACAGTTGAACATACTTAATACAATCACAAAAAATGTCTTCCACACTAGCCATAGGGCTGTGTTGTGGCAGAAATACAAATGAGATACAAAACAATAGAGTTTTTGAAGTTAGCAAAAATAAAAAAGAAAGCTAAAACCTTATAATAAATTAATAAAAAAACAAATGCGTCCACAGATTTATCAAATAGGGCTAAGTGATCCACATATGTCGCCATGGCTTTTTAACCTATACATTGATCATTGTATTCGTCCATTGAAAGAAATGAATGTAGGTGTTGATATGAATGGGATGAATATAAGAGCGTTAATGTTTGCCGATGATTTGGTATTGATGGCTGAAAGTGAAAGTGATCTACAGCGAATGATGACGTGTGTGTATGAAAATTGTGCGATTAATGGATTGAGAATGAATGCAAAAAAGACAAAAATCATGGTGTTTGAAAGAGGAAGTGAGAGAACAGTATGCCAGGTAATGATTGACAACGAAGTGTTAGAGCAAGTTGACGAATGTGTGTACTTAGGTAGTTTGTTCACGAGAGATGGGAAGTGTGAAAGCGATATTGAAAGGAGAAAAGTTGCTGGCAATAAGGTAAATGGTGCAATCCGACCAATAATTGCAAATAGAAACATATCCACCACAGCTAAAAGGTTGGTGCACTCTGCTATCTTAGTGCCAACACTTATGTATGCAAGTGAGACGTGGACATGGTTAAAAAAGGATGAAAGTGGCATAAATGCAGTGGAAATGAGATCGTTGAGAAGGATGTGTGGCAAGAGTCTGAGAGATCGTGTGCGTAACAGTGATATACGAAAGGAATGTGGAATGAAAGTTGGTGTAATAACAAAGATGAATGTAAATAAGTTAAGATGGTTTGGGCACGTGGAAAGAATGAATGAGGACAGAATGACTAAGAAGATATATTTGGCTGAGAGGAATGGTGCTCGGAGACGCGGACGTCCGAGGATTAAATGGCAAGATCATTTAAATCAAATCCTACAGGACGGTCACGTGTTGAGCACATTGAACAGGAGAGCATGCATGAGGAATTGTATGACAGTGACGGAAGCGAAAGATGTATGCAAGGATAGAAGGAAGTGGCGCTCGATCCTTTCTGCCTACCCCGCGAGGGAAGCGGCGTGATGGTATGTATGTATGTATGTATAATCCGCATATTCAAGATCGCGCAGTACTCCCACAGACTCTACACTCTCTTCCAGTTGAGGCAGAGTTATACCGCTAGGGCCTACAATAGATTTTTTTGGAAGATAATCCATGACGACGACAATAATAAATGTTGCCAACACACACAGCCCTGCCGGACTCCAGCTGTGATCCTAAAGAAGTTGGTTGGACCACTAGATATTCTGACAGTTTTTTTTTGAAATATCTCCCTGATACAGTAATATATTTCCGTGAAGGAGCATCACCCTGTAGTTTGTAGTGTATTCAGCTAGTTAAAATAATTGTAGGTAGTAGTTAGTAACTAATCTCAAGTGCTGTGATAGCTGCTTATGTATGTACTTGTACATATATATATGTATACAACAAGACAATGTTCCTTTGAGTTTGAAAGGAAAGCGGGATAGTATCATAACTGGTTTGATACGTGCTCTTAAATATTTGTGTCAAACATTAATCTTATGTGAGCTGTCCATACATATATTAAATAATATTTCCATTGCAGCATTTTCTCTATTAACGATGATAACGGGCAATTTTTTTTACAGCAATTGTGCTAAAAATTCGCGAAAAAGTATTGACATATATCAAACCTAAACGTGTGGTAAATGTGTTTTAAATTATCATGTCTAATTTTAAAAAATTAAGGACTTATTAGCTGAGCCCCTCTGGTATATCTGATCCAAATAAAATACACGTGAAAAAAATATTTTGTTGAGTTTAGATGATAAAGGGATCTTTTCTTGAAATATCCAGAAAAAAATGCCGTACCTACGCAGATATGCCGTGATAGTATAATAGTAGATTAATGTAAAAGCCCTACTTAAGGGCAGATAGCCGGCAAGCCGCTACAGAAGAAGCTGGAAAAGGTATTTATCAAACGTACAAAAAGGAAAATGCTGGGTTTTAAGTTACTACATGTCCTCAAAGCGATAATAGATAAGGATCTCTCATGGATGTACTTGGGCGCAATGGGCTTCCGATTCAACTAGGGCAAAGGGTTGAAGATAAATGCATGTATTTTATTTCAAACGTAAGTAAATTAAGCACTCACTGTATTCCCTAACATGAATAATATGTCATACAAATTGTCCTATGAGAGAGCATAATCATAATACAGAGTAAGTTTCTACCTACTCATACTATCATAGGTAGATATATATGTACATAAAGTGAGTTGGTATTTTATCATTATTTGCAATGCTTCAGTAATATTTAGGTCACTACGTGGTTGATTTGCCAAATACAAAATAATGATGTGTCAGTTGTAGTGTTTGCTACATTGTTGTTTGACAATAATAATAATATTACAATATCAAGATATACTTAGATGAATCTGTTCCAAAATTTCTTTTCAGAACAAAGTCTACTATCAACATTAATTCGGATTAGCATGGTTTAGTTAAGGTTTGACGTCTTTGCATTGTAAAAGATTACAATCGTACGCATGCTATCTCGATAATAGGTTACATCGTATATAATATACCTACCACTACTACGTATTCTTTTATGATATCAATTTGTTAGACATTTAACATCTTCAGTTCAGTGAAAAGTTTGATCACCAATCCTTATTTTTTTGTTGACACGGAGAGGATGACTTTTATGCTTGCATGCAGTTAATCCACTGCTATAACATTTGAGAGAGATGCCGTGACGGCATAGATAGAGTGACAATATTTTTAGCAGAATACTAAACACATATTTTTAATCTTTCAATGTATATAGTTTTCTAATGAAAAGATAATAGTCAAATATTTTAAAAAAATAAACAGTTTATTTGTATATAATATCCTACATTTATAACGCGGTAACGACGACCTGCTTGTTTATCAATGCAGCACAGCAATGTCCACTTGCAACCCCAATAGTGGGAGATGTCATGATTGTAAATGTATTTATATTTTTGCATTTTTTTTCAATTTCAATTCTATATTAAATTAATAAAAAGTATTTCTAACTCAACTCCTAATATTTATTATTGAAACTCCGTATTTTTTTTTAAATATAAATAAATTAATTGTTAATTAATTTTTTTTAAATATAAATAAATTACCCTGACCTTCCGCAAATGAAAGATATTCACCAAAACTTAAAAGCTCACAATCAATTATAGAGTACATGTTAAATAATTCTCAATACAACATGCATACACAATGGAACAATTCTCTTGCAATAATCGTTAGTTAATTTGACTTTGACTTTCAACATAGGTGACCCCTAAAATAGAACATGTAATTGTTGAATCATATCGGTAGGATAATTGAATAAATACTCACTGACCGATATTTCAATTTCGGCTCATTTCGGCCGAAGCATATGTTTGAATTATTTATTAATTTATTCTCTACTGTACATTACAAATTACACACAAAAATTATTGCACAAACATTAAATATAACCAATAGGGCGAGTTTTTCGCAAACACACGATTTTTTCCAACTAGCTCAATTATAATTTTTTGTCTTGAAATTTGTATCAGTATAAGTCAAATCATAAGTAACATCACAAATACGACAGATCATTTTCTCTTATTTTGGTTTCTTTGCTTTTTCTGTTGGCGTACGTCTACTTAAAAATAAATTAATTCATTAATTGATCACACTTTTATACAACTTTTTTCAGACGTATTAAATTATTTTATAGTTTTTTTTAACACTTCTTTAAAATATCTCAATTTAAATGTAAAACAAAACAAATTTATTTAAATTAGTGGATCATTTTTGTTTTCAATTTTGTGACCTTATCAATGAATAATAATATCCTCTATATTTAACAGAGAGCGCAAGGAATGTCGTGGAAAGAGGTGACGCAATTGGCACAGAGACGCTCTGAATGGAGGAGGCTGGTTTCTGCCCTGTGCTCCCGAAAGGAGCGTTGAGGGCGATGATGATTTAACAGATAAAAAAAACATATATTTAATAGTTTTAAACTCAGCCCTAAAGGTGCCAATCCTTTATTGCTATGTGTTTTTATTATATGTGTTCTATACTATCTATCAGAGCGCAAGGAATGTCGTGGAAAGAGGTGACGCAATTGGCACAGAGACGCTCTGAATGGAGGAGGCTGGTTTCTGCCCTGTGCTCCCGAGAGAAGCGTTGAGGGCGATGATGATGATGATGATACTATTTAATGTAAGAAAAATCGTCATTTATAAGGCATTTTGAGAATGTAACTTTTAATGATAAAAAATTTATACATAAAAATATCGGTTTTGCTTAAATATTAAATAACCGAAGTTCGAAATGGTATTTCGGTTAGACACTAACGACAATAAACAATTTGACGAGTGAGTAATTTGAGTGTCCTATAGCATATTCATAGTAAAATTATTGTTGTCATGACGTACTGTTTTATTTGTTTGTCCTTGCTTGATGCACCACATTCCCAGGTATAGTACTCGTATGTAGTTTAATATGTATTATATATGTGGGTGTTTATGTGTGTTTTATATGCTATTCCCAAATTGAATAATGTATCAGTCAGCTGAATACAGTAGGCAAGGTCAGGAATGTTGTTGAAAGGCAAAATAGATTGGTATATAAAAATATAATATCAACGTCAAGTGCGTAGTCTACGTATTTTTTTCGTTCAAATTTTATTCGCTTTTGGGGACACTGAGCTGAGATTTTCCTTTGTTGTTTTTTGGTGAAGTTGGGCATTTTTAAAATAACTACTCAATTGATACATGCTTAAAATATCCAATATGATGAAACTGTGTTTATTAATTAATTTCTAAAAATATTATAAAGAAACAGACAAAAAATGAACAAGCATTTTATATGGAGGTTAGATGGAAGAAAAACTGATTTGTTGATTTTGTTATGTGAATGATGAAGACATAAAAGAATAAAACAAATAAATAAAAATGTAAAAGGGCAAGTATACGTTAAAAATCACGTAATAAGTCATTTTAACAATTTCAACTACTAACATTTAATGAGGTATGCTATTTATTCTGTCTGAGTTTTGTTGTGCTGAGAAAACTTTATGTGGAGTTTATCCCCTCTCAAATAAATTGACTTTTTTCAATTCGAAAAGCTCAATCAAATCCATCTTTTGGAAAATAGTACAAGTATGAAAAAATGTGATTTCACATAATCTCATAAGTCGAGTGGTAATAAATCACTGTGTCTTAATAAAAATAAGAAATAATAATGGACGGAGACACATAACCGATATGGGAATATTCAACAGTTTTCTAAAAGCTTTTCTAGATGTCTCTGTGTATCGAGAAAAATAGTAATGAAAATTTGTCATTATTTTCTAACTTATTTTATTTTTCTCGTTTCAATGTTCAAATTTACATTTATGAATAAAACACATATACAAAATACTTAATACCTACTGAGATTATTTTTTCAAAATATTAAGCTCATTAAGAAGATAACTTGTAATATTTAAATGTACCATAAGCCAGAAGCTTATGAAAAACTTTATTGAGTTTGTATCTACCTACAACGAGATTATTTATTCATTTTATTCTCCACTGAACATGCATACTTCTTCTTCTTCTTGTGCCGCTCCTATCGGAGGTTGGCGACCATCTCTTGATACTCTTCACGATCCTGGGTCAGTCTGATGAGGGTTGCTGCATCCGGTATTCCAAACCACTGCCGAAGATTCTTGAGCCATGATGCTTTTTTGCGCCCCAAACCCCGTCTGCCCTCTATCTTACCCTCTACTATAAGCTGCAGAAGGGCATATTTTTCTCCACGGAATATGTGGCCAAAGTATGCGGCCTTTCGTCTTTTAACAGTGGTCATTAGCTCTCTATCTTTTTGCATTATATTTAGAACTGTTTCGTTGGACACTCGATCAGTCCATGAGATACGCAGCATTCTTCTGTACAACCACATTTCAAATGCCTCAATTTTATTTATCATGGAGATTTTGAGAGTCCACCCTTCCACTCCATACAACAGCACGGGTAATACATATGCTTTTACAGCTCTCCATCTTGTGCTCAACTTCAGGTCTCGGTTGCACAAGAGTTTCTGCATTTTGTAGAAGGTTGATCTCGCCATCTCAATTCTGGCTTTTATTTCAGAATCTGGGTTCCACTCATCATTCAGCCAGCTGCAACATGCATACACAATTGGTTAAATTATTTGCATAATGTGGTGTATTGTTAATTGGAATATTCTTTTTCAAAGAGCTATTTTCGAATATTCTTTTTCAAAGAGCACAATTCAAAGAGCTATCGCTGTTATGTGATATCTTCCACCTAACCCTATGTATTAAAATAAACATTTATAAACTAGAGGAACTTGTTCTCAGGTTGAGAGTTCTGCATAGGTATTTCATGTTACTTTACGAATATTTACAAACATGTTTATTTTATGCCGAATGCTTACACTTACTAGTCAAACATTTTTGGGAAGCTGTCAACATTCCCAACTACGATGACATTTCATTCTGAAACTAGAGACATTCATCTCCGTGGTTTATCTCTGCGACCTAATTATTATAGCTGTATTCAGCTCATTTGCATACAAAAATAATTTCAGACTCATATCTTACAAAGGTACATGTAATAATTATTCTCCCAGTATTACAATAGATTTGAACGAATATCTGTATTATTTTTGCCACGATGAAAATCATGTATTCTTCTGAAAAATATTACAATAAATCATTTATTACAAAAATATACATAAATTGTTATAAATGTTGGGTAAATTTTTACTAGCTTTCCCATTTGTGGAATATACATTATGTATAATAACAGTTATTTCATACGACCAACGAATTCTAAATATATTTTACAGAATTATGGCAAAGAAAAGGCTTTATAAATTTAACTTTAATATTTGTTGGGTAGGTCATCTGTGGATTATATTGTGATAACATTGGATTATGAATTATTTTTCTTCTTCGTCAACTAATAACATTTTCCATTCTTCTCCATCTTTTTCAAGAATTATTCCCTTTCACCTTTCACCCTTTCACTACCTCTACCCATTCATTACCTTGAACCAACACCTCTACCAATAACTACACAGATCCTTATTATAATTCCATTAACCCCGCCCACCCCCCTACTCTCAATTATTTATAATGTTTAACGTTTTGTTCCTTTTTGTCTTTTATCATTAGTTATAAGATATTTATTACTGAAGATGGACGTATGTCCGAAAAGTTTTAAGCAAAATATTAAATAGTGAAAGTTATACAGTGTTATATTTTTATTACCTAAATTTTAATTATTCTTTCTCTATTTCATTCCGTGGAACACTTGGTTTCTTCTCACTTCTAATTGGGTTCATGGATAATATTCAAATATTTAACTTAATTTTTTTAAGGTTTAATGTTCATTCTTTCTTCATCTCGTAATATCCATTTAAGAATTTCGAGCCTTACTGGATCTCATATAAGAGTTTCATTATTATCATATTCAAGCTCCACTTTGTAAAATAAAAACTTATTGAGGAATAATATATATGGATACAACTTAGTCCATCGGATTACTTACTTAAGACAAATTTTGTTTTTTTGTAGAATTTCAAATGTCATTTTAATGTTTTATAATTGAATTATTGCCATGCATATATAAAAAAACGTGATACATGAATATACCAAAAATATTTTTTTTTCTTTTGCGAGACACGTTCCAAAAGCAAGCCAATTGCAAATGCGATACATCCTTTAGAAAGATAATATTTATTTTTCAATTGAAATTATTTACATGGGTTTGTAAGTAAGACTTAAAATAACAAGTAATTTAATCATGTTAATAAATTAACATATATCACTAGAAGTCTACTATAGTAGACAACTTTGGACTATGCTAACCTCTAGCAGACCTTTTTTTACTGAAATCTTGGATTCAAGTACCTATATGTTAAATTTAAAAAATATTTTACAATATTTAATGCAAAATTGATACAATACAAATCACTTTATTAAGCGGCTTTTATTTAAAATGATATTAAAAAAATATTATATTTTATGATAAAGACATAAAAATGTTCATACGTAATGTTTATTGACAGAGATAATAGCCTCTATGAATAATTTTTGACGGAATAGCCCACAATGCTGTGAACCAGACACCTTCAGGCTGACGACTACCAGGTAGATCTTCAGTGTCGGACCTGCAGGGTTACTCTTGACAAAACTAAACACGATCTTAATATAGTCTTGATCTTGATCATACGACGCACGAAGGGACTATGGTCAAAAACATCGCGCCACCGCTAACGCGCGATTGGTTTGCGTGTATTTTTGGCCAATAGTCACTTCGTGCGTCGTATGATCAAGATCAAGACTTCCCAAGAAGACCCATTCCCACCTGGCTGCTTAAGGATTCATTGAACACTCTTTATCCCATTATCGCTCGCATTTTTTATCTCTCCCTATCACAAGGAATAGTACCATGCTTATGGAAGCAATCTCAAGTCACTCCAGTACTAAAAAAGAGCACATTAGATAACAACGATCCCTGTAACTACAGACCTATCTCCAACTTACCTTTCCTGTCAAAAGTACTCGAACGCGTGGTCGCATCTCAACTAACAACCTATCTTGAGAACAACGGTCTACATCAGAAACATCAATTCGCCTACAGGAAGCATCACTCTACTGAAACTGCCCTCACGAGTCTTGTCTCGGACCTGATAGGGGGCGTGGCTCACGGAGACATAGCTCTTGTAACAATTCTTGACATGAGTGCGGCGTTTGACACCGTTGACCACAGCATACTCCTGACCTGTCTGGAAGTTGAGTATGGTCTTTGTGGAAGTGCACTGGGTTGGCTTCGCTCCTACCTGACCGCAAGAAACTGGTCACTAAAAGCGAGTCAAAGCAGAACTTGTGAATCAACAGTTACTCAGGGAGTACCTCAGGGTTCTGTTCTGGGTCCAATTCTGTTCACCTTCTACATCGGATATATCGACAGTATGCTAGAAAAAACAGACTTTCGTAGCTATGCTTACGCGGATAACAGAATTTTGATCGGTTTTTGCAAACCTGATCAGAAAAATTATCTCAAGGCCCGGACCGAACTTATCTAATCTAATGGCAAAGAGACGTCTGAAGCTGAATCCAGCTAAAACGGAATTCTTATGGGTCGCATCACCTGGCCGACAACATCTCTTGGATATAGATCCCATCTCGATAGCCGACACGGATATTCTACCGTCCAGTAAAGTCTCGATACTTGGGGCACGAATCGATAGCGCACTGTCTATGGAGTCCCAAATCTCAAAGACGGTGAGCTCTGCATTTTACCACATCCGCGAAATACGCTCCGTGTCGAAAAACCTCACTCCTGATAGCATAAAAACATTAATCTCTGCTTTTGTAGTCTCTAGACTTGACTACTGCAATATACTATATGTAGGACTGCCGCAAATTCAACTGAATCGTCTACAAATGGCATTCAATAGCGCTGCAAAGCTTATTTTCCGCGAAGATAAGGGTTGCCACATCACACCTTTGCTGGAAAAGTTACACTGGTTAAGAGCAGGTGAAAGGGTCCAATACAAACTGTGCCTTATAGTCTACAAAGCTTTGAATAAAATGGCACCTCAGTCACTTTCTGAACTCTGTGTTCTCAAAACACCTGCAAGTAGACCTCTACGCTCAGCTAAGACATCCACCAACATGCTGGACGAAAACAACAGAGCAAACAAGTCCTGCTTCTATGATAGGGCTTTTGGCGTCGCAGGACCCGTCATTTGGAACCGACTCCCCGAGGACCTCCGTAAAAACAGCCGATTACAACGTTCAGGAGCAAGCTGAAGACTTCGCTCTTCCAACATAGTTTCCCGCGCCCTTGAGATGGATACTCCATTAAACGGCGCCGAATAAATCATCCAATATAATAATAATAATAAGACTAGATTAAGATCGTGTTTAGTTTTGTCAAGAGTAGCCCTGCTGATTCCTAATGTCGTTCATCTAACACAAGCAGACGAAGAAAAAGAATGTATTAACTTATTTTTAAGTAGGTACAACTGTCGTTTGTTTTTTACATTGACCGTAATCGTTAAAACATTAACGTACCTATGTATGCAAATATATTATTATTTTTGAGTTTGCTTAAAATGTTTTCAAGCCATTTCAGTAAATGGTTGAGCAGTTTATTTGAAGTTAAAACATTTAACTGGGTCATTCTGATACGTACAGAGTTAAATCAATCTGCGCTCAGTAATATTTAACAGATTTTGCAATATTTTTTTTCTACCATAGTTTCACATCATGAAATGGGTATTTTCATTGAAGAAATTAATATTTTTTTTCATAAAATATGAAAGTCAGAATTGTTTTTCATTAGAAAATCATGCGAGGGTTTTACTAAGTAGAAAATTAAAATATCTTTGGCAGGGGTTAATTTACATATTCAAAATATAAAACACATCATATTATCGTTACATCACTCACTTGAAAGTAGGTACCGTCGCGATTCTATTTAGGTACTTCATTCTTAGACACAAAATCTCCACGATTATATCTTTTGCAATGCAAGAGATGACAGATTTTCCATCTAAGGCTATAATTTAAAGGCAAAATATGGTTAAACTCTTTTTCTTTTGAGGTAGGTCAATAACATAAATTAACTAATTAATTGTGTCGGTGCTTACGTAGTAGAATTCCATAATTAGGTATGTAATTTTATTGAAACAACTGTTTCTTTCTACTATAGATTATTGATTCCGAGAGAGACGTCTTTCGACTAATCAGGTCATTATCAATCGATTGATAATGACCTGATAAGTCGAAAGACGTCTCTCAATCGATTGATAATGACCTGATAAGTCGAAAGACGTCTCTCTCGGAATCAATAATCTATAGTAGAAAGAAACACTTGTTTCAATTACATAATAAATTAATTAAAAACCATGATTGATTTAAATTCACTAAATGCTATCGAATTTTCCCTCAGACGAAAGTTAAAAAAACTCAAAAAATCATTGTAATTTGACATTTGAAAGAATTTTGAGAAACATTTTTGTCTGCTAGATAATATGAGGCAAGGAGTATGCCGTGATGAAATAAAAATAGTAGTAATTTTGGTTAACAATTTCATACATCAAATATTTGTTTTATAATTGTGATATCACCCCCTTGGATAAGTGCATCTCATGTTTCATAACAAATTGGAGCCTACTAAATTATTCTAAAGCTACTGAACGGTAGTAGCAATTCAGCTGGAACCATCGCCAACGTCCATACGGAATAATTCCCATCTATACTCCCTATCGATAATGTAACCAATGTATCAATGTAAAATTCTGCTTATCTAGTTGTCTGTTAAAGTATATAACAATGTAACAACTATTTGACTATAACACGACATTTATAATTTTATATAACTTTTTATTTATTTATTTATTTATTCATTCTTTATTGTACATTGATTATAAACAATTACATAAAAAGTACATAAAACATTCAAGTGAGATACAATCAATAAACAGAAGGCGAGTTTATCGCAAAGGCGCGATCTCTTCCAACTAACCCAACCCTATTACTCTGATTCTTTTACATCTTCACAACCAATTTGTGTCCACCCTTCAACGAAGGTCTCCTTTTCCACGCTGTCCAATTCTCTGTTAGTTTCTATCTAGCTGATATCAACATACATGTCATGTCATGTCACATATTACGTCATATTCCTTACAACATTCCTGTTTGTATTTCTTAGATTTCGATTTTGGGGACTCTTTTTATTTGAGTGTCTGGTTAGTACAGCGATGAGTGCGATCACCCGCTCTGAAAGGATAAATATGAAATAAGGCATAAGAGAAACACGTAGATTTGTAGAACGTCACCATGGTATAAAACGCTTAACCCAGCCTGAGCCGACTCGTAAGTATCGGGACATCGGTACATATCACATGCGTTAATGTAAAGTAAAATTTTCGTATAGGTACAATTTAGAGATATTGTGATTTTCGTATAGGTACAATTTAGAGATAGTGTAATTTTGTGGTTATTGTTTCATCGGAAAGGATGGTGAAAACTGAAAAGATTACTTGTAACTAAATAATAGTAAAAAATGGAATACATCCGTTGTTAAAAACATGAAGAAGTTTTTATAATTATCAGTTATTTCATTTGTTAATATAATTTGAGTTCGTCGGTAGCCTGGAGGTAGAGTCTCGGCCTCGTGAACAGTCCGTGGTTCGATTCCAGATGCCGGCAAACTCCCCTTTCACGACACAAGCTTTTAGCTTACTGTGAAAAGTGTATAAGGTTGTATTTGGGTTTATAACAAAACCCAGATATAAAATAAAAAAAATAATATATTCATAAGGTAAAATATGTGTACATTATTTTGATAAAGGATTCGGCAAAATGTAACCCGATCGAATTTGAGAACATCGCTTAAAACTTTTTTCAAGGATTATTGCTCCGCTATAATTCTCTAAATTACAGCTTAAGAAACTCGTGCAAGATTACAAAATAACTTCAACTTTTATTATTTATTCACTACACGTGTAATTATTTTATATTATAAATAAACATTGTAATTTTTTTATGTAATGTACCAACTCATGTATTCAATTCTTTATTACATGTAATGTTGTGTTCACACGAGACGACATAAAGGCCTGGCGATTTCGCTTCCACAAAAAACAAAATTCACCGGACGTCCATTGATCGTGAAACGTGTTTACACAGTTCACCGACATAGATATAATGCGTTTTGATTTTGACGTTATTTTCAAAATGGCAGACTTCGAGGTGGAGATCACGGAGTGTTTATCATTAGTTAAAAATGTTATAGTAGAGGATATAAGTCACCTTCTAATAAAGGAAACAAACCAATAACAAAAATAACAACTGTCACGTAACGGGAACCGTCTATAAGGTTTTTTTTTTACCATAGATACGAATGCAGCGTAGGTACAAACAAACCAACAAACAAAAGTTGAAAGGTGCTTATTTTTTTCCTGGCTTTTATCGTTTCAGATTTATTAACAATCTGCTCATACGGTTCAAATGGCTGTCGATATTTTGGTTCTGGCGATATTCACCTCATGTGAATTGTGAACACCCCATAAAGTAGCCAATCGTCAGCGTTGTCGGTCGATTCAAACGCGTCTTTTTGTATTATATAAGAAGTGAAAAACCATTCGTTTGAAATAAATGTCTATACATAATAATGTATGCAATATGTAGGTAGCTGTATAATGTATACTGGTAGACTATTATAATAATAAAACGCAGAGTTGTATGTAATAAGTAAGTGGTATGTAACCCCATCATAACGTATGCGTATCAAACGTATAATCAAATATAAGCATAATTTATAAATTGCCCTCTATCGTTTTGTGACCGCCCGTACATTATAATAATAAAATTATATAACCTCAGTATATATTTATACTATTATATACCTACTAAAATATCCGGGGAACTGTGTTATTATTTTTATTTCACGAAATTAGAATTGTTAATATCCGCTTTGGTTCACCCTCTCTAATTTGCATGCTTCATTTACATGTTTCGTTCTTTTATTTTTTTCATGAAAAATCAAAAAGCTTACGTTGTTAATAATATTGAAATTGACATATTTTACTGCATAAGTAATGTCGAACGATCGATTGATATGTTTTTCATGTTTGTAAATCGGTCGCAAATGTAAAAAGCAAGGCCAATTTCGATAAAATATAAAACTCTCACGAGACGCACACACACATATTTGTACCATATATTATATTTCTACTATTTTACCCATCACTTTTTGCACGAAGCTTTTAACGTAACTGTCAGTTTTTTTAAACATTGCCTCTTTTATTAGATTTGTATAATCATATCTGACTATGTTCATAACCAAAATACTTAGAGAGTTTTATGTATTCATTTATTCACAAAATACGCCAATAAGCACCATACATGTAGAATAAAAACGACCGGTTCCATTACTTTGATGCAGTAAGTCCAATAAATTTTGCAATACATATGTGGAAAGTGCTCTATGAGAAAATAATAATATTTTAATTTACTACTAGGCATTTGTGTTTTCTGTTTAAAGCAAAGAATAATAATTCTTGTTCTTAAAATCTTGTGATAAAACGTAACGCGAGCATAATTTTTTCGACAATCGACGTGTATGAAAGTATAGAATACCTATGTACTTTTACCTATTCTAATTTTAAGGTACGATGGGTTTTTAAGGCGATTTAATTTTATTTAACATATTCTTATTTAGAAGAACTGAATTTGTTTATTTTTAGGCTATTAGTAGGTTCCACACGCTTACCGAAGTATAATAAATTTGAAAAAAAAAATATTTAAAAAGGTATAATTTAGGGTTTAATTAAATAACATTGACTCCCTATACATAAAATATATTATCAATTTAATATCCACAGGTAGGTAGGTACTACGCCTCACACCAGTGCCACTACCTACAACATTAAAGTGACCATTTTGCGAGGGGCGTTATCGAGAGAGTAATTATTTATTAATTCAGTTATATCTTTCGATATACATTTTGTTTAATGTTTTCTCCACAGTACCTAATAAATAAAGAGACATAATTATATAAAATATTGAACATTAGTTCAATTAGGGTGTTGATAAAACTCCTATTTCCAAGTTGTTATTCATGATTGTGAATGTGAATGTGGAGCGGAACAGACTGTGAGACACGTAGTGCAGGATTGCCACATTAAGAAGTTCAATGGAAGCCTCCAGGATATCCATGAGGCGACGCCGGAGGCGGTGGACTGGTTGGCGGCACTGGATCCGAGGCTGTAGTTCTGATGCGACTGCTTTTTTGACCCAGCCCAAATTGGGTGAAGACACCTAAATCACCGCCCACACGAAAAGTAAGTACGGAATATAAAACTTAAATTTAAATTAATCCTATGGAGTAAGAATCAGTTATTAGGACGATTATTCTATAGTGGCAGCAAGCTAGTGTTCTAATTGGCTTACCTCTTCCTACCAAATCCCTAATGCTTCATAATCTTAGTAATAGAAACGATGTATTGAAATGCGGGTCATCTTTCTGCAATATCGAACAATCTGGAATATCGCCTTCTCCATATCATTGAGATTCAACTAATAAAATCTGTGATATTTTAAATAAAGAAATTCATTTAAAATGTTGATATCATTAATATTACGAGTTTAAAAATCATCAATCACACATTCATTACTCGATTACTATTTCACAATAAATATTCGTTCAAAAACTATAAAACAGCTTTAAACATATATCGTCCATAATAATTTTCTTTGTCGTTGTAGCAATTATGTTTAGTAATTGCAATATAAAACTCTTCTCCAGAGAATCGTTTTTATATTGTTCAGTAGTCACTTTGATTCACAAACTGTTCCCTTAAATTGCGGACGAATGTTCACCATTATGTCGTGATGCTATGTAGGTACCGTGTAAACATATGTATATTTAGTCGGAGAGAGATAGCTAGGTACCTCTGAATGTCCACCACCATGTCCTTTCTCTTTTTATTGGTTGTGTTGTAATCGTAATATTATAACCATTAGACCTTAATGGAAAAGCAGGTGCGATTAGAGAGGGTGTCCCATAAACGTGCAATAATAATGTTGCCAGCCAGGGAACAGGAAATAAAAGAATGGAGGGAAAACCAATGTTGGTTTCAAAAGGATGTTAATATTGTAGGTGGACATTATGGTACTTAATAGAATTCAAGGAGTGCAATCGTATTCAAATAAATGTCAAGAGGTATGTACTGAGATACTTACACCTAAAATATTTTTACAGTTTTTGGTCGTTTTATTTCACATATAAAAAAACTTTTCATACCATAAAGTAGTAGGCAAATGAGTTAAAATAGTTAAGTCATGTTATTTGAAAAAAATAGTAAAGAATGAAGATGAAACTTATTTAGGAGGACGGGCAAATTAAAATAACGGGTATAAAAACAAAGACTTACGACAACCAATAGGTAAATAATGGTTTAATTACAAGAAATATGCATGCCCGCTTGAAGAATTTATTGCATTTGGTGAAAGCGAAGGAAGTTTTCCATAGACAAGACATTTTTCGTGTTTCATCTTCTCTGTTTTCCCCACTAAGGATATAACACTAAAGTTAAGAGATTGATAGAAGTAGTAAATTTCACATAGCATTTATGTTTTACTTCTAAAAATCTTAAATCTTTACGAACTTTTTGACGCATAATAATTATTCAATAACTTACAAACTGTAAGTTATAAATAAATATTACAAAGATTGTATATAAATAATAATAATTGTATATAAATAAATATTACTAAGATTAGTGTAGTCTGAGATTCCCGTATCGTACTGTTTTTTTATTCAAACTCCAGAAAATGGCGACATGTAAATAAAAGTACCTGCCAAATACTCGAGCCAAAAACAGCTCCTATATGGGGATTCCGATAACCTGATAATATGACAAGAATTGTGAAAACTTGAAGAGTTAAATAACAATTATTTAGAATTAAAATAAGCATATCTCTGTTTTATGCTTGCCTCTAATTTTTTATTTAAGTATTTCCTTTATAGACGTTGCTTGTAAATCGTACCCTGGTTACGGCTAACGATAAACAGTCGATTTCAATCCCTAGCATAGAATAGAGCATTGGGTGAAATATTACAAATATAGGAATAAGGATATTCTATGAGGTAGATATAACTTATAATAGAAAAATTATTACAAATTAATATCTCATGTGATTTATACTTCATTTATTTATTCCTCACTGTGCACTGATTGAAATAGGTATTAATAATCAATTCAATGTATCACAAAGTTACCAGTTCAATGTACAGAGGGCGAGTTTATCGCTAGACTGCTATATTTTGCAACTTTTCCATTTTTCTTTTTTCATGTTGCCTTTTTAATATTCTTCTATTTTAGTGATCTTCCTTTGGTATCAGCTGCTATATGACTTGGATATTGTTTTATAGAGTTAGATTGTGCATTCATTTTATGTTTCTGTTTCATTTCATTTGTATTACGTGGTATTTTGTATCAAATCATCACCATTATTCCATCACACCGCTTCAAAATAGAGCACTTCTTACCTCTATTCTTGTATATACTTTTTTGCCCGTCATCAAATCAGTGTCTTATAATCCTCTAAAATAATTGCACGAGAACTTATTTCATTTTCATCACTTCTAATAACTTATAGGTACAATGGTCTAAAAAAATGCTCAATTTTTTCCTCCCTGATTTGAGCGTCCAAAAACTCAGGAACCACGTGAAATTATAACCAATACAAATTGTTAATAGAAAATAAAATTATTCATCACCTATTTTAAGAAAAGGTTGGTATATCTATCCCAGATTCAATCTGTGAGATTAAAATTATCACAGATGATTTTTGTGTATATCTATGTATACCCTTGAAATATATCTAATTATATTGATTTTCATATATGAACTAGGTAGTGTAAAATACAATTTTTAATATATAATTTATATTTCTGAATATCTATGAATTGCTTGAATAACTTCACATATAATGCGATCTAGATAAATTCAATGTATGTAATATTGATAAATTTCTATATTAAGACTCTTAACATAATATTGAGGATATAATATGAATAATATAATCTTATATAATATGGTAAATACAGTCATATACTTAAAACACACATATAAACTTCACATGAGTGATTCGATAAGTAACATGAGGATACAAATACAATCATACAAATAGAAGGGATATCTAGTTATTTGATTTGCATATAGGTGTTCACTATATTATTGTACATAATAGAGTTTCATGCTTAATAAATATGAAGATATCTACTCTTCTTCTTCTTTATCTTGATCATTGATCTGTTGCTTCGAAAGTTGTCCCCTCTTGTCACACTGAGGACCAGCTATACTTTCATCTTTTTGATTGTGTTCCTCTTGAACGTGAGCCAGCTGGTATCTTCTTTGTTACTTGTTATTATTTATTTATTTAATTTAAATTCTCAATGTCTTCATAAATCGAATAACGTTTACTATCGAATCGAACGACAAAAGTTTGTTTCCAAAGAAAAATAAATATACTCTTTGTTTTCATAAAATCTGATTACATACTACCGCACATTATAGATTTTCTATATTTCTAGTTTTTCTATTTACTCTATATCTATATCTATGTGTTTCTATTTCTCTCTTTGGTTCTTTTAACAACATCTATCAAAGGATTAAGAAGATTGCTACAAATTATCTGTGAAAACTTTACAACGTACTGCAATGCCATAAAAACACAAATAATGATTTTCAAATGGGGCAAAAAAGAAAAAAAAAGTACTGCAAATAAACAATACGTATCTTGCCCGACAAGTTGATTCAATTACTTAGGATGATGACAATATTGACAGATTTATTTATTTATCGTGTCGAAACCCAGAGAAAAAACCCATCAAACTGATCTCCAGTACTGCGCAAAACGCACAGCAGATGGAGATGCGTCAAAAATATCCTCCATAGTGCAAGTGACAGGACACAATGGACACTCCAACAAGTGTGGCATAGTCTGTGCTACACCACAGTCACATGCCCCGGATTCGTCCTGTAAGAAGCCAGATAAAATTGAAAAAATAAAATAATATTGACAGATAAAGGCGTAGTATTAGTATTATTTCAAAAATGCTCGCCGGGATTTTTTTAAGTGTACTGACTATATTAAGTTTTCTGACTGTTTGATACATAATATTGTACAAATCTTTACACGTGGTAACTGTGGACGAATTAAAGACTGACCACAATAGGTAAATGAAGGGTACAATATAATGATGGGTATCACATATCTACTATTTGGACATCGGAGATACACCAGTGCATCAAAATCGTTTATAGGAAGGACAAATGACTATAGGTTTAGTAGGAGACTAAATTTACTGTTTGAGGACACGAATGACGTTAATAAAAAACAAATGTTTATGAGCTGCTCCCCAAAGATAATTTCCACTTCTGAAACATGGATAACTTACCTAATTAATACAATTTCAATAAAGGTACTTCATTACTATTTTTGTTACTTATATTATAACTGTAATCTGTATTTGATATTGATTAATTTTTTTTGTATTTTATACTTATTTAATATTTATTGATGGTATGGACTTGAAAGGTTTGAACACACAACCTTCAAGTTTGGAGTAGAGGATTAAATAAAAAAAAATATAGGCACAAGGTATAGAATTTAAGTTTATTCCTCGCATTAGAGACCCACCATAAAGTATAAAATATTTTTATAATCAAATTGTTTAAACGCATGAAGTCTGGCAGCCGAAGAAAGAGAGGTGTTATTAAAAATAATAAAATCAGTTTTTCATTTTTTTTAGCCTACACCTTGATAATAATTTTACAAAAATCAAAAGCAAACTTGAAAACCAGAAATATTCTTATTAATTTTCTGTGAAATTGCAACAATCTTTAGCAGGCATGCATTAAGATATTATTTATTTTCCAACAATCTGAAATAGAAAAATTATCCTTTAATACGTTCTAAATATAGAGAGAGGAAAATGATTCATATTACACAAATGATTTTGAATAATATTAATGACAGAGATGTTAATTAAGACAGCAATATACAAATACATAAAACCGTAATGGTTTATAATATAATCCTTGTAGGTATATATACTCAGGTAAGTAATATAATTTGTAGAAGTAGTGTGGTGTGGTAGGTAGATTGTAGATATAGCTCATATGAGAAACTGAGTAAATTATCTTGGATTCATCCAATAAATGTCATAATATGTCATTTAAATTAGACAGCAGGATTATGTCAAGGAGTGTTGGAAT
The DNA here is from genome assembly GCA_947579605.1 of Athripsodes cinereus. Lineage (NCBI taxonomy): Eukaryota > Metazoa > Arthropoda > Insecta > Trichoptera > Leptoceridae > Athripsodes > Athripsodes cinereus. The sequence goes on along the minus strand of OX388306.1, from coordinate 11,346,742 downwards.
ATACAGCTGATGTATAGGAATACCTTCATGAAACCTATACCTCCCTTTCACCTATATTCACCGCCCACCTACGTGTTATATTCATATCAGATATTATCAAAATATTTAGTTTCAGCCTGGATAGACCTGAATGGAGTAGGTGTTGTATGATAGTGTACTCTTGCACGTATTAAAATATGTTTCGTTATTTTTTTTTCATCTGATAAAGATTCGATAAGGCTGTAGTTTATAATCAGCATTACAATGTCCCAATAAGAAGAAAAATTGTTTTTTTTTTATTTCGTTTTGGAATTCTACTAACTTAACTCCGACACAGTGAATGAATTGAAACGAAATTAAAAAAAAAAAACAATTTTTCTTGAAAAGATTCCTTTATGTAATCGATGGTAATAAAATGTAATAAAATAAAATGCACTGTAAAACATATTCCATTCTTCGACCCTACTAAAGTTCTAATAAACTGCTGGTTATTTTTTTATCTTAAATGATGGACACGGTGTTGACTTAACGTAATCATTATTCTCCCTTCAATATTTCTCCCAGGAATACAAGGTAGATATAGCCACGATGCCAGTTTTTACCTGGTACCTATCATTTTCAGAGGAATAGTATTGTAATAGGGAGCTTTAGACCGAATATGGCAATTACAACTTTTGTACAGGAACAGTGTATTGTGAAAGATTCTCGTTTAAATTATATACCTATGACTACTGTTAAAATTGCAAAATTACCGTTAGACGACAAATTCCTTGCATATAAGTTAAAATTATTTGTATTTACAAATAAACTGTTCGTCATTATTTTGTGATAATAGAGAAAAAAATATGTCGACAAAGTGATAAAAATACTTATCATGAAAAGGTGACGCTCAAAGAGACGACCAATAAACGCTGACATCTGTTGTCGTGTAGCCAATCAGATCACTTGGCGGTGTTCTGAATTCAAATGAGATATGGAAAAAGAAGAATACACATGCCTGCATCTACTAGGTACAATGTTACAGGCAAAACGCTAATGCCGTCAATATCAATACTACGGGAAAAAATATGTGAAAACATTTTTGATTATTAATATTATGATTTCCCCTATTAGCATCTGCCTCTGATGAAATCTCATCTAATATTTTATGTTTACTGGGTAGCAATGAAATAGATTATTTCTGTTAAAAAACGTTCTTTCTTTTTTATATTTCTTTATTTTTTTTTTTTTTTTGGACTATTAAACAATTCAAAACAAAACAACAAAAGTGTGTGGATGTATGTGTGCGTGCGTGAGCGTGTGTTATGTTATGATTAAATAAAGTAGGGAAAATAACTTACTAATTAGTAACTGAAGTAAAGAAAATTGAGCGCTGAGACAATGTAAGGTGAAAACTGGCTCAGTCTACCTTGGTACGGGCTCATGCCCAGTTAGGTAGACATTAGTGACTTATCTTTTAAAAACTGTTTTGTAAATAAAATAAATAAATAAATAAATAAAAAATAAAATTTACATTTGAATAGAAATAATTTACAAATCACAAAATATAAACAACGCATTATCCTACTCAACTTGTATCCATAATTTTACATTTTGCTTTATTACACTAAGCCCACAAGGTTGTCATTTATGATGAAAGTTAGAATAAAAACATTCAAAGAAAACACTGAATTTAAATGCATAAAAAATCTCCCAAAGCAGACAATGCGGGTGCGCATGCGTGCCCAAACAAACAAGGAGATTAGGACTATGCAATCAGCACCCCCACCATTTTTATTATATAATTTTGTTCATCTGGAAACTTATAACTTTTGTATTCCAATATTATGTCAAAAAAAGAAACACTTTGATGTATTGGAATTGATTTAGCAAATGTTCAGTACAAATGTATAGTATGTACTAGTGATGTAACGAATATTCGCATTCGCATTCGCATTCGCGAATATTCGCATATTTCAAAGTATTCGCATTCGCAAAAAAATATGCGAATGTTTTGCGAATATTATTTTAGTAATAAAGTATCTGTTTTTTTTTCGCCCGAAGCGCTGTGTGGAACGGACGTGTCGCCGATACACCATTCAGATAAAAAAAATTTGATTTGTTTAAAAAACATAGTAGCTTTGAAACTAACATAAGTTTGACTTTTTTTCTCTTTTTTTTTTCTTAATACTACCTATACTAATAGTACTTAATTATTATAAATAATTTTATTTTGTTTATTTTTTCATTTTATATCGTGAAATATAATTGTTTGTTTACTAACGTAGAACGAACGAACGCATGGCGTTTGGCCTATTTAGAGGTCATTGAACCGCCGGTGCGGTTTACACGATATAAATATTGTTAATAATTTTTTGTTTTTGTTATTTTTGCATATTGATTGCAAATTCTGTTTGATTTTTCTCTGGAATTTTTTTCTTTTCTAATATAATCGTTTAATACACTGAGTTAAAATAAATATTAAGGATGAATGAAACAGAGCCTCCTGATACAGGAGGAGTAAACCGAAAACGCGGAAGATTTGAATCGATCGATGCCTGTAATCTTGCTGAAGATTCCAAAAATAAGCAAGTATTTTTAGAAGATATCTCGCTGCATTCTGCGACCAACAAAGCCAATTCAAACCCTTCCAATATGTATTCTCTTACGTCTCCTTCTCCATACCTGGTTGTAGTAGAGAATGAGACGGGCGGAAAACCTATTCATCCCATGTTTATCGGGGAAATATGTGCAAAGGGAAATATTACCGGTATTGTTCCCGGAGGCGTGCGTTCAGATAGTAGAACGAAAATCGTCATAACCTTCAACTCCCCACAAAATGCAAATAACTTTCTATCGAATAAGATCATCACTGAAAATCACTTAAAAGCATTTATTCCAAACTATAAGCTATACAAACAAGGTATTGTCCGCGGTGTCCGTCTTGAACTTACAGATGAGGATATTTTGCAAAACATCGTTGTGCCTTCTCCTTTTGGCAAAGTTGTCAAACTGCGCAGGCTCAACCGTAAAGTAACTACCTCCGACTCGTCAGAATGGAAACCTTCCACAACGATCTTATTAACGTTTGAGGGTCAATCTTTGCCAGAGCGCGTCTTTTTGTTTTACAATTCTTTGAGAGTTGAACAGTACATATACCCAAGCTACATGTGCCACAATTGCCTGAGGTATGGACATACTAAGGCTAGATGTACATCGACCGCCAGATGTGCAAGGTGTGGTAATACTCATTTAGAAACAGATTGTCCTTTAAAAGAATCTACACCAAACTGCGTTAACTGCAAAGGTTCTCATGTAGCCACCAGCAATTCGTGTCCAGAATTTCTCCGACAAAAAGAAATAAAGAAGACCATGGCTGATGAAAACGTTTCCTTCTCTTACGCGGCCAAAATAATCCCAAAACGCAGTAACTTGTATAGCAATGTGACAAGACATTCAACAAAAGTAGCTTCAGCTGACACTAAAACTACAACTACTCCTCAGCCTTCTGCGTTTAAGCAAAACTTAGACAAAAAGATGATCGATGGCCTTCTATCTTATACAAACGGTCAACCATCGAATCCCCAAAATGGTTGTGCTTTGAATGCAACCTCATCTTCAAGGTCATCTTCAACCCCACCTACCCTTTCTTCTACCAAAAATACTCCAACAAGTACTGAACCCCATATTCTTATAAATTTGCTCGTCCAAATATTAACAATGCTGATATCCAACTCTGAGAATACACTGAATACAGAAATTTTTCCTTCCTTAACGAATTTATTAAATTTAATATCAAACAATAACGGCAATGAGTAATCAGACACCAGTAAACCTTCTGCAATGGAATGCCCGTAGCGCAGTCTCTAATAAACATGAAATAATCACATTATTAAACCAAAATTCCATAGACTTAGCTGCAATAAGTGAGACTTGGTTACAACCACATTATACCTTTAAAGTCCCAGGATATAGCTGTATAAGGGCAGATCGTTCTGTGGGTCGCGGTGGAGGTGCTGCCGTGATCATCAACAGCTCAATTCCCTTTTCTATTATATCACTTCCTTTCAATCCCTTTCTGGAAATAGTAGCAGTCAAAATTAACGACATTGGCTTCGTATCTGTATATATTCCCCCAAATTCTGGCTTCGACATTTCCTATTTCGATTCTATCATTCCTCTCCTCCCATCTAGTTTCCTGATTCTAGGAGATCTCAATGCCCATTCCTCATCTTGGGGATGCTCAATAACAGACAGATCTGGGAATTGTGTCCTCTCCTTTTTTGATAAACACAATTTGTGCATCATAAACGATGGTTCGCCTACTAGAATAACCTCTCCATCCCAAAACCTCAGTGCTATTGATTTGAGTATATGCACAAGTGATTTATTCCCCTCTATCGACTGGCGTATTTCGGAAGACGCTTGTTCAAGCGATCACTATCCAATATTTATGACTCTACTCACAAAACCAATAAGGAACATCCCAATTACAAGAATTCTTTATAACACCCGTAAGGCTAACTGGGATGTTTACCAGAAAAAGCTGGATTTATGTTCATCAACTCTTGAATCTCGTTTATCACAATCGAATTGTATAGATACTAAGTACAAATGTATAACAGACGAAATATATAAAGCGGCTGACAGTAGTATACCTCTTAAAGCTAACCACAAGCGAGCAAAAAATGCTCCCTGGTGGGATGATGAGTGTTCTAATCTGATAAACGAGAGAAGACAAGCTATGCATCAATTACGAAAAAATTTTAGCATGCACACCTTCCTCCAAGCTAAAGCCATACAAGCCAAAGTTAAAAAAGTATTAAGACAGAAGAAGCGCAAAGGGTGGCAGACCTTTTGTTCCAATTTATCTCCCCATACACCTTCAACAATCGTATGGCAGATGATCAGGAGATTCAAAGGATCTCTAATTCCTCCTAAAGTATGCGGATCTAGATCAGCATGGCTTCCAAACTTTGTTGATAAATTGGCCCCTTCTCACGTCCCAGTCAAAGACCCACCTATTGTGTCAATACCAAATAATAACACCGATAATTTAACTTCTCCATTCTCACTCAACGAGCTTCAAACCTGTCTTCACTTGTTAAAACCTAATAGTTCTCCTGGTACTGATAAAATACCTTACACATTTTTGCGAAAATTTCCAAAGCATTTTCTTGATATCTTTCTTGGCTTTCTAAACGAAGTATTTTGTTTAGGAACAATTCCAACACCGTGGAAGCAGCAATTGATATTACCAATATTAAAACAAGGTAAAGATCCCAATTCGGGTTCTTCTTACCGACCGATAGCTATGTCCTCCTGTGCACTAAAACTTTTTGAACATTTGATTAAAAATAGGTTGGTCTGGTATATAGAGCATAATTGTTTACTCTCTGTAAATCAATTTGGTTTCAGAAGATCACTTTCATGTGCAGATAATCTTAGTATACTCATCACAGACATACATATTGCCTTTACCAATAAAGAACACGTAGCGGCCGTTTTCTTGGACATAGATTCAGCTTTTGACAACGTATGTATTTCCACACTTTACCAAAAACTCATAAATATTAACCTTCCTCTCCCATTCTGCAATATAATATACAACATGTTCTCTGACAGAGAAATAGTCATCGATGACGGTCTTGGGGGCACTCGGAGAAAGGTATGGAGGGGTCTCCCGCAAGGTTCCGTTTTAAGCCCGGTGCTTTTTAATATTTATTGCTCTGACTTGGATCAAGTCCTTCCTAGTGGCGTTAAAATAATTCAATACGCAGATGATCTGGCCCTCTATGCAGCAAACAAAAATATCGATAGTGCAGTTGCTCTAATACAAACAGCTTTGGAGAACATTAACAATTGGATGAATAAAAATTCTTTCTATATTTCTGCTTCCAAATCCAAATCTATTCTTTTTTCAAGAAAACATAACATTCCCTCCATTTCCCTTGATGTGGATGGAACACCAATCCCCCAAGTGAATGAACTCAAATTTTTGGGTCTTCATATGGAACGAAAACTATGTTGGAGAACCCAAATTAACCATGTTGCAGAAAAGTGCGAGAACTCTATAAATTTATTGAGGGCGATCACTGGTGTATCTTGGGGTAGTCATCCCACCTCTATGAAGAATATTTACAATGCACTTGTTCGTTGTCACTTGGATTACGCAAGCTTCCTTTTTTGCCCACTTCCGAAATATTTGGAAACTAAGTTGGAGAGAATTCAATCCAAATGCCTCAGACTAATAGTCGGAGCCATGCAGTCTACTCCTATCAACTCGCTTCAAGTAGAGTGCGTGGATATGCCACTTCCACTCAGAAGACAATACTTATCAGACACTTTTATTCTAAAAAGACTTAAATACTCAAACCATCCTCTTCTGAAAAGCCTTCACATTCTAAAAACTCTATACGATACAAACAGATACTTGTCCAATAAGCCTGCTCCTCACCTGTGCAATAGTATAAATAAGTATAATGTTTCATTCAACGTGAAACAGTTTCCCTTTCCATCCCCCTTTTACGATTCCTCGTTTGAACTTCTACAATTTATGCCAAAAGTAATTGAAAACATAGGTTTGAACAAATATATCAAATTATCTAAAGAATGCATAAATCGAAATTTTCTTTCCATTGTGGCCGACAAGTGGCCTAATCACGTAATGATGTTTACAGATGGTTCAAAGCTTTCAGCATGTGATTCTACAGGAGCTGCAGCCCTAATACCTTCTCTAAATATTTCTTCTCAATTAAAATTGACATCTAAATCCGTTTTTACGGCTGAATGTACTGCAATGATTGAAGCTTTGCGTTTGTCTAACACCCATAACATTATCAATTGCATCATTTTTACCGATTCTCTCTCTCTTGTCCAAATTCTAATGTCCCCCTCTTCAGTTCTAAGTGACAACCCGAATATTATGAGTATTAGAAACCTTATGTACCTTCGATCCTTATCTAACCAAGATACCATCATTGCATGGATCCCGGCACATTGCGGTATCCGCCACAACGAGTCTGTGGATGAACTGGCTAAGGCTGCTTGCACCCTCGGAACAGTTGTGGAAGATTTTATCCTTCCAGATGATGATATAAAGCGAACCATAGAAGGTGATGCTCGTAAGAATTGGAGTGACTTGTGGATGGATGTATCACTCACAAAAGGAAGAAGATATAGATCGATCCAGGTCCAAATCGCAAGAAAACCTTGGTTTCACAAATCGAAATTTAACAGATCTGAAATTACTGCCATATGTCGAATGCGATTTGGACACTGTAGACTGGACGCTCATCTTTTTAAAATTCAACTTGTTGAAAGTCCATACTGCGAGTGCGGCCTAGACGAGGAGACGCTTGACCATGTTTTCCTGGGGTGCCCTATCAGGGATGCGTATGATATTTCTGTTGATGCTCTTCAAAACGATTGCCAATTCCCCCTGAATATTGAAACATTATTGAGTATGACATCCGATACAGTCCATTTGTCCCTTCTCAAATCAATAAAAGCTAATTTTGTTATTCTATAATCCTCCAACTATCTTCTCTTTGACAATTTAACAACACTTTGAGACGTTATTGGCGGCACAAATCATCCTTGTAGGATGTTATGCCACAAGTGGAAGAAAAAAAAAAAAAAAAAAAAAAAAAAAAAATAAAGTATCTGGTCTGTTCCGTGTTGGCCACATTTGTTGTATTGTTTCCTGTGTTCGTTTGCTTGATGATGTTATTATTATTAGGAGAAATATGCATTTGTGGAGATTTAATTTATATGTTTGTTTTAAGTATTACAACTGCTATGAGTATAGGGCCCTACAATAATTTTATATTCTATTTAAGGAATATTTATATCATACTACAAGGTGAACCACACTAAAGTATTCTCTCAGAATTTTCGGGGCTTGAAGACTAAGATCGAGGAGTTTAGAGCAAACATATTTGCAAATAGTTATGATATAATTGTTCTGACGGAAGCTTGGCTAAATTGTGGCATATTTGACAGCGAACTTTTTCAAAACGAATATACAGTTTACCGCAAGGATAGGGATTTCATGTTGAGTGGTAAAAGGGATGGAGGTGGGGTCTTAATTGCTGTGGATCGGACACTAGGATATTCATCCACTCTTGTTTGGGATGATACTGGTGAAAGTTTTTTTTACCAGTATTCGTTTTTCATCGGTAACGCATGAAAAAATGCTCACCGCTACTGGGTGTAGTATATGTATATACCGCCTTCCACATCCTTAGATACTTAAAACATCTTTTTTTTAAAGTATATCTGAACGTTTAATCAGCTATTACGGCAAAACGGATATTTGTCTTATTGGAGATTCCAATATCCCAACAATCCAATGGAAAAAAGACCACGATGTTGATTCAATCTTTGTTCCGTATTCTTATTCGTGTCCTGTTGCGCAGTATTTGATAGAATCTATATCTTTTCTCAATATGTTTCAGTCTAACGGAGTTTATAACAGCAATCAAGTTATCTTGGATTTAGTTCTTTCAACTATTCCGTGTTCTGTTACCAGATGTGACTCTCCACTGGTTGGTATGGATTCACACTATCCTTCACTGTTGATAGATTATGAGTTTGAAATTGCTGAGGATTTGTCTCAAAATATGATCCAGAAATTAATATACTTTAAGTTAAACTTTTCGGAAATAAATTTTGAACTACAAAGTGTTGATTGGGTCAGTGTTTTGGGAAACGGACTGGTGAATAAGATGATTGAATCTTTTTATGGTTATGTTTTGCCAATAATTGAGAAGCATACACCTACATATGAAGAGGGTGTCACCTAATAATTTTCCCAAATGCTTCTCTAATAGAATTCTGTTATTGTTTAAGAGAAGTCTAAGGCTTGGCGTAAGTTGAAGATGAACCGTAATGATTCTGACTACAATTTATTTTTTCAACTAAGAGCTCAGTTGAAGTTGTCGCAGAATCACGATTATAGGTCTTTTATTAATAACACTGAGAAATCACTTAAGGGCAATGTCAAGTCTTTCTTTTCATTCGTGAATTCCCTTAAAGAATCTAGAGGCTATCCAAGGGTAATGGGTGACGGTGACCAGACTTCGAGCGATCCAGAGGGGATTGCAAACTTGTTTTCGACGTTTTTTGGTTCTGTATTTTCATTGAATAATTTGCATGATTCTAATACTAAAGAATTGGAAAATATTTTAACTAACTCATGTTTATCCATGGTTAGTATCTTGAAATCTGATATTCATAAACGTTTATTAGGTATAGATGAGACAAAAGGAGTTGGCCCTGATGGTCTAGCACCAGTATATTAAAGAGATGTGTAAGTCATTTAACCAAACCATTGTATCTGACATTTATTAGAACACCTTGCTGCAGGAGGCAATCTAGACTATGGGACATGGAAAACCCTAAATCGACTGAGATCTGGTGTAGGAAACTGCCGCGACAATGGAGAACGATTGGGCTTCCTACAGGACGAATCCGGAGCGTGTGACTGTGGTGCAGCACAGACTATGCCACACTTGTTGGAGTGTCCATTGTGCCCTGTCACTTGCACTATGGAGGATATTTTTGACGCATCTCCACCTGCTGCGCGTTTTGCGCAGTACTGGAAATCAGTTTGATGGGTTTTTTCTCTGGGTTTCGACACGATAAATAAATTAGGAGTTTACAAGAAGGATGCTTTCCATGCAAATGGAAGATGGCTAGTATTATTCCTTTGCATAAATCTGGCAGCAAATCGGACGTTCGTAACTACAGACCAATTTTAATTCTATCACCTTTTTCAAAAATATTTGAGGGTATGGTTCGTGAACAAATTACTTTTTTCCTGAAGCCGTATCTTCTTCTAGAGCAGCATGGATTCATGAGTGGAAGATCGACAGTAACAAATCTGATTTTTTTTCTCAGCTATGGACAATCGTATACTGTTGGATGCCATTTATATCGGCTTTCAAAAGGCATTTGATAAAGTAGAACATCGACTTTTTTCAACTAAGGTGGATTGACTCATATATTTCTGATAGATTGATGACAGTTAAACTTAACGCTTACTCATCTGGCAGTGTCAGTGTTACATCTAGTGTCCCTCAGGGGTCTTCTTTGTGTCCTTTACTTTTCACGATATTCATAAACAACATAAAAAAGTGCTTTGACCACTCAGAGCTTCTATTATTTGCGGACGATTTAAAAATATACTGTCAAATTCAATTATTGTTTGACTATGAAATGCTTAACGAGGACTTGGAAAGACTACACGAGTACTGTAAAAGAAATAACTTGCACTTGAATCTGGAGAAGTGTAATCTGATCTCTTTTACCAAAAATAGAAACAAAATTCGATAAATTTACAATATCCATAATCATGATTTAAAAGAAGTAAATAAGATTAGAGATTTAGGTGTGGTGTTTGACTCTGAGCTTCACTTTGATGATCACGTGAACAAAATTATCGAAGAGAGCAATAAAATACTGGGATTTATTCTGAGATCTACAAAGTCATTTAGGTTATATGAATCGTATTTGTACTTGTACTTATCGTTGTTTCGCTCCAAGCTGGAGGACTGTTCCTCTGTATGGAATCCACATTTTAAAAAATATGTCGATCAAGTTGAGAGAACTCAGTCTAAATTCATTCGTTTGGTTAGGAAGAGATTGCATTATCCTGTATTTATTAAAGATTTGCCTAAATTGGAATTGTGAAGAGTTTTGCTGGATGCATGCAACCTGAGAAAAATATGCTTGTCCGAATACGATGTGCCTAATATTTTAGATAGGATTAACTTTAGAATGCTTCCTTTAACAAGATCTTGTTTTCCGTTCTACATTAAAAAAAACAAAAACGATTGCAGACTCAAGAAACCCTGTTTATAGAATTTTAAAGTGCCAATTACGTCAGGTTTGTGAGAAAGGAGAGTTGAGGGTAGAATAAGATGAAATAAATATAAAAAAAAATGTATATGTTTGATAAAATGTGAAGTGTTTGGGATAGTATCAATTTTTAGACTGTTTTTTAAATTTTTGATTTTTCTTTTTTAAGAGTTTTTTTGTATTGTTATTGCATACATTAGTGAAGTGTGAATGTGTTTGTGCGAATGAATGTATTAGGTATGTGTGCGAAATTGGGTGAGCAGCGATTTGTAATAGGAATGGGTGATTGGATGTATTGTGAATTAATACCTATATTATGTGTAAGATTTTCTATAATTGTTTTGTGTGTTATTGCTGAAGTATGCACTGTTTCGATGTAAGACTATTGGAATGTTTTTGTCGCTTACATGTTTATATTTATATGTCTTTCATCTGTTGTGTACCATGTAAATGAAGAAACAAATCAGTAATTCGGTGAAAGTACCGGATACTTACCCGGTACATTGTGGAAAAAGGTACTGCAAGAAAATATTCTTTAAGAAAACCGAGGAGTTTTGGAATATTTCAAATTCCTATACCATTTTCAAGTCAATATTCGCATTCGCATTCGCATTCGCGAATGTCGGCATGAAATATTCGCATTCGCATTCGCATTCGCGAATATCCAAAATCAGACATTCGTTACATCACTAGTATGTACCTACCTAAATATTATGCGAATGGTGATGGATCGTTATAATCATATGTTCCCAAGTAAATACATATAATGTTGGTCTCAGTATCAACAATATCTATCAAGTACATTTTAAAACGATTTGATTGTTCATAAATTCGTCTATTTATGTATTTCGCTTTTAACAATTTGAGAGAGATTTTTTTGTTGTCGCTGTCACAACCACACGAGATGATGATATTGACTCGTTAAAATGTAACTATTCATAACAGAAATGTGACAGAATATCCAATCGTGTGTAGTATATATTATTATGTCGTACCAAAGTGGTTTGCTCACAAGTAAACTACCAAACATTTTGTATCAAATCTACCCACCATGCTGTCTGTGACACAAGTTTCAGGAGTCAATGCATATTGTATTGTCAGATATTTTTTACTTATTTATTTATTTATGAAATAAACGGCTCATGCCTTTTTATAATTTAATATAAACAAGAAAATTTCACAGCCTTTGATAACAAAAAAACAAAATTTATAAATTTATTGATTTGATTTATTGTTTTTAAACAAAAAATAAGCAAACATTATTGCAAACGTTAGTACTGAAATAACAAATACATACTATATCACGGCTATGGTTTTCATTCATTAATCTAATTTTATATTGAAAAATAAAACAAAATATGGTATAAGAAAAATAAAAATTATCTAAGAGTATTGTTATTTGTTACTTATTTATTCAATATTATTTACTGTTTGTTGATTTAAACAATATTATACATAGTTTTGAAAGTAATAAACAATGCTAGATATTGATTTTTTCGTCGAGTTAAAATGTTAAATTTAAATATCTATATATTCGAATATTATTCAAATGTTACTGAGAAATACATTGCATAATTTAAATAAATCACTTACAAGTAGGTACATGGTGCAAACTATTCTCCTTCGTTCAAAACAATTCTATGCCAAATCATTTATTGTCTAGTTCTCTAATATTTTTCTAACAAAAACTGTGTATACATTCTGAAAAAAAGACTGTCTAGATTTATAAAATTATTTATGAATAAATATCGTTGGAGTTTTTCTGAATGAAAGGACATAAAATGTTTTCAAGTGGTTACAAATATTTAACTCATGATTCAAATAATTGAGATAAATAAGAAAAAAAGTGATAATAGTGAATAATTAATAACGAACAAAAAATGAGATTGTACTGCATAGAAAACCCTTGAAACATTGGAAACACTGTTGAATAAGTGCACCATAGAAAGACTTAGAGGCTAGATACTTGAAACTCTATAACATAATTACATCTAGTTTATTTTATTATGACCAACAGAAGTTTTGCGTAATACGATGTTATTTTCTGTAAAAATAATTAATACCATTAAAGAAGCATCTTATATAATACAGTAGCGTGTCTTCCTTATTTCTATTTTTTATTAATTTCTTCTTGTTAATATGTCTTAAATTCGTTGTTTATTGATCTCCATCTGTATTGATTATTTGTTTGTGATGTTAAATATTTTATAATTATATATTTTAATAATCTTAAATCTTATGTTGAATTTCCCAATTTTGATGATTTATTGCTAGTTCTGTCTTTTATCAATTAATTTTTAACAAGTTTTATTGAATGGTTTATATGTATTATATTTATCATAATTATTTTTCTTATTGTGTATTGTCCTTTTTTCATAGTTACTCCTTGTCTTGTTTGAATGTACTGTCTGTCATGCATTTTCTATAATTATATTTTACACATGTAAAAGGCTCACGCCGTATATTGTATTGATAAATAAATAAATATGCTAAAAAGCCGATCTCTAGCTAAAAATATGAAATTACGCGCAGTTAACAGCCCGATCATTATAAATATTGCACGCAGTCGCGCACAATGTATGTCAGCGGATTTCATCGGTCACTTCGATGCGACGCCGTTGAAACCATCAAACATTCGCTATATGCAAATGAACCGTGATATATTATTTTTGATTCACAGCAAACATTGTTTCTTGAAAGCTTATGTTTTTGTTTCGCTCATGTCCCTCACTGGTAGCTTCATAAAATACTCGCTCATATTTTTACAGTATTATACTCTAGTTATATTCGAGGTATATGCGATATCGCAAGAATAAGGAAAAAATGAATCTCTAACTTTTGTAGCGTTCTGTAGAACATGACATATTGTATAGACCGGCCTTCGACCGATAGCACGAGTTAAAAAACATTAGGCACTGTCAATTCTTGGATAGGTTTGGTTAGTTGTTCAATGTTGCTTTACAATTTTTTGATCCAAAACAGCTCTAAAAATCTGTTTTGGATCAAATAAGTATTCTATTCTATTCTATTTTTCTCAAGGCCATCCACTCGTTTGCGAGTGATTTAGGCCAATATGGAACAACGGGTTTTTAACAATGATATTTGTATTAAAAAACAAAAAACAATAATGAGGTGTTTCACAGCAAAATGAACCTTAATACAAAGACGGGGTAGTAAAATCAAATAAGTAAATAAACTAATTATACCGAAGCCATTCCCTAGTTCGCGAATTATTTAGATACTTTATATTTAATAAATTCCTATTTATTAAGAGTGGACCTACTCGGTATGAAAATCTTAGATACGCCACTGATATAATATTATTTTACTAACTTTGTAGTATTAAGTTTATATCTACCTACTCCTGTGCTGTGCAGTCAGACAACTAGTCAGTAAAAAGAATTATAATTTTTAAACTTCTCAGTAAGAAACGTGAGGTTTACTTTTGCTAGATATCGTATAGAGCAGTGATTCCCAAACTATGGTACGCGTACCACCAGTGGTACGCGACAATTATTAAGGTGGTACGCAAGCAGCTATGGCCATAGGACATACACAGTAAATAATTAGATAAAACGTTTTAAAATTCAGTTCTGTGGTACGCTACTGATTTATAATTTCGTGTGTGGTACGCGAAATTAAAAGTTTGGGAACCACTGGTATAGAGTATTACTAGTTTTAAATCTGATATCACTCAGGAATTAATCATCAAATCGACAATTACATATATATATATAAATATCCAATCACCCCACAAGCAGATAATGTGCAAAAAGAATAAATAAATAAAACTAACTTCTTGTAATGAAATGCAAGATGTCCTCTATATGCCAATGAAAATTAAGCTTTCAGGATGGATGGAATAGGTAGGTACTTTGTCGCTGAAATGAAGATGGAACGTGTTTTATTTTTGATGTTTTACATAGGTATACCTAAATTGGAGTATACTCGATAATTTAAATAAAGAGTGTAAAACCAATCAGAAACCTCAATTGGAGAACCATGTCTTACATTGTGTAAAATCTAATCGGAAGAAGTGAGAAAGGTGTCCCAACGCTTACGAATTGGCTCTAGGCTGGCTTAAGTGATCACTTTCAGTGTCCACGGACAACGTTCACCAATTCCACCATTCTCACTGTCACGATTTAAGGTCCACCAATCGAGAGATGCTTTATGCAAACCTTAGAAGCAACCATCTTTTTAGGATCTCATTTTTCAGATCTCAAATAGATCGCGATCTCCCGTCTAAATGGCGCTGGAATAATTAAGTTCAATACTTTATCGGCTGCTAGTTCGACCAGTATGCAACAAATAGAATATTTACTAATTTTTTTATTGTTTAACCGGATTTGGATGCAGATGACAAAACCAATCAGAAACCTCAATTGGAGAACCATGTCTACACAATGCAACATTGTGTTCCGATTAAATTTTACACAATGTTGCATTGTGTAGACATGGTTCTCCAATTGAGGTTTCTGATTGGTTTTGTCATCTGCATCCAAATCCGGTTAAACAATAAAAAAATTAGTAAATATTCTAAACAAGAGTGTAAAACCTTTTTTTATAAAGACTCCTCGGAACAAAGAAAGTATTTATTTGCTAATTTCTTGTCTAGTAGGTACACGAGGCTGAAAAGGATATATGATGAAAATACACACACTTACTAACAGACTCAAGTAATTATAAGACTTGGAATCGCTACTGTTTGTATTCTTATTTATACGGGTACGTACATATATTTATGTATTTGCAAAACATAAAACTAACTGTGATGAGTATTTGATAAGTTTTCTAGGTAAATCGCATTTTGATCTTCACGCCACAAATGTTACACAACTTATTACATTATACTATGTCTGCAATAAGTAAGAAAATAACTTGAGATGTTTTACACGGCATTACTCAAAATATTTATTATTTGTCCATCAAATGGTGAGGTTGAGATAAGCCCAAATACACCTCCAAACAACCTCACAATAAACGATACGCTTGTAATCTTGTATCATAAAGGTGCGCAGCGAGGGGATTTGAATATTGAGTCAATCAGATTAAAATTTAAGATTCTACCGTTTGATTATTGACTGCTATCACATCCCATAAGTGGAGCTTAAGTGAACTCAATTATTCTATTCTGGATTAGATAAAAAAGCATATTATATATAGAACAACTGATAAACTTAAATTGTAGTCGAAATATTGTATTCCATGTGTATTTGTTCCATCTATTTATGTACTCTGTCTACTTGAGATTGTACTCTGTCACGTTGCGTTGATGAAAAACTGACAAATTAATTGGAAAATTACTCGATATTTCTTGAATTAAAAAAAATAATTAGAGTTTTAATACACAAAAAATTGTAATACGATTAAGTATATCGCACCTCTGCGATAAACTCGCCCTATGTACATTGATCATTGATCATATTCGATTTGTATGTACTTTTTATAAATTTGTTTGTAATCGATATACAGTAAAGAATAAATAAACAGATAAATAACGCATTATATTTTGTAGGAAAATTAAGCGTCGGAAAGTTTTTTTTAATTAACAAGAAATAAACTAATTTATTGTTTGATAATAATTTTCTGTACACTAGTAAGGTCTCATTTTTATGTAAATTTACCAAACTTTAAACTTAAATATTTCTTCTTTTTCAGCTTCTGAGCATTTTTTTCTTGGTTTTTATGTCGCAGCAACAAGTAATTACTTTATATAAGCAGTAAGCTATGTATACATAACCATTTTCTTTACATGAAATAAAGTTGCTTATATACCCACTCATCGATTGGAAGATTTTCTTTATCTTAACATAATATGAAAGTTTATGTTTAAATATTCCTTTGTTTGTATTAATTACATTATGACTAACTCGACCTCTATAAATAAAATCATCTTTTGTACATTTCATTCATTCATTCATCGCCCTCAACGCTCCTCTCGGGAGCACAGGGCAGAAACCAGCCTCCTCCATTCAGAGCGTCTCTGTACCAATTGCGTCACCTCTTTCCACGACATTCCTTGCGCTCTGATATCGTTGTCATAGGATGTCTTTTGTACAACTTAGAATTAAATATCTTTTTCTATCAGTGCCGTATCAGGTCCCCCCGACGTTGGCATCTACCTCCTTCCCACTGCACGACGTCCGTCAATTTTGCCCTCTATTATCAACTTCAGAAGCCGATATTTATCGACTCACAGGATGTGGCCCAAATATGAGACTTTATGAACCTTAATATTCGTCAGGAGCTCTCTAATCGTATGCGCTCTCGACTCTACGTAGGACTTCTGTATTAGGCACTAAGTCTGTCCACGGTATTCGAAGCATTCTTCGACGAATCCACATCTCACATCTCGAATGCCTCTAATTAACCGGTTAATTGTATTAACCTTAAGGTTATAACACTTAAGTGTCTTAGTTTCACCACCATTCAACAGTACAAACCTGATATAACACTTAATCATTCTCTTTCTTAGAATCAAATTTACAGAAATTATTAACAAAGTGACATTTAATCAAATGCATGAAAATAATGTAGGAGTTTAATATTATGATATTGAGCTACATGGATAACAATCGTTAAATAAATTGTATAAGGCCAAACAAACTTTCAGGATATCGTTTTATTTGAAAGTAGGTTAAAGTAATATACTAAAGCAGTATCTACAATATAATGTAAGTAAATTTGTGTAGTAGATATCAATAGCAAATAGTGGTGAACCAAAGCAATTCACAAATATATTATGTACAAAGAATTTTAAACTTACGTTTCATTTGATTTCACATAACAAAACAGTACCGTGAAGAAAGAAAAGAGAAAAATCTCGCCGAATGATCCGTACCCTTTAGTTCCACATCATTTAACATTAAAGTTATTCAATTCGTACAATTCCTGTTAAATTTTCCTCATTTTGAAGTACTAAAATCAAATTTATATTAAGTACTATTAAATAAACCGCTTCCCGATTTACGGTTTGAAAAGGGATATTTCGAATATAAAAAAGTAACTGTAGGTACATAATATATATGTATAAGTACTGGTTTCATTATTTATAATATAATCGTACATACGATCCCAGCTGGTACAAACAAAGCACAAAGCATACATCTGAATTACACGCCATTAAGCAAATGTAATAAAAGTGACATGTACCAGCCTAAAATTTACATTAAATCGCAAAATGATGATTGGGTTACGTTTACTTACTGTACTGCAATACTAATAATAATATTATATAGGGTATAGGTAGGTTTACCTAACATTTAAATTTACAACACATTATTATGTAGGTATGTGTTGTATTTCATGTATTATTTCCTAATAATAATTTATAATGCGAAGTCAGATTTATTACTGAATTGTGAAACGTTGCACCACTCACGGCATACGTTGTCTGAATTATTTATAAATGTTTGGATTTTATCATCAGATGTTTCAACTTTAACGCTGAAATTGTTAACATTTGTTTGTTTATAGGTATTTTATATTTCGTCATTACGATTTTCTGCATTATTGCTTTTTTTTAAATAATATATAAAGTTTTGGTCTTTATACATGACTACCATCACAGTATTTCGTGCAAGTAGGGAAGCCAGTGATAAACACACATATTTCATAGTTAATAGATTATAAGATAATGATTTATTTTATTATATGTCCACATTTATGTACATAACACTTTTCTTGCATCTACTCATTCTTCTGAGTTACTCATTTCTCACTCTACCACTTACCGTTTTAACAACAATTCTTCTCAGCGATCGCATTTTCACAGCATTTATTCCACTTTCGTCCCTTTTCAACTGTCCAAGTTTCGCTTGCATATTTATAAGTGACGGTACGTGAATGGTTTTGTATACCAGCATTTTTACCATATTCAACACATTGCCATTACAAACAATGATTTGGAGTGCACCGTTCATTCATGTACTGGTATTTTTCAGGTTATAAATAAAATTTTATTGCGGAAAATATCGTAAAAATAGTGTATGTTTCAAATTGGTGAATAAAAAATGAGAGGGAATAAGGTATGTCAATAATTTTGTACCGAAATTAAGATAAGGGGACAGGATATAATATTGTGTAAGGAATTGTCGCACATAATCTGTATCACAAAAGAATACATCACAGTAATAATAATAATATGGTCTCATTAAATCCAATAATAAAATATGTTTATGTGTTGGTAAGCTGGTAAAAGAAATTAAATTATTTCCACCCGCTAACATTCTCATCGCTCATTAAACCACCTTCACACTTGTGTCCCCCTATTTTCCCACCGACTTCTCCCTAGATACCCCATAATAATACCGGCCACCGGTGCAAAAAATTGCATAACTTTCAAAATAGACATTTTAATTCCACTGTCGCAGTTGACTATGCCATTATCCTTGGCGGAAAGAAGGAGTCATAATCATTTTTATTACTTCTTCAATTTGAATATGTAAAGTGATCAAAAATATTAAATCTCACCATTCACAGATTATATCTTATCGTTACTTTTATAAAACGATTTCAACTCTAGGAAAGTTTGTTCGCAAATAAAAGTGCTATTATCTCACCTTAGAATTTTATTGATTTATCTTCCATAGAACTTATTTTTAAACTTCATGATATATATTTCAAAATTGTTATTTAACATTGAATTTAATTGTTAATTTCGATGAAAATGTGCTTAACATTTTAATCAAAGATGCATGCATTACATTAGAAAAAATGACAGTGATTTTGAACAAATAATCTAAGAATAAAAAAATGTAGTGAAAAGAAAAAGGTTATTAGTCAAATAATTAAATTCACTCGACTAAAATAAAACTAATTGAGAGTTGGACAGCTATTACTCCTCATAAGAGATATGTTTTGAATATTCATGTTAAAAATGCAAAGCGCATTTACTCAATATCATAATAGATACATAAAAATATCAACCTAATTATTCTACATAAGGATAAATAATATGTGATTTCGTCCATGCTCGCACAGCCACAAACATAAAGAATTCCAAAGCTGTCATCAACGATGTTCCCAGAAACAAAGACACCAAGCCAGAAACTGCCACTGAAATGGAATACTTTTAAATTATCAAATATAATATAAAATAAATATTTATTATTTTTGTTTCGTGTTACTGTTGAGTAAGACTAACGCACGACCGGTTTCGCGGACTCCGAGTTCGCATCGTCAGGTGCTGATCTATACTGAATTAAAACAAAACAAATACAAAAGTTCGTTAGGGTTTACAGTGAGGGTGTAGGGGTAGGCGGGGTCTTGTTGGTTTCAGGCGTGGAGTTCTTGGAATATGAGATGGGGAATAGTTGTAGTAAGGGAGATGAATTCGGAAGATTATTATTATTAATAGCTGTTTTAGTCGAGTTATTATTTTTATTAATTTCTATTGCTTCCAGTGCTGTCAAAGTTGGTCGGTATGTGTGTGTATGTAATAATTTTAAACTATGGTTGCTAAAAGAGTGGTCAGTTTCTATTATATGGTTTGCAAATTCAGAGAAGTTGTTGTTGGTAATACATCGTCGGTGCTCGTCAATTCTAGTTTTTAAGTTCCTAAACGTCTGTCCTATATATACTTTATTACAATCCCCACATTTAATTTCGTACACCCCGCTTTTCTTTAGAATGTCCGTCTTTGATTTAGAGTTGGCTAATAAGTTGGCAAGTTTGTTGTTCGTGTAGAAGGCTGGTCGAATTATGTCGGGAAATAGTTTCGTTAATTGTTTAGACAACTCTCCTATGTACAATATTTTTCTCCAAGCTCTATTAGGTGTATCTTTAGTATTGTAAGTGTGGTAAATAAATTGTCTATACAGTCGAGTCTTCTGTTTATTATTTACTAGGTGGTCTATCAAGTTAGTGTTATAACCGTTATTTATCGCGATTTGTTTGATAGTGTTAAGTTCGTTATTATAGTTGACAGTATTAAGTGGAGTTGAAACAAGTCTGTCAGTCATAAAGTGGAAGCTTGAATGTTTGTGTGACAGAGGGTGGTTAGAAGTGGAGTGAATAATCGAGTCAGTATGTGTCGGTTTTCTATATATGTTGAAGTCAATTTTATTGTTGATGATTTTTAGAGTGAGGTCTAGGTAATTAAGTGTGTTATCGGGATTGGATTCTAACGTAAATTTTATATTGGGATGTAGATTGTTGATGTACGAAAGCAGAGAGTCAAGAAGCCGGTCAGTGCCCTTAAATATACACAGAACATCGTCTACATATCTAACCCACTTTACAATGTTATTCTTAAGAGAAAAATGATCAGAATTAAACAAATTGTTTTCAAGGTTATTTAAAAATATTTCTGAAATAATCGGACTCACCGGTGACCCCATTGCTAATCCAGAAGGCTGAGAATAATAATTATTATCGAATTCAAAATAGTTTTGATCGACACAAGTGTTAAACATTCTAATCATTTCTTCTTTTACACTATCGTCTAGCGGTGATTTGTTCAATAAATCTACAAACACAACTCTGCTATCATCAATGGGTATATTAGTGAAGAGATTTATGATATCGAACGAAACAAGTTTACAATTATGTGGGACTTCAAAGTTATCTAATAGGTCAATAAGTTCTTTACTATTCTTAATACTATAAGTGGGTTGAAATATATCATATGTTAATATTTTTTGATTTAACAATTTACATAGTTTATAAGAGGGGGCAGAATAATACGAGACAACAGGTCTGATAGGTTTGTTTACTTTGTGAGTTTTGGGTAAACCGTATAGTTTAGGTGCTTGAGGATTAGATTGGCATAAAAATTTACTAGTACAAATGATAGGACATTTTTTAATTGTATCTTTAATATTAGCCTGGTATCGAGATGTGGGATCAGATTTCAAAAGGGCAAAATTATTGTCTGTAAGAAATTGGTGCACTTTGTTTTTGTAATCCGCCGTGTCAAGAATCACTATGCTATGTCCTTTATCCGCTCGCGTGAGTGTCAGTTGGTTATCTTCTAATGATTTCCTGATATTTCTCGCGGTTTTCAGTTCCGGTGTGGTGGTGCTGGTTTGGTTGAAAGGAGATTTCTTTATGGTGTCCGCACAGTTGTATTTAATTACAGTTGGTAGTTTATAAAGTGCAGTTTCAGTGTCAGCTGCCAATTGGATGATAGATTTTTCACTCACGTTGTGCAGATTATATTTTAGTCCTTTTTGTAATAGTTTATTTTCATCTGGTGTGAAATTATGATCGGAAAGGTTAATAACACGTTCACTAAACTTGTGATTACTGTATACCTGATTATTATGATTTTGTGTTGTAGCGTGAGTTGGTTGTGATAGTTTTAAGTTAAATAGTTTCTTGTCCAGTCTTTCTTTTGTTTTAGAACCATTAATATAAACTAGATATCTTACTTTGTCATCGAGTAAATCCCACTCCACAGGGTGTAATTTATATGTAAGTTCACTATGCAGCACTTTAATTAACAATTTAATATTATTCCTAGTCATAAAAGAGTTTTTGATTTCTTGTTTAAGCCAATTAATTTTCGCCTGTTTGATTATTTTATTAGCTATTTCCGACTTATTATTACTTTTGACACAAATGTAATTAGGTATTAATTTATTTTTTATGCATTGTTGGTTGAAATATATTTTCAAAGACAAACTTTTATATTTATTACTGAGGTTTTTATACAGCATTGCCTGTTTAGCCGTACTGGCATTAACAATTTCATTAATTGTATCGGCATTTACTTTGTAACACTTCATTTTAAATTATCAAATATAATATAAAATAAATATTTATTATTTTTGTTTCGTGTTACTGTTGAGTAAGACTAACGCACGACCGGTTTCGCGGACTCCGAGTTCGCATCGTCAGGTGCTGATCTATACTGAATTAAAACAAAACAAATACAAAAGTTCGTTAGGGTTTACAGTGAGGGTGTAGGGGTAGGCAGGGTCTTGTTGGTTTCAGGCGTGGAGTTCTTGGAATATGAGATGGGGAATAGTTGTAGTAAGGGAGATGAATTCGGAAGATTATTATTATTAATAGCTGTTTTAGTCGAGTTATTATTTTTATTAATTTCTATTGCTTCCAGTGCTGTCAAAGTTGGTCGGTATGTGTGTGTATGTAATAATTTTAAACTATGGTTGCTAAAAGAGTGGTCAGTTTCTATTATATGGTTTGCAAATTCAGAGAAGTTGTTGTTGGTAATACATCGTCGGTGCTCGTCAATTCTAGTTTTTAAGTTCCTAAACGTCTGTCCTATATATACTTTATTACAATCCCCACATTTAATTTCGTACACCCCGCTTTTCTTTAGAATGTCCGTCTTTGATTTAGAGTTGGCTAATAAGTTGGCAAGTTTGTTGTTCGTGTAGAAGGCTGGTCGAATTATGTCGGGAAATAGTTTCGTTAATTGTTTAGACAACTCTCCTATGTACAATATTTTTCTCCAAGCTCTATTAGGTGTATCTTTAGTATTGTAAGTGTGGTAAATAAATTGTCTATACAGTCGAGTCTTCTGTTTATTATTTACTAGGTGGTCTATCAAGTTAGTGTTATAACCGTTATTTATCGCGATTTGTTTGATAGTGTTAAGTTCGTTATTATAGTTGACAGTATTAAGTGGAGTTGAAACAAGTCTGTCAGTCATAAAGTGGAAGCTTGAATGTTTGTGTGACAGAGGGTGGTTAGAAGTGGAGTGAATAATCGAGTCAGTATGTGTCGGTTTTCTATATATGTTGAAGTCAATTTTATTGTTGATGATTTTTAGAGTGAGGTCTAGGTAATTAAGTGTGTTATCGGGATTGGATTCTAACGTAAATTTTATATTGGGATGTAGATTGTTGATGTACGAAAGCAGAGAGTCAAGAAGCCGGTCAGTGCCCTTAAATATACACAGAACATCGTCTACATATCTAACCCACTTTACAATGTTATTCTTAAGAGAAAAATGATCAGAATTAAACAAATTGTTTTCAAGGTTATTTAAAAATATTTCTGAAATAATCGGACTCACCGGTGACCCCATTGCTAATCCAGAAGGCTGAGAATAATAATTATTATCGAATTCAAAATAGTTTTGATCGACACAAGTGTTAAACATTCTAATCATTTCTTCTTTTACACTATCGTCTAGCGGTGATTTGTTCAATAAATCTACAAACACAACTCTGCTATCATCAATGGGTATATTAGTGAAGAGATTTATGATATCGAACGAAACAAGTTTACAATTATGTGGGACTTCAAAGTTATCTAATAGGTCAATAAGTTCTTTACTATTCTTAATACTATAAGTGGGTTGAAATATATCATATGTTAATATTTTTTGATTTAACAATTTACATAGTTTATAAGAGGGGGCAGAATAATACGAGACAACAGGTCTGATAGGTTTGTTTACTTTGTGAGTTTTGGGTAAACCGTATAGTTTAGGTGCTTGAGGATTAGATTGGCATAAAAATTTACTAGTACAAATGATAGGACATTTTTTAATTGTATCTTTAATATTAGCCTGGTATCGAGATGTGGGATCAGATTTCAAAAGGGCAAAATTATTGTCTGTAAGAAATTGGTGCACTTTGTTTTTGTAATCCGCCGTGTCAAGAATCACTATGCTATGTCCTTTATCCGCTCGCGTGAGTGTCAGTTGGTTATCTTCTAATGATTTCCTGATATTTCTCGCGGTTTTCAGTTCCGGTGTGGTGGTGCTGGTTTGGTTGAAAGGAGATTTCTTTATGGTGTCCGCACAGTTGTATTTAATTACAGTTGGTAGTTTATAAAGTGCAGTTTCAGTGTCAGCTGCCAATTGGATGATAGATTTTTCACTCACGTTGTGCAGATTATATTTTAGTCCTTTTTGTAATAGTTTATTTTCATCTGGTGTGAAATTATGATCGGAAAGGTTAATAACACGTTCACTAAACTTGTGATTACTGTATACCTGATTATTATGATTTTGTGTTGTAGCGTGAGTTGGTTGTGATAGTTTTAAGTTAAATAGTTTCTTGTCCAGTCTTTCTTTTGTTTTAGAACCATTAATATAAACTAGATATCTTACTTTGTCATCGAGTAAATCCCACTCCACAGGGTGTAATTTATATGTAAGTTCACTATGCAGCACTTTAATTAACAATTTAATATTATTCCTAGTCATAAAAGAGTTTTTGATTTCTTGTTTAAGCCAATTAATTTTCGCCTGTTTGATTATTTTATTAGCTATTTCCGACTTATTATTACTTTTGACACAAATGTAATTAGGTATTAATTTATTTTTTATGCATTGTTGGTTGAAATATATTTTCAAAGACAAACTTTTATATTTATTACTGAGGTTTTTATACAGCATTGCCTGTTTAGCCGTACTGGCATTAACAATTTCATTAATTGTATCGGCATTTACTTTGTAACACTTCATTTTAAATTATCAAATATAATATAAAATAAATATTTATTATTTTTGTTTCGTGTTACTGTTGAGTAAGACTAACGCACGACCGGTTTCGCGGACTCCGAGTTCGCATCGTCAGGTGCTGATCTATACTGAATTAAAACAAAACAAATACAAAAGTTCGTTAGGGTTTACAGTGAGGGTGTAGGGGTAGGCGGGGTCTTGTTGGTTTCAGGCGTGGAGTTCTTGGAATATGAGATGGGGAATAGTTGTAGTAAGGGAGATGAATTCGGAAGATTATTATTATTAATAGCTGTTTTAGTCGAGTTATTATTTTTATTAATTTCTATTGCTTCCAGTGCTGTCAAAGTTGGTCGGTATGTGTGTGTATGTAATAATTTTAAACTATGGTTGCTAAAAGAGTGGTCAGTTTCTATTATATGGTTTGCAAATTCAGAGAAGTTGTTGTTGGTAATACATCGTCGGTGCTCGTCAATTCTAGTTTTTAAGTTCCTAAACGTCTGTCCTATATATACTTTATTACAATCCCCACATTTAATTTCGTACACCCCGCTTTTCTTTAGAATGTCCGTCTTTGATTTAGAGTTGGCTAATAAGTTGGCAAGTTTGTTGTTCGTGTAGAAGGCTGGTCGAATTATGTCGGGAAATAGTTTCGTTAATTGTTTAGACAACTCTCCTATGTACAATATTTTTCTCCAAGCTCTATTAGGTGTATCTTTAGTATTGTAAGTGTGGTAAATAAATTGTCTATACAGTCGAGTCTTCTGTTTATTATTTACTAGGTGGTCTATCAAGTTAGTGTTATAACCGTTATTTATCGCGATTTGTTTGATAGTGTTAAGTTCGTTATTATAGTTGACAGTATTAAGTGGAGTTGAAACAAGTCTGTCAGTCATAAAGTGGAAGCTTGAATGTTTGTGTGACAGAGGGTGGTTAGAAGTGGAGTGAATAATCGAGTCAGTATGTGTCGGTTTTCTATATATGTTGAAGTCAATTTTATTGTTGATGATTTTTAGAGTGAGGTCTAGGTAATTAAGTGTGTTATCGGGATTGGATTCTAACGTAAATTTTATATTGGGATGTAGATTGTTGATGTACGAAAGCAGAGAGTCAAGAAGCCGGTCAGTGCCCTTAAATATACACAGAACATCGTCTACATATCTAACCCACTTTACAATGTTATTCTTAAGAGAAAAATGATCAGAATTAAACAAATTGTTTTCAAGGTTATTTAAAAATATTTCTGAAATAATCGGACTCACCGGTGACCCCATTGCTAATCCAGAAGGCTGAGAATAATAATTATTATCGAATTCAAAATAGTTTTGATCGACACAAGTGTTAAACATTCTAATCATTTCTTCTTTTACACTATCGTCTAGCGGTGATTTGTTCAATAAATCTACAAACACAACTCTGCTATCATCATATGTGGGACTTCATATGGGACTTCATATGTGGGACTTCAAAGTTATCTAATAGGTCAATAAGTTCTTTACAACAAGACCCCGCCTACCCCTACACCCTCACTGTAAACCCTAACGAACTTTTGTATTTGTTTTGTTTTAATTCAGTATAGATCAGCACCTGACGATGCGAACTCGGAGTCCGCGAAACCGGTCGTGCGTTAGTCTTACTCAACAGTAACACGAAACAAAAAAATAATAAATATTTATTTTATATTATATTTGATAATTTAAAATGAAGTGTTACAAAGTAAATGCCGATACAATTAATGGAATACTTTTGATTAAAAAAAAGGGAAAAGTCATATATTCTCGTTGGAGAATTGTCTTAAAATAAACATAAAATAATGATATCATTTTTAATGAGAAGTGATAATTATTATTCACTGGAAATAAATTCCATTGAAACTATTTAACAACTAAAAAACAAGAAATACTAATAGGAAAAATAGAAATTGCATATAAAATTAAATGTTTATTTCTTTACATTGCCTAGTATTACATTTTATTGAAGAATAAGTAAAACATTTGTTGTACTATACCTACCAACTTCATCGAGCCTGTCTTTAACAACCACTCTATTGAATTTTTCTGATGGTAAATTTGGAACTATTATTCTAACTCCCGCCAAATTGTTATCGTTCCTAAAAGTATTTTCATTATAGATGAGATTAATCTATTTTATTTACTTCAAAATTAATGAGTAATTATCTATTTATTTTATTTTTTCCTCTTTCGAGGAAAAAATAGTCAACACAGTAAATATTATAAGAGTTAAGGTTACATACAATATAGACCACAAGAGTCCTTCCATATTATCACAGCATATAAATTCGAAGCAACTATAAAGCAATTATAAAGATATATTCACTGAAATTGACACCGATTAATAAATATCCACTATTATTGTATTTTTTCGTAATTCTTATACCTACGAGTTTTAAAAGATTTTAAGTTTTGAACCGTCAATGTTAGGTATATGTTAAAACTTATTCAACATTTAAATTAGTAAAAATGCCTTTACAACTTTAAATAAAACACTGGACGCAGAATATCTATGTCGCAAAGTTTCCAGTATTTTCAAATAATTGTCTAACAGATTTATTGTAATTTCAACATTTCTGACTCATAGACATCAATCGAAATTCAAATCTACAAAATATACCCACCTCGCCGTGTCAAAATGATCGATAACTTCAATATCCAAATGATTACAGGAATAGTCACAAGAACATTGGTTAAACATTTCCTTATCTTTGGATGAGTTAGAAGACAAAACATAAATGGACGTGTAGTGGGATGAGATACAGAGTAAACCAGATAAGTTGCAAGTATTGGTCTTATCTGAGGAAATAATCAATTATTTTAATATATTTCATTATTAGTAAATAATCGAAATATTTGTGATAAGTACATACTTTGTAAATAATTTCAACATACTTGCACCAGGTTGTGTATGAGGTACACATTTGCAAATTTGAAGCATCCTTTTTTCTCTACAGTCAATCTAAAAATGAGTAGAATTAGGCAAATATAAAATATGAATTTTACATTGATCGGAAAGACCGTCATTGTAAAGTATCGATACTATACTATACCCTCACACCGTGTCTCAAGTGGGGTAGGCAGAGAGTACGGAACGCCAAACAGATCTATCTTTACACACTTCTTTCGCTTCCTCCACATTCATACAGTTTCTCATACAGGCACGTCGGTTCCTCTAACTCAACACGCGGCCGTCCTTGAGAATTTGATCCATGTGATCAACCTACGTGGTTCTCGGACGCCCGCGCTTCCTCACACCCTTTCCTCAAGTATATCCTCTTTGTCATTTTTACCTCGTTCATTCGTTCAACATGCCAAAACCACCGTAGTTTATTCACACGCATTCTGTCCACAACACTCTTCTTGCATCCGCTCATTCTTCTAATATTCTCATTCTTCCCTCTATCACGCTGCGTTTTACCAACCATTCTTCTCATCGATCGCATCTCCACTGCATTTATTCCACTTTCGTCCTTCTTCAGCCACGTCCATGTATTGCTTGCACACGTAAGTGACGATTCGATATGATATGATCGTAAAGCAAATCGTAAGATCGTAAAGTATCGATATGATATAAAATCCAAGTATTTCAACATGTTCATTGAATGGAAATGTACGCGTAACACTATCTATGAATCTGTTATTATTAAATTCCTCGCGAAGCTTATTTGTGTTTTGTGTAGGTATTTTCACTCCATAACGACTGAACTAAAATTACATCTTCGTTCTACGGTTGGTTTACCTCATTCACGCTTATATAATTAAACTTAGTATGTAAAACGGGTTCCTCCACACATGAATATGAACTTTATAAAGGTCAGTTTGGGAATAAAGGATAATTATATCCGAGACCTCAGCATTCTAATCTAAATAGCCAATACATTTTACCTATTATCATTTTGATAGCCGCAAAACTTTAATGTTAGTTTTTATGTAAGTGACTAGACTGATATTATAAAACTTTTTTAACAATAAATAGACACCACTGAACACAACATTTAGTTATGTTATTTGAAATAAGTTTATCATCATATTTACATTTTTATGAATTTTGTTGTAGTCGCAGGCCAAAGTGGAAATTCTAAATGATACTAAAATAGTTCGTATAAACTGATCAAAGTATCTAGTACGTAATAAAAAAAATGGAAAAAGTGTCTTACCAAACATACCCCTGGACTATAATATCGAAATGTTTTGGAAGATATTCCATACATTTCGTGTGGGTATCTACAAAATCTCTTCTCTACACTTTCCTCTTCAACGTCTGGTTGATTTTCTGTAGCAGTTATTTTCAGATATCTCCAATAATTTATGCCACTTTTTACTTCTATAATCAGGTCATCAGCGGAATTCTTAAATAAAAATCCCAATACATTTATGGAAGAATCAAAATATTTATAAAGTTTTTAAGTCATCGAATACCTATTCAAAGTTTTTACAATTATTTGATAATGTTTTTATTTTATGAGTCGGTGGGTGATCCTACGAAATAGCTGCCATCGACATTTATTTTTTTTATTATGTTAACTATTTTCCAAAAATCAATTTTAAATGCAAAATTTTAGTGAATTTGTAAATTCAAAATTGATTAATTATTTTTTTGAGCACTTAATGAAATAAAAAGAATTTAATTAAAATTTGAATTTCAAATATGAGTGCACCCTTGAGTTGATATTCACAAAACGGCACAATAGACTTCATCTAGATTATTATTATTACTTATTTTCATTCAGAACCTAAGCAATTTGTGTAATAATTTTTTTAAGAAAATTATTTTTATGTGTGTTAGTGGTGATTTTTTTTTATTATCCATTAAGTTGAACATGAAAATATGAAAAACAGGTAATAATTATAATTCAGATAGCCTTAATAAATTTTATAGTCGTACATTATATGAAAGAAATAAAATGAATTTTATTTAAATAACCTTACATGATTCGGTACATCTTCCCAACTATGTATAAACACCTGAAACATACTTACACATATTATTCTAGTGAATAACAATGAGGAAAAGTTTACCTATGTCTTATAGACGAGAAGATTTATATTACCTTTGCAGAGCTTGCATTCACGTCTAAGTTCAAATTACCATTCCTTTGTGAAGCGTTGATGGTCATCTCCAAAGCATTTTTCCTTAAACATATTCAAGATAAATAATACATATTATCATAGTGTAAAATTTATATCTTATCATATTTGACATGAATTTATATTATAGTTTAGGAGTTTAGCATAAAATCAGTTAAATAAATGGTTCCTTTAAAAACGATTTTAGTTTATGTTGACATACATAGATATGACGTTTGACAATAGTCATAAAGTTTTAATTTCTATCACATGTTTTAATACTTAACACATGTCATAAAACTCAAACATTGGCAAATATGTAGTATAACAAAGATAGATATCAAAGTGATTATATTACAGACATATGAAATTACGAATACCTGTTATCTAAAACAATGAGTAGAGAGAGAATGGTGTTGAATGTAATTAAGTAAGTAGGTAGATAGGTACCTACTAAACATTATTCGTAATAATCTCTCTGTTATGATAACCTTCGTGAATATTGTTCTCAAGTCACTTTAGTAAAGTACAAAATTAATTCCATCATACGAGATTATCCACTAGGAATATATATTATATTCTCACATTATGTATGTATATATATATGTACGTGAGTGGATGTTAAAATGTTCCAAAAGTTCCCTTAGATAAGAATTCGCTGTAGGAAATATGAAACTAGTCTAGAATATGATGTGCTCTCCTTGTTGTGTTATTAATATTAGGAGCATGATTAAATTTGTAGTCAGTTGTTTAGTATGTAAATGTCTTCTCTCACCTTACACCAGAGTGTAAAGTCCCTGAACTGTAACATATTCCCAGCTCAGTTTGCAAAGGAGAAAATGTAGTGCAACACTCGAAATCTCTATTGTTCCATCTACAATGCTTTAATAATTCTGTACAATTCTTAGAGAACTGAAAATAATGTAACTAGGTGAAACATTTTAATGTTCAAAACATCACAACAATGAAGGTTAAAGTGTTATAATACATCTATGTACTTTAAAAATACGAGTAAACAAAAAACTACAAAATACAAATAATGTATCGTATTTTACTTTGAACTAAACATTTTAACATTTTTAATATGTGAAATACTCCATAGAAATAATATTCACTTTATTCAAACATGTCCTCAGTTGAAGCTTTTTGGCAATCAGCTAATTTTAACAAAAGACTGGAATATGTACTGTATTTTAAAGTGAAAACCTTTTATATACGTGTTATCTAAATTAAAGGTAACTTTAGATATTTCTCATATTACATGGATACCTAAATAAATAATTAGACTTCCATGAAGGGCTCATTTAAGGTATTATTATCACAATAAATATTACGTAGATTTCTATTGTTTAGGGCAGTAAGTAAACTTATCAAGGGTATATTGCTAATAGATTCTAGATATGAATACACGAGATAGATAATAAAATAAAAAATACCTTTCGTTGGAAATAAAGTTGATGGCATTCAGGAATCGTTTCATTTGACAATTTACTCAGATAGTTTTTGACAAATGTTGTGCGACCAGAGAAGAAAGCTATTTCTTCCAAAACAGCAGCCATGTTGGGATCATTCCTAACATTTGAAAAAATATGTAAAACAATATAATACAGAGTAAGTTGGAAGATATTGTAATCTAGCGATAAACTGCCCTTTGTGCATTGAATTCTAAAACAAATTTTTCAAGATTTTTTCTAATGATTAATTTTGTAAAATCGTTTAGTTAAAAATGGTTTCATCTGGTATTCCACAGGGTAATTTGCTATTTTTATAATACTTCTACAGTTTTGAAGGGGTTTTTGACAAACTAAACACTGCTTTTAGGGATTGGATTTGCGGACTTTGGTATTTATATTTTTTATACTTATGTGTTTTAACATTTTGAAAAAAAATGATGTTTGTTTTAGCACTTTTTTCTTTCTTCATTTTTTTATGAAAGAATACCTCAACCTCAAATTTATATTTATTAGTTGGTAAGAAAGGGATCTTGATTGGTTTGCTCATTGTTGTAATTAATTGTTATATGTATTGTTATAACTGTATGATCCATAAAAAAACGTAAAAATATAACATTGCACCGGAGATTGAAGATAGAAGTATTCAGCAGGTATAAAATGCGGAAATAACTCTAATCTTTCCTACATTCTGCAATACGTATCTACACACTATAATATAGTGGAAGTTTATACGATTAGGTCTTCAATGAAAATTCAATATTCCCTAGACACATTAATCCTGAACAAGTTTTATGCTATGCAATGTGTAGATACAATACATATGTTTTACTATGTATGGTCTGAAGCAAACAACATGCTTTAATGAAACATTGAAGATGTTCTAATTTTCATCATCAATAAAGCACGATGGATTATATTCTATCAGAATAATGATAATTTATTTATTTATTTATTCAGATATTCAAGGCCGAAGCCTTTTACATGTAAAAAAATTAGTATACATACAATAAATGCATACAAAAAATATTTTTCGTTTAAAAAAGACACAAAACAATTAATCTGACACAAAACCAGAGTACAATTATATAATATTGACCTGTGGAGTTCTAGGAATATAAAAGATCGCACAATCATTTATACAATATTAATAGCCATTCAGTACAAGTATTCTGCTATACCATCATGGCATGTTGTACAAGTGAGGTAGCCAGCGAACCAAATAGATATAATTAACATACAGATTATCTTCTTTGTGGCAATTATAAAAAAATACATTCAGGATGGGAATCATGCCTCATCGCTGAATTGTATACATAAATTGTCTCATACGTGAGGTTTTATGAACACCTGCTTTTTACAGGACACTAGAAAACTACATTAAACAGTGGAAGGTTTTTTTTTTTTACCGGGGACTTCACGGAACAAGGATTCACAAAAGTTTATTAATAAAACATCACATCTTAAATTAAGTGACATCTTTGCCACCTATCTCAATTAAATACGACATGCATACTATGCAGAGATGACACTTTGTATGTTTAATAATGTGATGAGCCCATCTACAATCTCACATAATATGTATGAGGAACAACATGATGGTGAAGTTTCGAGCTTTCAATCGAGATATCCCGGATTAGAATACTCCCATTGGCAAGTTATTTCACCTTGAAGACACAAGCATACTGCTGAGAGAGTTTGTGTGATTCATTTGTATTTATTTTTATCCCCGATTTATATTTTTATCAAAATGAATATAAGAAGATTATCGTGCGCTGTAGCGTATAGAGTTTTTGTAAAGATTAACTGAGAATAAGCTTTGCCTTACGTGTTCCTTGTTAGCTCTTCACTTCCAGTTTGACAGATAGTGACAGCAGGAAACTTGGTATTCCAGTTCATACGATCTGTCTCTAATAGGACGCTCACTGGTCTTGATTCCCACTCGTACCACGTTGTTCTCATTTGATATGAACATAAAAACCATGATGTTAAGCAACATATTGTCCAAAATATTCTTAAAACATAATATAGATGATTATTTGACATTTTTCTCTCAATCTGCGGATTCGTTTGAAAGAAATTAACCAATATACCTAATATTTGTCTTCAAACAAAATGTTTCAAATAATATATTACTGTCGTCAATACTCAAAATTGTTAACTCAAGATATAAAATCACAGGTATTCAATGATCAAAACAATCTATAAGTAATATAATTATTTAAATTTCTAGTCAAGCAACAAAATATGTAAGATTTTTGTATTAATTTCAAAGTTTGAAACAAATTATAAGGAAACTATGCGGTGGCACTCAGTATTAGTAATACACATAACATGTATCAATTGATATAACTCATCTAACTTTAACTTAATAATCTCAGAAAAATAATAATTATTTACGTAAAAATATACAAAATAAGAATATAATTCTAGGAAAAGACGTTATAATATCAAACATTATATTTTTTTTGAACTGCTAATGCCACGAAAATAACAGCTTATAATATGAAGTAAGTAAGTATGTGTATGTACTCGTATGTAACTAAGGCGTACAAACGAACTTTTGTTAAATATTTTTTACTTAACCTCTCAGAGCAATGAATGTTTTCCTCGACAATGTACTTAATACAATGCACACTGGAATTTTTCATATAATCTCGAATTACTTTGAACCAAAAGTTAGCAATCTCCTTGCACAGCATAACAGCATTTTTCATGTTTACAAGCTTCAACAACATTTTGATATGTGGAAGGAGAAGTTTCGAAATACATACAACTACGTCGTACTTTCTCCCTAATGAATGTTAATAGTTTATAAATTATTACACTAACAAAATAATCTACAACAATGTTGTATATGGTACGATAATTATTGATAATTAAAATGAAATTATTTCATTTTAGTTTACTAAGTACCTATATGGGTGATAATAAATTTTCCGACTAAAAACTTGAACACACGATGCGATCGATAAAACTATTGCCAATTTTTTTTTATCTATATGTCTATAACATGTCGGTATAATCCAATAGTGAGGTAGCCAACAAAATAACTTCATAAAATAAATATGCAAATTGTCGTCTCTGTAAAAAAAACATCCAGAATGGATGGAATATAAATATTTGTGATATTTCACGAACATGTGCCATTTGCAAAACACTCGAAAATTTACAGAAAAAAACAAAAAAAAATTGAAACGATTCTACAAATAGTTTTATTATTTTTATATCATTACAATAACTCTTTAACTTGATGAAGACTTTAAAAAGAAATATCGCTCTTTACAATATCGAAAAGAAGTCAACCGTCTTTCTCTCTTCTTTGATTTATCGTATTTTAAAATGATATGAATATATTCAAAATGATTATACTCGTGGTTTTTTTTTTAACAAATATAATCAAAGCATAAGATTTCATAAGAAAAGTAATATGCTAACTCTAAAATGCAGGGTGCAAACGACACTCTTCCGTTCAGAACAATCGAAACTTGACTGTAATTGTCTCAAGTAGTAATTATAAGCAATATACATTTGCCTTTTAAAATTCATAGAAAGATATTATAAAGTGAAAAACTGGAGATATACAATGATGTAAAAAATTAAAACAATTTGTTGCATAAGAAATTTAAAAAAAAAAAACAAAACGAAAACAATTGTTTCACAGAAAACTAAGCCAAAAGGGGAAAAAATAATAATATCTTATTGGAATATTCATAAATTACAAGAACACGGTAACAAACGAAAATGCAATAAAATCTTAAAAAATCAAACAATCTAAAAATTTTCAATCAATGGCGAATTAATAATTTCACTTATTTTAGAGGCATTAATTTACTATGTTATAATTTCTAGACATTTTAATTTTTTTTACTTGTACTTCTACATTTATTTGTTATATGAATTTAAAATACGCTATCGCGATTTCAGTGTACCTACACTATTGACGAGCTTTTGAAGTCTTGAAAAGCTCGTCAATGGTGCAGGTACACTGAAATCGCGATATCGTATTTAAATTCAAACAAATGAACATAGAAATTCAAGTAAAAAAAATGGCAAATAATAGTTTGGTTTATTATGAATTTAAATCATCACATTGAAAACTACAACGATATTTTAAAATTACTTGCGAAAAAACTTCACAGAATATTTATTTGTTGAAAAGAACAAAGAACGTATTTAAATAGTACAACTAATTAGTCGCCCATACTTCAGTGAGAATGTGCACAGCTGCAAATAAATGCACATTAGCAGAAATCAAATATGTACCATTAATGAATGTAATCTGGATATATCCATTATGTCGGCATGGGGTAACTCATACTATGAATACATTTATAAATACCTTACTACACACCAGTGGCGAGATGTCTTTACATGCATTAAAGCACAGCATGCTTACAATGGAATGCTTTTCATACATGACTTGAAAATTTCTTATACCTAAGTAACTGAAGAAAATGAGATTACGGACGAGCATTTCTATCGAACTGTTCCATTTTTTTAATACACAACTTTTAACTTCGATCAATCACAAAAAGTCAAATTTCGAAAATTTCCTTTACATTTTATTTTAATTTTGGATAATATAATTCATTACTTTTTTATACGTAAAAATATATAGGGGGGGGGTGAGTGATCTAAGTAGTACTACACTTATGTCTTTAATAGGGCGCAGCATTGATGATATTATATTTATTTCATCGTTTACGTTATAACCTTTATATTGTGTCTGTTGGTATACGCTTGTCAAATAAATAAATAAATTGAGCTAAAATACTCAAAATTGAGCACTTACTCAGGCTTTGAGTGTTGATCACCTATAAAAAATAATATATCTACCTATGATTTGGCAATCCGAGTAGATATTTGAAAAGTCAGATGTTTACTTACTTTTTTTTACCAAATATCAATGACAATATTCATTAGGAAAGTATGAACAATGAAAAAGACGTAGTCCCGCCACTGGTACAAAATATTCATACTAACAATTTATAATAGTTAAATGGTTCGCATTGTAAGGTAATTATGGTTTTATAGATATTATAACGAGACGCCTCCCACTCTATTCTGTAAATTTTCAAGTGTTCAATAGAAGACGTCTAAACATCAGAAATAATATATATATCTCGAGGTAATTTGTAGCCTAATAGTGGTCTCTAACGGAATAATATTATATTTAATGCATTTGTGGGAAATGTCGTGATGATGTTCATCTTCTACTTCTCTTAGTACCGTCTCCTTTGCGAAGGTTGCCGATCGTCAGGGTTATTTCCACATTGTTGACTTCAGCCCAGAACAGAGACGTGGTGATACTTCTGAGCCATTGTCTTAAATTGTGCAGCCAAGAGATTCTCTCTGACCTAATCCTCTTCTTCCTGGTATTTTTCCCTGAATTGTCAGCTATAGAAGTTGGTAATTTTCTCCATTCATTACGTGACCAGGGTAATGCAGTTTCCTTATTTTTCTTTGTCTGTGTACATTTGTGATGATAGAGAAACACTAATAGGTATATTATTTGCTGCTTGCTGATTCTTGTTTTTCCTTTGGCTATCAGGAAGCAATCCTCTTAATCGAATTTTCTCAACAAAGCAGCAATTCAGACAGAATTGATTATGTCAAGTGCACCTTTGATACAATAACGTTGATTTTGAATATCTCTCAATATAATAACAAGGAGTAACTTCTATTTATAGTAGATAGATATATAGATAGGTTGATAAGTAGATACATTTGAATAACAGTTAAGTTTGCAACTATGTGTAGTACTGTGTTTGTATGTATGTCCTGGAATCCACTGCAATGTCAGTAGTGCCTTAAGCAGTACAATACGAGATTGTATTAATGCAAACTCAGTGTTATTATTCCTAGGCTGTATATATACACTATCATAATAACAATAATACCTACTTGTATAAATATAAATATAGGTATATTGTGTTCAGTGCATGTAACATGGTGTATGACTGAGTTAAAATAACGAGCTTGTACTAATATAATACTAGTAGTAGTAGAGCAAGGCATAAAATAATTGGGAACTGTTCATCTTTACGCACGAGTTGCAAGAATTTTCGCATTATAAAATGGAAAATCGAGTCACGTTTCTTGAAAATACTGGACCTACGTATAGAATTGATGATAATACGGTATTAATGGGGGGACGGGAGATGCTCGTACTAGAGGAAGTTCAGGGAAACTGTAGAGAGTGGTGTGAGAGAGGGGTGGCAGAGTGACCAAACTTCAAATAGCCTGTCAGGGAAGATTTAAGATATTACTCTTTTCATAATTTATATCTCTTAAACGTCCGATATAATTTAGGAGCATTTTATGATTACGCGGTGGAGGGTTTGATTAAATTTTTGTATTTAAGATAACTGGCAGTTTCCTAACTACCTTTCTACTTGATAAAATTATAATAGGCGCTTGTCATTTAGCTTTGCCCTCTTAAACTAGACTCGTAGTTATCTCCTCATCTTGTTATGAAAAAATATTACTAAGAGCAAACCATCATAATGACCAGCGATTTATTCCACATTTCGTGTACACATTGTTCTTAAGAAATTTTATTCATCGCAAGTTACTGGAAACAAAATCCGGCAAAAAAATAAAATCAAATTTTGAAAAACTTTTTCTATAAGTTGACAAAAAAAATTGGTAGTCTAATATTATTGTTTCCAAATGTTTTTTTTTTTCATTTATGTTTTCAGTGAGATGTTGTATATTTTTATATATTTTGAGTTGGCAATAAATAGTTGTTTGGAAATGGTTTGTTTACCAAAAACTAATAAGCACTTGAACCACTTTCGAGATAATTTTCAAACAAATCAATTCCAACTGTTATCTTATAGATATATTCAAAATTATTCAAGCTGATATTTTTATTATAATTATTCGCATTTCATCGAACATTCTGTATATATTTATAAAAAAAACCTAAATAACTATCAAATCTCACAATAGAATAAAGCGATTCCTATGCCTTATGTTATATAGTTATTATAACTTTGTATGTATATTAAAAAAAATCATCATTTTTTCTTAGATCATTGATATCCAACAACCATCACTTATAATATCTACATGAGTGAAAATATCCCCATGTTTCAATCGGGATACAACATATTTCTAATATATTTCATATGTTATGATAGTTCAGTCATGTATTACAACACAACCTCTAGAAACTAGGAATGTATTTTAAGTGTTGCGGTGTCTTTTTCCAATATGTTACAAGTTGTAGGATCAAAAAGTAATATCCTAAATTTTTTACGCTATTTTCAACTCTACTTTCACCAAAAAATAATGTCGATAATTCTGTAACAAGGTTATGATCGTTGTTCATAATATAGGCAGGTAGGCTAGAAGTGATTATAATAATATGAAGTCGATTCGAGTAGTAGATTCATATTGAATGTGCAGAACGTCACCTGATGTAAAGGTAGGGTCCGGAAACATTCCCGATACCCAGAATCAGGCTACGAAATAAGGGTGTTAAAAAAGGGGTTAACTTCATACACTTATCACTAGGTAGAAACTCCTTAAAAAACATAGTATCAAAGTACGAATGTAACATATTCATTTAAATATTTTCCTTATGAAGTATAATACTATTTGTATGTTGGGTTGAATTTCCAATTAATTATAAAACTGTCTTCTGAACAATATTTTACTATACATACAGTGTAGATTTTTTTTCATAGTAAAAAGAAACCTTAATAAAATAGCATATGGAATTACCAACTTGATATTGCTTATTTTGAAATTCTACTACAAATACTATTAATGTAAAATTGTGTCGGCCATGTGACTTTAAGAATAAAATATTCCGTATTTTTCCCTTTAAATGCTACGTACGTCGTTTATAAGCTTCACGGGGCGTGGTGTGTACATAACGTGAAATAAGAACTGATAAATCTATTGGAAAGGAAATAGCCTTCAGATTACGTTTTACAGATTTTCAATCACGTACTTTTTGAAATAAATGTTACGTCGTATGTTTTGTGTGGTGGGTAAATTGAGGAACATATTTTTTTGTAAAGTGCCATTTCTTGTATGTCTAAACACGAAACACACCAATTGCCCTGAATATTTCATGTTAATATGCCTTAAGTCTAAGTCTATTTGAATTTATTTGACAAGCGAGTGCGTGCCAGTGGCCAGTGCGTTTTACATCCCTCACCCTCGACTTCCGTCACCCGATGGAAGGTGAAATTATAAACAAAAATAAATTTGCGCCTTGCCACAAAGTCACTTCTTCAAATTTTTATCGCCTTCCTAAGTCATTAGAGCTTATTCTAGATTTATAAAACTTGATAAGTGTCCTAATTGAAATTTTAAATATTCTCATGTTATTTTGTAATGTAATATTGATTGCTTTTTGCTTCAAAGTAGATTGAAATAAGACATCTGTGTTAGGAATAAAATGAAACCTGCTGGTGTATTAAACCTAACTGGTGAAAAAAGGAGATTCTAAAGCCATGCCTAGTACCGTGAAAAGGGACGTGATGGGATGTTGAGACGTTGAGACATTACGCTATGCGGGTTCTCATATTTGTATCTACACATAGGTAACGACACATCTTCATTATATCTCTGTTCTCGGAGCCGTGGTTTTATATTATATAAGTATTTACATGCGTTTAAAATATAAAATAAAAATCACATGATGCGTGTTTATTAAACGTAGGTATAATATGTGTGAAAAATAATTAAATAAAAATTGTATCAATCAATAATGAAATATTCTTTTTACGTTTATTCTGTGAAGTAATAATGAGGAATTGATAGATAAAGATTGATACAACTAATTAATTAGCAACGTTTCAATATGAATTGATTTGATAAATACCGTACGTAATTTCAAAATTAATTTCGTAAAAATGTGTGTGTGAGGAAGCGTAGGTATTCGAATGGCTTGACCATATGAAACAAATTTTCAAGGATGACCGTGTAGAGAAAAATTGACGTACGTGCATGAGAAATTGTTAGAATGTAGGAGAAGCGAAGAAGTAGAAAAAATATTAAAGTATAGATCAGTATGGCGTTCCCTTCTCTCTGCCTACCCCACTTGGTTTACGGCGTGGGGGTATAGATAGATTGATATAAAAAAATACAAAATTTAAAATGGAAGATAAATTAATGTTTGTATGATATAAGAATATGTATGATATAGTTTTATAATGTCAGTCATATTTTATAGATGAAAGAATAATGTTACGGTACCTACTTTCACCAAGGTTTAATAGTGGGAGTATCAGGGTATCATAGCACATTACACGAGTTAGCACACAAAAAATCTCGTTTATGGGATAGAGATTAAAGGGTCATTTATATATATAGATATATGTATATTTTTTGTATGTATAATGGTGTAAATGGTAGCTACTTAGTCTATCGGAATAGGACATGTAATATATCAAGTGAGTTCGCAATAGCTTGTGTGAAGTATCAGAGTATCGGGCAGTGATTGCGCACCGAGTCCATTACTGTGAATAATTCCTAGGGGTTTTACAATGAACAGCGTTACGCAGATGAACGTTATTGATGAACATATAAATTTGGCAATGTTTCATTAAGTATTCGATAGCTCGCGAATATCGTCCTATCAATAAAATTCCAAAGTCATTACGTCCCATGGCACGAGGCGTATTGAAACTGACGATAAAATAAGATTATCATATCGTAATAAATATGTTACATACTAACAATAATAACGAACCAACTGTTTACATATTATATCTAACCCTATTCACATACTCATTTCAGTGTATAAAACATAGATTCAAATTTATACTTAAATCACTTAGTACACATATTTCTTTGCAATAAGTAAATTCAATTCAATATAGTTCGAAATGGTTATATGAGTAACACAATAACTTTTTTGCCACACTAACTAGGCTAGAGCCTGTGTAGTGGCGGGTAAACTATCAGTAATTGTGTAAAAAAAATGTTTAGACATCATTATAAAAAAGATAGCACATAATAGATTAGAAAACACTTATGTATAGATTAGTAGAGAGATTATAGAAAAAATTATAAGTGGTTATATTTATTTTATAAAACTGACACGAAAAACCAACAACACTAATAATGTGTGTGAATAAACACTGTGTGAATTGTCTATCCATGTTGTTATGTTATGTTAATGATTGCATACCGAAATAAATACTGTTAATTTTTATCTTTAATGACAGAAAACTTGTTGTCTTCATTCAATACAATCCAATCATACAAATAATACATCCAACATACTCAATTATCATTAAAGATAGAAAATTA
The DNA here is from genome assembly GCA_947579605.1 of Athripsodes cinereus. NCBI lineage: Eukaryota > Metazoa > Arthropoda > Insecta > Trichoptera > Leptoceridae > Athripsodes > Athripsodes cinereus. The sequence continues at coordinate 11,304,728 of OX388306.1, read as the reverse complement.
ACACAGATCAAGTCCCAAACCATGATATGAATTTTGTATTTTGGTTACTAGCGCAACGATAAAAATATATACAATTTATTAAACGCAAATACGTGTAACACCCAGAATACTTTGGAAAAGGTCATTCTAAATTTTGTCCTGGCCGAGGATCGAACCTGGGACCACCTCGAAAACCAAAGGCAAGAGCGTTTCCTTCGCGTTACACCTGCCGACCGTAATATGAAACGTCGTAATGAAATAATAATTTCCTTCCAAGAAAAAAAAACGATAAAATTTTTATATGATTACATAGTAGGTTGTATGTGATATAGTCTCCCTCTGTTATTATTCGTATTAATACTAATAATAATTGTTGGTACACCCCGGCCTTAAATCTAATAATAATTCAACTAATACAAGACGTATCTATGTACATATTATATGTTGTAGTTTTATTCAATAATTCAGTTCTTTTAACAAATCTCTTGAGTTTTAGAAAACGGTTGCCATTTTGAGTTTCTCGTTTATTTACCATGTTATTTGTATTATGAGTATTGCATTATGTCTTCATAGTTTTATACCTTCTATATTTTGTAAAATAAATAAATAATAAATAAATAAAATTGTCCACACCATACTTTGTAATATTTTATAATTAAAGGCAATTATGCCGTTTATAAATAAATAAATAAGTAATGCAAGTGAAGAAACGTAATTAAAAGGAACAAAATATGCACCGATGACGACGACTTATTAAAATAAATGTTCTTAAATTAATAAATCACACGAAATTAGGATTAAGCAAGTTTCCTGTCATAAATGATAAAAATTAACAACAGCTGATAAATGGACACTCAGAGTTCCAAAGTGTAGAATTTGGGATGAGTGAAGGAAAAAATGTAGGCCGCAGAAAAGATGGGCTAATGATATAGTCCTAGTCACAGGCAGGTGATGAGCAAGACTCAAGATAGAGAAGTGTGGATGAATGTGGAAGAGACCTACATTCAGTAGTGGAGAGATGGCTTAAGGAGAAGGATGTCTAAAGATCAGATTTAAAAAAATGACAAGGTTATGCTTTTTGCTATCTATTGGAGTGGAAAGATTTTGGCTAGTCATAATAAGTAAATTAATAAACAATTGAAATTATGAAATATATTTATTATAAAAAATATTTTCCCAGTGCTTTAAAAAGATAAAGGCCAAATAAATCTTCTAATTCTCGCAATGTACACCTGACATTGAAACTCAGAAACTAATAATCGAAATTTAAAAAGTCTATTGTTAAAGTTGAAAAACTACAAAAATGAGAAAGATAATAGGAGTGTCATCCCGTGGAGCACCCGGTAAAGAATTGGTCTCCCACTCTTCTGCGTAAGTTTTCGAGTGTCCTGTAAAAGGCAGGTGTTCGAAAAAAATTAAGACATTATACATCTTAAATTCAGCGATGAGGTTTGCCACCCATCCTGAATGTCTTGATTTTATATTGGCACGAAGAAGACAGTTTGCATGTTTCTTACATGCAGCTGATCTGCTGGCTACCCCACTTGTGGGATATGCCGTGATGGTATAGTAGTAGTAGTAATAGGAGTGTATTAGTGATGTAACGAATGTCTGATTTTGGATATTCGCGAATGCGAATGCGAATGCGAATATTTCATGCCGACATTCGCGAATGCGAATGCGAATGCGAATATTGACTTGAAAATGGTATAGGAATTTGAAATATTCCAAAACTCCTCGGTTTTCTTAAAGAATATTTTCTTGCAGTACCTTTTTCCACAATGTACCGGGTAAGTATCCGGTACTTTCACCGAATTACTGATTTGTTTCTTCATTTACATGGTACACAACAGATGAAAGACATATAAATATAAACATGTAAGCGACAAAAACATTTCAATAGTCTTACATCGAAACAGTGCATACTTCAGCAATAACACACAAAACAATTATAGAAAATCTAACACATAATATAGGTATTAATTCACAATACATCCAATCACCCATTCCTATTACAAATCGCTGCTCACCCAATTTCGCACACATACCTAATACATTCATTCGCACAAACACATTCACACTTCACTAATGTATGCAATAACAATACAAAAAAACTCTTAAAAAAGAAAAATCAAAAATTTAAAAAACAGTCTAAAAATTAATACTATCCCAAACACTTCACATTTTATCAAACATATACATTTTTTCTATATTTATTTCATCTTATTCTACCCTCAACTCTCCTTTCTCACAAACCTGACGTAATTGGCACTTTAAAATTCTATAAACAGGGTTTCTTGAGTCTGCAATCGTTTTTGTTTTTTTTTTAATGTAGAACGGAAAACAAGATCTTGTTAAAGGAAGCATTCTTAAGTTAATCCTATCTAAAATATTAGGCACATCGTATTCGGACAAGCATATTTTTCTCAGGTTGCATGCATCCAGCAAAACTCTTCACAATTCCAATTTAGGCAAATCTTTAATAAATACAGGAAAATGCAATCTCTTCCTAACCAAACGAATGAATTTAGACTGAGTTCTCTCAACTTGATCGACATATTTTTTAAAATGTGGATTCCATACAGAGGAACAGTCCTCCAGCTTGGAGCGAAACAACGATAAGTACAAGTACAAATACGATTCATATAACCTAAATGACTTTGTAGATTTCAGAATAAATCCCAGTATTTTATTGCTCTCTTCGATAATTTTGTTCACGTGATCATCAAAGTGAAGCTCAGAGTCAAACACCACACCTAAATCTCTAATCTTATTTACTTCTTTTAAATCATGATTATGGATATTGTAAATTTATCGAATTTTGTTTCTATTTTTGGTAAAAGAGATCAGATTACACTTCTCCAGATTCAAGTGCAAGTTATTTCTTTTACAGTACTCGTGTAGTCTTTCCAAGTCCTCGTTAAGCATTTCATAGTCAAACAATAATTGAATTTGACAGTATATTTTTAAATCGTCCGCAAATAATAGAAGCTCTGAGTGGTCAAAGCACTTTTTTATGTTGTTTATGAATATCGTGAAAAGTAAAGGACCCAAAGAAGACCCCTGAGGGACACCAGATGTAACACTGACACTGCCAGATGAGTAACCGTTAAGTTTAACTGTCATCAATCTATCAGAAATATATTTACAGAAATTATAGATTCAATCCACCTTAGTTGAAAAAAGTCGATGTTCTACTTTATCAAATGCCTTTTGAAAGCCGATATAAATGGCATCCAACTGTATACGATTGTCCATAGCTGAGAAAAAAAATCAGATTTGTTACTGTCGATCTTCCACTCATGAATCCATGCTGCTCTACAAGAAGATACGGCTTCAGGAAAAAAGTAATTTGTTCACGAACCATACCCTCAAATATTTTTGAAATAGGTGATAGAATTAAAATTGGTCTGTAGTTACGAACGTCCGATTTGCTGCCAGATTTATGCAAAGGAATAATACTAGCCATCTTCCATTTGCATGGAAAGCATCCTTCTTGTAAACTCCTAATTTATTTATCGTGTCGAAACCCAGAGAAAAAACCCATCAAACTGATTTCCAGTACTGCGCAAAACGCGCAGCAGGTGGAGATGCGTCAAAAATATCCTCCATAGTGCAAGTGACAGGGCACAATGGACACTCCAACAAGTGTGGCATAGTCTGTGCTGCACCACAGTCACACGCTCCGGATTCGTCCTGTAGGAAGCCCAATCGTTCTCTATTGTCGCGGCAGTTTCCTAGATTCAGTCGATTTAGGGTTTTCCATGTCCCATAGTCTAGATTGCCTCCTGCAGCAAGGTGTTCTAATAAATGTCAGATACAATGGTTTGGTTAAATGACTTACGCATCTCTTTAATATATTGGTGCTAGACCATCAGGGCCAACTCCTTTTGTCTCATCTATACCTAATAAACGTTTATGAATATCAGATTTCAAGATATTAACCATGGATAAACATGAGTTAGTTAAAATATTTTCTAATTCTTTAGTATTAGAATCATGCAAATTATTCAGTGAAAATACAGAACCAAAAAACGTCGAAAACAAGTTTGCAATTCCCTCTGGATCGCTCGAAGTCTGGTCACCGTCACCCATTACCCTTGGATAGCCTCTAGATTCTTTAAGGGAATTCACGAATGAAAAGAAAGACTTGACATTGCCCTTAAGTGACTTCTCAGTGTTATTAATAAAAGACCTATAATCGTGATTCTGCGACAACTTCAACTGAGCTCTTAGTTGAAAAAATAAATTGTAGTCAGAATCATTACGGTTCATCTTCAACTTACGCCAAGCCTTAGACTTCTCTTAAACAATAACAGAATTCTATTAGAGAACCATTTGGGAAAATTATTAGGTGACACCCTCTTCATATGTAGGTGCATGCTTCTCAATTATTGGCAAAACATAACCATAAAAAGATTCAATCATCTTATTCACCGGTCCGTTTCCCAAAACACTGACCCAATCAACACTTTGTAGTTCAAAATTTATTTCCGAAAAGTTTGACTTAAAGTATATTAATTTCTGGATCATATTTTGAGACAAATCCTCAGCAATTTCAAACTCATAATCTATCAACAGTGAAGGATAGTGTGAATCCTTACCAACCAGTGGAGAGTCACATCTGGTAACAGAACACGGAATAGTTGAAAGAACTAAATCCAAGATAACTTGATTGCTGTTATAAACTCCATTAGACTGAAACATATTGAGAAAAGATATAGATTCTATCAAATACTGCGCAACAGGACACGAATAAGAATACGGAACAAAGATTGAATCAACATCGGGGTCTTTTTTCCATTGGATTGTTGGGATATTGGAATCTCCAATAAGACAAATATCCGTTTTGCCGTAATAGCTGATTAAACGTTCAGATATACTTTAAAAAAAGATGTTTTAAGTATCTAAGGATGTGGAAGGCGGTATATACATATACTACACCCAGTAGCGGTGAGCATTTTTTCATGCGTTACCGATGAAAAACGAATACTGGTAAAAAAAACTTTCACCAGTATCATCCCAAACAAGAGTGGATGAATATCCTAGTGTCCGATCCACAGCAATTAAGACCCCACCTCCATCCCTTTTACCACTCAACATGAAATCCCTATCCTTGCGGTAAACTGTATATTCGTTTTGAAAAAGTTCGCTGTCAAATATGCCACAATTTAGCCAAGCTTCCGTCAGAACAATTATATCATAACTATTTGCAAATAAGTTTGCTCTAAACTCCTCGCTCTTAGTCTTCAAGCCCCGAAAATTCTGAGAGAATACTTTAGTGTGGTTCACCTTGTAGTATGATATAAATATTCCTTAAATAGAATATAAAATTATTGTAGGGCCCTATACTCATAGCAGTTGTAATACTTAAAACAAACATATAAATTAAATCTCCACAAATGCATATTTCTCCTAATAATAATAACATCATCAAGCAAACGAACACAGGAAACAATACAACAAATGTGGCCAACACGGAACAGACCAGATACTTTATTACTAAAATAATATTCGCAAAACATTCGCATATTTTTTTGCGAATGCGAATACTTTGAAATATGCGAATATTCGCGAATGCGAATGCGAATGCGAATATTCGTTACATCACTAGAGTGTATTAACGTGTCTATGATGATTTTTTTTCTTCACTTGTTTCATAAAATTACGATAAAATGGAATCGAAAAAATATCCAATGTTTATTTTAAGTTATAGATAATATTGTCAATAAAAAATATATTCGACAAAAAGTCTGATTATTTCAAAAAGCCTGCGACATATAAATTTCCACAGGTGATTTTCGCAATATTATACAAGCAACGTCTTAATATAAGGCTGTAAATTTTCAACCTTTCTTTGTCTTCATCTCAGCAAATAAAAAAGGTTTACGATCAATGCACCAATAGAGAGTCGGCCAACTTGACTTTATCCATTATTCATAATTTCTAATGAAACTTTTACTCGCTTATAATATTTTAATGATATTTTTATTTTCGCCATTACATGTCTTATTAAAAAATATGTTGGTTTTTATGTAACTTATAAAAACGGATTTTTATTACCTACCTACGCTTTCATCGGGATTATTTGAATTTTGTTATATTGTTGTGTTGCTAATATTTGTACAACACGCAACTATTGAAACTCATTTACTTTCATTAATGAATTATCATTTACCTCTGAGTCTCCTCTCAGGGACACACGGGGAAATGTATCGTTACACCTATCAATGAACAGATGGAGTGACGTGATAGAATGTTATTTTAAATATTATGAAAGAAGTGCAATTTAATTTATAAACATTATTGCAAATATAACAGACTGAATATTAAACATTCGAAAATGGACCGGGCTGAGAGGTGTGGAGGAGCTGTTTCGTGCTGCCTTGAACTGACAAGATTTCTCACAGGTGATCATCAACTTCAAGGGGACCCGACAAGACACGTAAATAAGAAAAAGAAATAAAACCAAAAAGTATTAAACTTAAGTAATATTTTCAGAATTTAACCAATTTAGTTCGTAAAATAAAAGCCGATCTAATTAATTACAACTATTTTTAACCAATTTAGTTCGTAAAGTAAAAGTCGATCTAATTAATTACAACTATTTTTATCCATAATGTTGTGTAACTACCACAAAAAATATTATTAGAATAGTTTTTATGCCTTTATAAATTACCCTGGGGTAGGATTGCGATAGCAAGATTACATATTACAATGAAAATTCAATCAAAAAACGTTTAACATAATTAATAAAATCAACAACCTTAAGTAACTTAAATCAGTGGGCGGTCTTTGCGTGTAATAGTAATAGTAATTAATATTTGTTTTAAAATAAAGCGCTCCAGTACAATTCTCTCATTAATAAAACGTTTGATAATTTGCTAAATCTGATAATAGAAGTATTCTCGACTAGGCCGAAACCCTACTCACAAAATGTTTCTTCTATTGTGAATCTATTTTTATTTTCGATATAATATCAAAAATAAAAATGTGAATAGAAATTTTGTTCCACTTTGCTATTTTTCAATTTCTATGGTCTGGCTGCGAAATAAACAATTGAAAGAAATAAATCATTTAAGTCATAAAATCTATTTGTGATAAACATGGCATAACTTACAAATCCAGACAGACTGTAATTATGGTGGAACTAAATGACGTCAAATCTATTCTATTTTTCTATTCTATTTTTCTCAAGGCCATCCACTCGTTTGCGAGTGATTTAGGCCAATATGGAACAACGGGTTTTTAACAATGATATATGTATTAAAAAAACAAAAAACAATAATGAGGTGTTTCACAGCAAAATGAACCTTAATACAAAGACGGGGTAGTAAATAATAATGACAATACTTCATTCGATGCATCGCACAGCTGTTGTTTACACTAACACAGAGCTACCTATTATAACTAATTATACCTATTCTAATTCAATAACAAGGTGACTCGAAAAGTTAAATATTTTTATTATTTACTTTGAGGAATTTTGTCATACATTTATACACCTCTATTGAGTTCAATGATAGTAAAAATTGCACATTGAGGGGGTATGTAATGCATTCCTCCACGAGATCATCCATGAATTCTGATCTGTCATATTTGGGGCACTCGAAAAATACATGGTCCAGAGATTCCTCATTGGTACCACATTCGCACTCAGGGGAGGGGAAAACTCCGATCCTTGCTAAGTGGGTGGCAACCAAACAATGTCCAATTCGCATTCTGGAAATGAGGGAAATGTCCAATTTTGATTGTCTTTCAATTTCAAACCACGGACGACATGGAATCTTTTTTTGTATGTTTTTATAGAACATTCCGGTTGCTGATATTTGCCAATAACTGTGCCACTCCGACCTTATGAGATTCATGATGGTGGGTAAGAAATCGTCCGTGGGTTGGGAAAATGCGTTAGGCAAGCACCCGCCTGTGCAGGCCAATTTTGCCAGGCGGTCAACGGCTTCGTTTCCGGATATTCCAATATGAGACGGGATCCAACAGAAAACAATATCATATCCCATGCATGAGGCATAGAATGCAAGATGTCGGATTTCAAATACTATACTGTTGCTACACTTTTTCGCATTAGATTTAAGGTTTTGAAGAAGTGAAAGTGAGTCAGTGTATATTACTGAAAATCTTATTTTTAGATGGATGATTTTTAGCAGTGCCTCTTTCATTGCTATGCATTCTGCGGTAAATATTGAAGAGAGTATGGGAATTTTGAAAATTCCTTCCAAATGAAGTGATGGAATATAAAAAGCAGAGCCACAACCTTGGGAACACTTGGATCCGTCAGTGAATATAGCCACGTGATTTGGCCATCTCTCTTCAGTAGTCGACATGAATATTTGGTTATTACTATTATGGTTTTGAGATGAATATGATTTGAAAATACCTATTGACTCCTCAATCTGAAGAGGAAAAGATAGAGCTTTGAAAGGGGTCGTGAATAGAGGTAATTTTTCTCTGGGGTATATTGGAATATCTGACATAAGTGAATGAAAACAAGAGGCAAGCAACGGTGGAACCTTTCTGTAAGTAGTTTCCTCACCGCAGACCTTATTGGCCAAAGCACTTAAACTCAGAATAAGTGGGTTATCCACGTATTCGATTCTCTTCATAATGAACTTACATGCCAGGAATTTTCGTCGTAGGAATAATGGCATCTCGCCCACTTCTACCTGCAGAGAGACTATTGGAGACGATCTCATTGCCCCCAATATAAGGCGCAAACACTGTGACTGAATCTTATCTAATTTGTAAGCTTGATATTTTGGTAAAGGATCCAAAAGATAGCTGCCATAGTCCAAATGACTTCGAATCAGAGAAGAGTATAACATCTTCAGCGTTGAGGGGTGTGCGCCCCACCAAACCCGCGAAACCGCACGAAGAATATTCAAGTTTTTTTCACATTTGCTCACAATAAGGTCTATGTGGATGTTCCATGACAACTTTCTCTGTAAATTCATCCCCAAGAATTTAACAGAATCCACACTAGGAATCTGAGTTCCCTCAAACAAAACATCAACGTTTGGAGGATTTCGTTTTTTGGAGAAAACAACTACCTTACTTTTATCCGGAGCGAGATTAAGACTATTGTCAAAAAGCCATGTGCTCAAGCCCTTCATTACCTGACTCAACTGATCAGCTCCGACTTTAATATCTTTATGATGCACATATATAACTAAGTCATCGGCATATTGCAATAATTTACAATCATTTGGGAGGAGGTCATGAATGTCATATGAATATATATTAAACAATAAAGGGCTCAGCACTGAACCCTGGGGCAAGCCTTTGAAAACCGTTCTACGTACCTGACCGTCTGGAGTGTCGATCACAATCTCTCTTTGAGTTAGCATGTCGAATATCAAGGTAGTAAGAGAATTTGGGACTCCTATATTGCTCAATTTTCGTTTTAAAGTATTAATATCGACATTATCATAGGCGCTGGATATATCTGCAAAGCACGCAACTGTGCTCTTCTGTTCCAATTGAGCAAGCTGAATATCAGTCACCAAGATACTTACGTTGTCGAGACAAGATTTTTCTTTCCTAAATCCGAGTTGATGAGGGGGGAGGAGACACCTATTTTCCACAAACCACTCCAGACGCACCTTAACCATGAGCTCAAGGATTTTGAGCAAACAACATGACAATGCTATGGGTCTATATGAAGATGCTAGAGAAGGGTTCTTGCCATTTTTCAAAATAGGGACGACCAATTGTTTTTTCCATGCCAGAGGAATTATCGATGAATTAAGGGCCAAATTGTAGATGGATAAAATTGTGGATAAAACTGGGGCAGGACAGTGTTTTATCATGGAGTAGTTAATAAAATCCACTCCAGGGGCAGAGTCAGAGATGCAACTTTTTACCGCTGATAGAAGTTCATTGAATGTAAATTTTTCTGCCAACCAACTTGCCGTTGGATCCTCTGTATGTAATGAAAGAGACTCTATTTGGTTAGCAACAAAAGGTGGAGCAAGTCGATCCAGGAAATCTTCTATGCATTCCCCTATTTGGGACGATTTATTTGGCTGAGAGAATGAGCCCCTAAATCGGCGAATCATGCTCCAAACCTCCGAGGCAGCAGTTTCTGGTGACAATGAGGAACAAAAATTTCGCCATCCCTGTCTCTTTTTACGTTGCAAGATTCGCTTTGCCAAAGCTTGCAATCTCTTAACCTCCAAGTAATTTCCAAGCGACATATCCTTTCTATACTTTCGCATTGCGTTTTTTCGATCTTGCACTGCGGCACTACACTCTGGGTCCCACCATGGGGGAGACTCTTTTAGATTACGAGATGATGATGCACGCGGGATTGACGAATTAGCCGCAGATATTATATGTTCGGTTAAGGTTGATGTCATAGTATCAATATCCGAAGGAACTTGTTCCCGCAGAAAAGATGCCTCAAGAGAGGTTTTAAAGCTGTCCCAATCAGCCCGCCCAGTGTTAAAACAATTTCGACGATTTTTCTTAGTATTAATATTAAACTTAACGTTTACTGCTACTTTAATTGGGAAATGATCACTGGAGTAAGGATCTTCCAGAACATGCCATACTGTAGATGGAGCTAGGTCAGCGGTGCAAATGGTGAGATCCACGGCACTAGAATTTTGTGTGGGAGGAGAAAAGCGAGTAGGGGATCCGTCGTTGAGGATACAAAGCGTATTACTATCTATAAAATCAAGAATAGCTTTCCCACACGAATCTGTGGAGTGGCAACCCCATGAAGTGGAATGTGCATTAAAGTCTCCCAAGAGTATAAAAGATTTTGAGATTTTGTGAAGCAAATGATTGAAATATGTAAGGTCAAATGGAGTCTTAGGGGGTAGATAAACAGAGACAAAAGATGTTCCAGAAATGTCCACAGCAACAATTTGGAAATCTGCACGTTTGGGCAATGGGATTCGGATATAGGGGATATCAGACTTTATAAACAAAGCTGCACCCCCTTTTCCATCCAAACGATCATCACGAACAGACATGTATCCGGGCAGATTAAAAAGGGATTCTGGATGTAACCATGTTTCAGAAATGGCTGCGACGGAAATGTCAAATTTTTTTATGAGTGATATTGCTTCGCTTCTATTTGAAACGATACTTCGGCTGTTCCATTGGATAATATTGAGCTTTGAAAAACTAGCTTTTGTCTTGTTGGTCACCATTATGATTTTTATGAATAGAAGTGAGTATTGAAGGAAGAGAGGCAGCGATGGACGGTAAAGAATTGGGTTGTGACATTAGTTGAAAGAATAATTGCATAAAACAATTCAAAATAGTTTGGAGGTCAGAAGTTGAGGATTTTGGATTGTCTGGGGTGGAATTGCCATTTAAGGCACATCCGTCTACAGGATTCGAAGCTTGGCCATTTTTGTAGAATAGGAGGTTTTCGTGTTCATTGTTAATTGGTTTGTTGTGAATGGGTGGGTGGTGATTTTTCGTTGTTTTTGAAATTTTAGTGACAGTAGATGATTGAGTAGGGGAAGATTGAGGAGCAGATGCAACTTTTTCTGCAAAACTGGATATTGCAGGAAGATGACGAGTAGATGCTTCTTTGTAGGATATATTGTCCATAGCCATTGAGTGCTTAATATTTTTTTGGCGGGTGAGTTCTGGGCAGGATAGACTAGATGCATTATGTGAACCATTGCAATTGACACATTTAGCCAACGTAGAAGTGCATTCCTCTCCGAAATGGGCTTCTCCACATTTGAAACAACGAGGATTTGATCTACATTGTGTCTTTTGGTGACCAAATCGGCAGCACCCAAAACACAAGACGGTTGGAAATACATATTGCTCTGTTTTCATTGAGACATGATACAGGTATACGTGTGGGGGTAACTTCTGACCCTCAAAGGTCAGTACGACCGACCTTGAAGGACGCCACTCTACTGTCCCTGAAGAAGAATCCTTGAAATTAAGGCGACGCGCCTTTATTACTTTGCCATAGCCGTAAGGCACCTCCGTAGCTTCCACTATCTCTTCAATTGAGATGTCGATAGAAACACCTCTTACTATACCCATTTTGTGGAGCTTAAAAGATGGGATGTAACACTTCAGGTTATTTGCTGACAGGAAATTAGATGTTAAGAAGTCATTTGCTGCAAGAGCCGATTTGAATGTTAGAGAAATTTTATTTCTCGCCTCTACCTTAACTCCACCTGTCGCTATGTTTTTTATTCCCGAATTGCATAACGATTTCCCGAATGCCATTGGATCCATATGTTTACTTGGATCCTGATTTTGAACGAATATTAAATATGGGCCAGGGGCCTCCAAACTATACAACTCCAATGGCCTTTCCGTAACACCACTTGGAGAAAAAGGCATCTTAGAAGGGTGAACGCTCGTAAGCTCGTTAGGTGATCTTGATCTTTTTCTTAAATCAGGAGGCTCCGAAGGAGCCTCCATCTTGATATGTAAAGACGCTAATATGTGAAGAACTTATACAGTATTTTAAAAAGAAAAATAAATGGTAAGAAAAATAATAAAAAAAAAAAAAGAACTTATCGACCGCCCCTCTCCGCTCCCTAGAAGCAGCAACAACAACAAAAAATAATTCTGAACAAAAATAACAGCACTGTAAGCACGCTATAACAAAAAACACGACTGCCCGCAACAAGAAGCCAGCAACGAATCGACGTCAAATCTAAACCATAATACATACTTAATTGACTACATATATTCAAAAATAAGTCAGCCTTAGCCTAGATATTTAGAGAGTTTAGTATAAAAGTTCATAATGTCACAAAATTAGTTTATATAGTTTGGTTGGTTTTTGTTAACTATTATAGTCTCAATTCCTTCACTGTCGGGGCCTGAATAAATATGCGAATTGAAATATTGCCTCCGCGTAGTCCTCCCACCCCAGCCCTGTCGCCTGTATTGTGGTCACCGCATATTACAAACATTACTAGTGTTATACATCCGACATTTTATGACCAAAAACCACAAAATACCAATTAAATATATCTAGATGACATAATAGCAAGAATGAAGCTTCTTCAATAAATGAAGAATGTGATTATTGGGAGTATATTTAAACGTTTTATTTAATCATTTTATTAAGAGCAAATTGAATAAACTATTACCAAGTGTACCTTGCATTGAGTATGCAATATATGCACGTTTATTGGTTATCTTATTTTATGACAAAACTTTTGAGTTTAAGTAAAATTTGAAATGATTATTAGTTTAATTATTGTTATTTTTTTAATCTCTCCAGTAGCTGAATTCTACCTCCCTAATTACAACCTCGGCTAATTTCTGAAGGTGGCACGTTTACCAAATATAAAAGGGTCTGAAATGATGCCAAAGAGAGAATATCTGGTTTCGTTTATCTTTATTTATTTTTTACTCTCTTCCTATGAAAATATGAATGTAATATACTCGTCTGAATTATGATAAAAAGCACACAGTCACTCTGAATAAATAACAGTCAAAAATGCATAATATGTACGTGTGTTCCCATAAATATCTTGTTACATATTACGTGTAAAATAAAGTTGTAAATATCTATAGGTATCAAACGTATAATAGTTTAAAAAATTCACCTTAACTTGTTTTTATACTTTTCAATGATGATTAATCATACAACAAAATGTATTATAAAAGTAGGGTTATGATTTGACGTATGGGGATTTGTCTTGATGTATATTCCATGCTGGTTATTTATTCACACATAAACACGAACAAACTTACTCATTTATGTTCAATAGCGAAATTTACATTGTATGTTTGAGATATTACGGTGCCCAGCGAAGCAATATGACTAATTTCCTCTAACCTATAAATATAAAAGTGTGTTACATGGAAGTATATATGGTAAAATAAATATTTTCTGTAGGTATATTGATGACGGATGATTTCTTCAGGACCATTTAATGGAGTATCTACTTCAGTGTCGTGAGCTATTGTATTGAAAGAGCAATGTTTTCAATGTGCTCCTGAACGCTGTTATTGGTTAATTTTTCCAAAGGTCCTCAGGGAGTCGATTCCAGATGACAGATTCCGCAGCACTAAAAGCCCTGTCGTAAAAGCAAGACTTGTTGACTGTGTTGATCTCGTCTAGCATATTGGTGGATGTTTTAGCTAAGCGTAGGAGCTCATTTACAGATGTGAAATGTCAGAAAGCAGCTGTTATTCAGAAACTTCTTGTAGACCGTAAGGCACATTTCATTTGTAGGTGGTTTAATTGTATTAATTTAATTGTACTAAAAGTAATGTAGTAGTAGTTGTGGTTTAATTGAATCTGCGGCAGTACAATTTACGGTATACATAGATTACAATAAACAACGTATGTGTGCAAGTATAAGAACATTTAAAAAATGTGTATCATAAAACTGTAAAAAATCATGTCTTTCTTTTCGTTACATTCTCGTTTGAGTTCTACCATAATTACACTCGAAAACGCATTGAAAACAGTGGGAAACCTATTCAGCTCTGGGCTTTTCTGGGCAAGATTAATGATTTAATACTTACATACACTTTTTTCCTTTGGTTTTATTCTTTGATGTTATTTTTAATATATATCTGGTAAAGCTAAATCACTCGCAAACGAGTGGATGGCCTTGAAAAGAATAGAATAGAATATCTGGTAAAAAAGGCCAATATTATATTCTGAATGTCTTATTGAATTCTGTGCTTCAAAATATCATACATTGACTAGTTATTACATTTGGTGTACTTCAGAGGGAGGGACCCTTAAAAAAGAAGAAGTATTCAACCTTCACATGTATGAAAAACGTTCAAAGTACAAACAAAACACATTTTCCCTTCATATTTTTTTGATTTATTGACATAAAGTATATTTTGTATTATCTTTTATATCTATATGAAGAGCGTTTGTTTTTGGATTAATAATTCAAAATAAATAAAAATATCAATAAAATAAACGACTTGTATATAGGTTAAAAGGTTGGTATATGAATAAATGTCCAGATCATTCTCTTAGTTCCATAATAATTGAAATTTAGTATTAAATATTAGTCTAGTAGTAAGCTCGCTTGAACATTACGAGTACCTATATTTCTTTTTTCAAATATTTTTTTCGTGCTTAAAACATTCATATCCATTTGTACTCTCTCGGAATATTTGCAATCACATTGAGATGATAACAAACCCAATGAATTTCCCCACATACTTTGATGTCCTTACTCCACATAAATTATGCATAATATTATTCACACTACGTATTTAATCGACGTATAAATATTTTAATTCGTTTGTAAATATGTATATTTACATATAATCCTCGATGAACGTCTTTGTTTCACGAGGAATGAAAAATGAATCTGTAAAAATTCTTTTGCTGTAGTCAGGTAATACAATTATTTGTTAAATCTATTCTACAAAATTAAATATACTACAAAACTTTGTACAACCAAGTCTTAAATTTACTTTAGAATAAACACTAATAATCTCCATGTTATGATAAACAATATTCAATGTTTATATATTTTTTAAATTTTTCAACTTACAAGTTTTTCAATTTTCAACTTACAATTATGAAAACTAGAGTATAATTAACATTAATCATGACCCACTGTTAAAAATATTTATTCAAAACTCTAGTAAGCATAAGCTAATAATAATACTGGGGAGCTAAATTCTTAAAGCGGCTGAAAATCGTCTTCCCACGATCAATAATGGCTCGAAAATTCATTATTTTGGAGGATAAGGCTTTGCAAAGGCTGTTTGACCATGGAAAATGAGTTAGGTTTATAAACCTTATTAGATGAGGACAATTTTTAAATAAATTTCACTTTTTTTCTAATTTTGAATAAAAGTTGATATGTTTTCCGCAAATTTAATATTTGAAGAAAATATATATTTAAATTTAAGATGAGGTGATGTTTAATTGGGTATAAATAAAATAAAATAATGTTAATTTGGTAACAGTTTTAGTCGCATTAAACTATATTTTTGGAAAATTATTAATGATTTTCAGGAAAGTATCTTTAATTTTTTAGTCAATCAGGTATTTATTTTCTGAATAAAACCATCTTTAAAGCTAGTATTATAGTAATATAAGAGAATGAAAGGTAACTGTGTAGGGTACACAGCACCTAATATAAACACAACACCACCGTCAGCCACAACAACTAAATACTGACAGTTAAAAATGATTCCAGATTATAAAATAAATAATGTGTTCGTGTCTCGTATGACAGGTCATTGTTTTCAAAACAAACCCTACTGTTTATTTTCTACTACCATTCTCTATGTATAATAAAAACATTGTTCAGTACACTGAAAGTATCTACAGTAAGTACTAGAGATGTGAAAGATATCCTATAAACATCCGGTCTTCTTCTTCAGCCATTTTGGGCCCATCCTTGGATTATGATCTTCCATTTCCATCTGTTCCCGGCTTGCCGCGTCAATTTATTCCTTCCAGTACACATCTTCATCATCATCTGACCATCTAACGTAAGACTTTCCAACTATCCGGTATTTGACCTAATTTTTCAGTATCTGTCAGGATTCCAGATAATATACGAACCCACTATCTAGTCAGATGCCGGAGAAATCTTTGGCATTTTTAATTATGGAATGTATTTGTGTTTTGATTTTTTAATAAAAGTATTGACATTGTATGTTTTTTTATATATTTTAATTCATTTAGTTTCTTTTTTATAAGATTTTCAACATTTAATAATAAACTTTGCTGCACAATATAGAACAAAGCAATTACAATATTAATTAGGTGATACAAATAAATGAGTTTATCGCGGAGGCGATATCTTTTAACTCACCCATACCTATACATATCTAACTAGTAGGTATAATATTATCGCCAATTGATTTTTAGTATTTTTATGTATTATTTCAGTTTGCATGCGACAGTTTAATTTAATGATTCTTTATATATTATTTATGTACATAAAATACTTTTGAAGTAAATAAATGTGGCAATTTAATGTTGGAGACTTTTTTGTTCAACCAAATTTTGCAAATCGCGAATGTGACCTTTATACAAAGGGTTATCAGATATATGGTTAACCGATATAAGATCTTGGCAGCTATCCGATATCCGGTATTCGTTATATCACTAGTTAGTACCTACCTATTTCTGTACCTTTACATACAATAACGCAAGGTAGTGGTTGTGGTAGTACTACCTACTATATACTAAAACACTTGTCTAAAAGAGTAATAATCATCGCTTTTTTCACAGTAGCAAAATATTCCCTGCAGAAATATTTTAATATGTTTGTAAATATATGTGTACCTTTGTTTATCCATTATACAATATTCCTATGACAACATCCATGATGTACAAATCAGTTAAGTTTAGGCTGAGTCTTTTTTTTTATAAAAAAATATATCAATAGTCATTGGATGTTAGGTGGTAACATGTCGTCTAGAAAAGATCTGTAGCCTCTTTTATACAGGAGAGACGATATTCATAGTTAGCTAATTCAATGAGCGCCAAATGTTGTAGAAAGAAATACCACGATTGGCTTTGAGTGACAATATGTTGAAAAATTAAAATAAATAGGAAAAATGTTTCCATCCGTCCATCAACACCTTTCCGACATCTCCGGCAAGTGAAGTAGACTGGGTAGACTAACCATATATTTTAAACTTATAATTCGTTTTCTCCAAACCGTCACGATATTCAGAAAGTGGCATATTTGATCTCAGAATTGAAGACATTAAATATGATGCGTAAATTGCATATGATTTTGTATGAATTAAACTGCTTTTTAAAAGACATAAAAGAATTGTTGAAAAAAGTAGAAAGCTTATTCTATCTAGAAAATACCTGTAAAAAATGTTTACCTTTCATTACATGCGGTTTGTCGACTGCCTACTCTTCTTGTCGAAAATCCTGTAACGATTGTACACATTGTGTGTAGCCTACATAGATAATAATTCCTCGCGTGCAGCTGAGCTAAAAGCTAGTAAAATATAATAATATAACAATATTATAGACATTATGTACGCAATATAGAAGTTCCATCATCAATCATGTTATGGGAATAATTTGTGGTACATTCAGTGTTTTACATTCGACCATTATTATTATAACTAGCTGCATACCCAGCTTCACTCACGCATAATCAACAAATTATTTTATACACAATTTAAACATGCATCGTATTATTCATAATATTATATAATTGAGAAAGTACGATAATATTTCAAATAAAAAATAAACAAAGCTATTTATTTATTTATTTACTTAAATTCACGGCATAAGCCTATTACATGATAAAATACATTTTACATAACATTCATAAATACAACAGTGACAATAAAATAAATACATATTTTTAGAGAAAAAATCATTTAAAATGTATGTGTCGTACTCAATAGTAACGGGAAACAACGATAAAAAATATTATATTTTATTTGATAATTTGTATGTAGGTATGTAGGTTTAAAAGATGCAATCAAATATAAGCTTTGGATAAACATCAAAAAAATATTTTAATTTCTTATATCCTTTGATCTTTTATACACCTATAGTAAATATGTTTACTTCCCGTACAAAATTTCATTTATTAGCTTCACAAAATTTATCATTTTTTTCATTACATAAAACGGATAATATAAAAATATTTATATCCCAAAATACACGCAGTTACTCAATACATAGGAGTTCATATATTATAAAGGCATTAGTTATTACTATTACAATCATAATTTGATAAATATGGTTATGTCGACAAAAACACATATGTAGGATCCTTATATTATTGTACGGAGATGCCTTTGAGTATAATATTGTTATTTAGTACGCTAGCTGATGATGGTGAGTTGTGGCGAGTATTATTTGACAGATGGCTATTGTTGTTGTTTGTTAGTTGCGTACGAACAAAGATTGTTCTTCCTCTCTTTTCCACTCATTATAAATATTGATAAAAAAAAGGAAGTATTTGTTTTATTTTTCCTTTCATTTCTAAAAGGTATAAAATAATATTAGCTTGCATTTTTAGTTCGCTATAGATGTGGACACGTCTTGGCAAGAGGGATGAATCTACTAAGTGAATCGTTGAATCGAACTTGATATTTTTACATCCTTAGTTACAATAATAAATTCGTGCGTTTCAGAGATATGCCACCCATTCTGAATGTCTTATTTTTATTGGCACAGATAGGACGACATGCATGTTCATTACACACAGTTAGTCTACTAGCGCTAGCTACCCTATAATGTGGAAGATTCTATGTTGGTATAAATAATACTAAAGAAAAATCGTTTATGTAGTATGTAGTATAATGGGGTGTTCACATTTGGCGAATATCGCCAGCCGAATTTCAAAATATAACGCCAGGCGAAAAAACAAAATTCGCCGTACACCCATTGATCGTCACACCTGTTCACACAAGTCCACCGATATAGAAACGATCTGTCAAATGCGCTTTGATTTTGACACTGTTTTCAAAATGGCGTCGAGATGGAGATCGCGAAGTGTTTATTTTTAGTCGAAAATGTTATAGTAGAGGTTATAAGGCGCCTTTTAATTAAGGAAACAAACGCCACAAACCAACAAAAAAGATAACAGCTGTCACGAAGCGGGAAACATTATAAAATTTATAGGTTATAAAGCTTTTACCATAGACACAAACGCCGCGCATATCTGCGCATGTGCAAATCGTTCGATCGCCCGAGAAAGTTGGAAGGTGGTCAACTCGAGACGATATCGTTTCTACTGGTTTTTATCGTTTCAGACTAGCTGTCATTTTGTTCACACGGTTCAAATGGCTGGCGATATTTTGGTGCCCTAGCGATATTCGCCAAAGTGAGAACACCACATTAAGGTTTGAACGTATTTAGGTACTTACCTACCTGATGTTTAAAGCTTGTATTTCGATAAAAGTTTGATTTTTTTTTAAATTAGGTATTTATATTTTAGTATTTTCAAGTTCAAATCCAATTGGAACCAATTCTGTCTTGAAAAGCTGAATATTTATTTCTTATTTGTGTTAATTAATTTTTGAAAAATAAGGCCAAAATTACAACATGATGAAAATATGCCTTCTACAGAATGTTTTCTGAACTGAAATTGCGATCATAACCCTTATACATTAAGGAACTGATATGAAAAAGCAAATAGTCGTAAGCAAATTTTACTTTTGTTAAGGGGTGTTTGAAGTAAATAATATTATTAATTAAAGCTGACAATTAAGATGTATTACACACGTACAAACAAAGATTTACAGATTGTCAAACAAATGAAGTACAAAGTCTCAACAAAAGTTTAACACCCCCACGGGACTAATTTATTTCTGTGTTTCACTGAATACTATGTATCTACTATTTGTCTTTGAAAGAATGTCAATTATTAAGATTCAATGTGGCTTAATGAGTTGACATTTGTGTAAATTAATTAATGAAGTATCCATTAATTAATTTATGAGGTCATTTATATTATAAAGGCCGATTCAGAGACCGGGGCTGTATTGACAAAGGACCAATGAAGAGAATTCTGTAGAGTATCAAGTCAATTAAATTGTGTGATTTAAAAACCCTTAAACTGTAAATATAATTTTTTTTCAGTGAAGTCCTCGGCAAAGAAATGGTTTCTCTTCTTTTATATAAGTTTTCGAGCATTCTGTAAAAGGTGGGTATAAGTAAAATATAACAGAAAAGATAACAAGTTCAATTCAACAATGAGGCATCCTGAATGTTTTAAATGTTTAGAATATTTACTATTTTTTTATTGATTAACCGGATTTGGGTGCAGATGACAAAACCAATCAGAAAAAAAATGGTTGCTTCTAACCCTTAGCGCTCATATCCCTCATTTCCCGCCTGACAGGCGT
Organism: Athripsodes cinereus; assembly: GCA_947579605.1. Lineage (NCBI taxonomy): Eukaryota > Metazoa > Arthropoda > Insecta > Trichoptera > Leptoceridae > Athripsodes > Athripsodes cinereus. Next base: position 11,283,959 of record OX388306.1, on the reverse strand, counting down.
GATGGTGAACCGTGTGTTTGCGTAGTGCGTTGTGTGTGCAAAAGTTTAATTGTGCTTTATTTTTTTAATAAATAAATATTTAATTTCATATTTATCAAAAATTTAAATCAAAATATGTATTTTTTACGATAATAACAGTTTGTAAAATTGAATCGATTATTTAGTAAAATTAAAATGCCGAGTTTGGGCCATTTTGATCTAATCAAAATGGCAAAACTGACTTGGTTTGATCATGTGGATCGAATGGAAGAGGAAAGAATGACAAAGAAGATATACTTGTTTGAAAGAAGGGGTGTGAGGAAGCGCTTGCGTCCGAGAACTACATGGATCAAATTCTGAAGGACGGTCGTGTGTTGAGTAAGAGAAATCCACGTGCATGCATGAGAAATTGTATGAATGTGGAAGAAGCGAAGGAAGTAAAGATAGATTTATATGGCGTTCCAGTCTCTCTGCCTACCCCACTTGAGATACGGCGTGAGGAAATAGTAAAGTATAATAAAATGGCGGGAATATTGAAATTGTGGGAGATGCAAGACAGGGGCGTCTGAGCAGGAAAAGAGGAAGGACAGGTACCATGGGTAAGGAAGACAGACTTGGTGGGAAGTCACACTTCAAAGCAAGGTGTTAGAAGTCAAAAAAAGAGTGTGCTGTATGCAGCAATCAAAAAATTCCTGGAAGAAGACGAGAAACTGAGTGAATTTGTGAAACATGTTCCAGGAAATCAGGTCTCCATCCAGGAAAACGCTTTAAAAAAATACCAAACGAAAAATAAATACAAATAAAGTGGACTTTCTTTTATACTATAAATTTTATTTGAGTTAATTCGGTTAATAAATAATTGTTTTATCAAATAAATTGTTTAAGTATCTCCTTGACTTTAATTAAAATCAAAATTTAAATCATAGCGGACTAACAATGGTTATATAGAACATATCTGAGTAGAAAGGGCTAAGGTTTGCATAAAGCGTCTCTCGATTGGTGGACCTTAAATCGTGACAGTGAGAATGGTGGAATTGGTGAACGTTGTCCATGGACACCGAAAGTGATCACTTAAGCCAGCCTAGAGCCAATTCGTAAGCGTTGGGACACCTTTCTCACATCTTCCGATTAGATTTTGCACAATGTTGGATTGTGTAGACATGGTTCTCCAATCGAGGTTTCTGATTGGATGAATGTTTTAATTTTTATTAACACGAAGAGGATGAATGCCATGTTTATACATACAAAAAGTCTACACAATACTTCATTTATGGGTATGTCGTGATGGTATTGGTAGATTGAAATTATACAATTTACAGTAGAATAAAATGCATAAAAAATGGAAAACATTTTCTATGAATAAGTACTTTCGCTTTTCATTTTAATAATTGCATTTTGTTTCCATTTATTAAATTAAATCACGTAAACTGGAATCCTATATAATACATCACTTTCGAACAGAATAATATGTAAGATAAAACATCCTACAATATTTCATTTTGAGATTAAAATTATTAAGAAAAAAATAGCACGTAGGAAGAAGTTATATTACGTAAAACCTTACTGAGTAAATTGAAATCATTCCTTTTCACTATCGTTTTAATTAGAGTAAACAAAGGGTTATCTGTAAAGTGCTTATATATAAATATACATATATCCCTAAAAATATCTTATTCAAGTTCTATTTTCATCATATTTTCCTTATAAAAAGGTTATTTTAAGCAATTAATTGTATGAAGATAATAATTCATAAACAATAGAGGAATGTAGAAAACAAATGAACGTAACGTATAGCTTTTTGAATACTATTTCGGTAGTTACTATTTCGTGAACAAAATCAAAGGTATTCATTTCAATTATTGTTTCATTAACGATATTAGATATCAAAACCAATCGGATATCTCGATTGGATAATCATTCAACAATGCGCAAAATCTAAGCAGAAGAAGTGAGAAAGGCGTCCCAACGCACACAAATTCACTCTAGACTGGATTAAGTAATCATTTTTGATATCCACGAAGAAGTTCATTAATTCTACCATTCTCACTGTCACTACATGTAGGCCCATCATATAGCGAGTTGCAATCCATTCGATTGGTCTACAACAAATTTGAATTTTCTTCTTCATTCATCTCTATTTTCTCTTTAATTTTACGTATGTGCCACAGTTCATATCCTTCTTCAGTTAGGTTTATCCATATAGGTCGGTTTCCACCATTTCTTCCTTCGGTCATGCCCTCCGCGATGGTGATGGGCAGGCTTGGGTGCCCGATATTGTGGACAATTCAGTTAGCTCGTTGTTGGCTGATTCATTTAAAGAGTTGCCTAATTTTACCCTGATTAACACCTCTTCGTTTTCGACGTGTTCCGACCAATGGGAACTTAGCGTACCTCTGTAGCACCACAATCTCAAATATATAATAAATATATCAATCAAAATATATAATAAATATATCAACTCAAATATATAATAAATATATCAATTGAGAAATATTTAATGCAAACCCATAGAAGCAACCAAAAACGGGACACCCATTTCAGTTGTCCGGTTTATTTTGTCATCAATGTTAAATAAAAGCTTATTGTTAAAATCGACAAAAGAAATTATAAATAAGTACCTACGTATGTTCTTATAATCAAAGATCTTAACGGTGGTTATGTGTGAAATGAACAAGATAATATTATTGTGAACAATTCAATTATAAGAGCTTATGTAAACTCTGGTAAAATAATGAAGTGATAGAGAGTAATAAAGACGTACGCAAAATAATACTCTAACCCTTTAATATTTTTCTCTCTTGTCGCCTCTTAATTCGCTCATTGAGCCTACTCAAGATCATAGCACGAGTCATTTGGGAAGAATTAAGCAACTCGAAATGAGTTTGACTACGCCCCATTATGTTGTTAATAATAAAGACGATGCTTTAGTCAACATTATGAAGTGTATTGTAGGTACAGACAAACAATGCAAATAAACCTACATACTAAGACATATTTTGTTCCTATCCAGTACACGTGTTTCTGAATATTCAATATTATGTTAATATAGAAATTATATACTTAGTAATATTTAAAGGAAAAATATTGTTCACACTGATATTAAGCTTAATAATCTTTGTCATTTTTTCGTGTTTGTTTTCTGTTATAGATATGTACCTTTATCTTCGTGTGACCATATGTAAGTTTTGTGTAAGAATATTGATATGCAATTTTACCCGTACCTATATTAAAAAAGAAATAAACAATTTTACTCACTCCAAAAATTATAATACGGGTAAAGAATTTCCCTTCATTCGGGATTGTTAAAATTTGTTATACCTACTGTCTAAAGATCTATTTAAGGTATTATGTATATATTATTTGATCACAAACACTGATAAATATACTAGTACAACAAAGAATTTATTATTTTGTTTGTAACTATACGTAATTACAAATCACTCGTACCGGGTAGAATGCCTAAGAATAATAATAACAATAACTATAGGTAACTACCTATTGTTGAATTCGGAAATTTCATCAGATAATAAAATATACCTAAACAATCAAAATGGTGTATTTGTAACAAATAAAACTAGAATTTCTTTATTTTATTATTATTGTATTTATATTCTTTTTCTATCAATATTTACATGACCAATATCAAAATATTGAAGAAAAGAAATGAAGGTTCACGTTATTAAAATATTAGTGTATTTTTCTATGAGATTAATAATATATTACTTATATCCGGTTTTGTAGCAATCGTATCCTATGTCAACAATAAAATAATTTCCTTTTAGGGTACACTTTGAAACAAATAATATAGGATGTGAGGTTATTCATTATTAATTTAATGTTTCTACTACTACTACTATACCATCACGGCATATCCCACAAGTGGGGTAGCCAGCAGATCAGCTGCATGTAAGAAACACGCAAACTGTCCTCTTCGTGCCAATATAAAATCAAGACATTCAGGATGGGTGGCAAGCCTATCGCTGAATTTAAGATGTAAAATGTCTTATTTGTTTCTAGATAATTTCTAATTTTTATTTACCCAAAAAAAAGACTGCAACATAACTTATCTATCATTACTTTCTGTCATTCTGTGTAAGAACATGTTTTCCTTCAGTCTATGTTACACTACGTGTAGTATTTTGATAATAGTATTATTTGCTGCTTTCAGTGGTAAAAGTGTCAGACAATCCACAACTAAAATTATACAAATATTTATGTATCAAGTGTAAACGTATGTCGGTATTTCCATATGAGGCTAGCCGATTTCTTGGAATATTTTTTTTTCCAAATTACCAATGCTATGTGTAAGATTATGTCATAAGTACAATTAATAATAAACATAAAATAAAATAATACCAAACTAAATTCTAATTAAATCAAATATTGTAGAATTGAATCGTAATACACTAATGGTTAAATTCAAAATTTTAAAAATTATAATATGTAACCGAAATAAGTGTACCTTGAAATATTTTCTTTGTAATCATACGCTAATTCTCTTTGACTTCATCCTTACATTTAATGCTTGATTGGATCGAGATTTTATAACTAATTACTTATCATAAAGAAACCGTAGATTTATATCCATCTCAGTTCTACCAAAGAAATATTATCAAAAATTACAAAATCAGGAATTTCAGAATAATAAATATTTTCTTTGATACTGTTATCGTACGCGTGCCTGGAGAATATGTACTTATCTACTAAGAATTAATATTTCTAGATACCACTTAATTTTATTTAATAGTTAATTTTATAGTAGTAACATTGGTATTTATTTTTGGATTCCATTACCTACCATCTTTAATTGCCCAATTTCTGAAAGTTGGGATATGTTTCTTACTCACCTATAACTTTTTAATTGAAAATTTTATGCATCACAGCCATTAAAAATATTAATTACTTGGTGAATGAAATATTGATTGCAATTGAAATTTAACCTAGACGTCCATAATAAGAAAAAAAAGTGTTTAAAAAAGGTATCTTCTGTTACAAGTCTTCAAACTAAAGTCCATTAACTAGATCCAGATAAGAAATGGATAACATCAATAGATATTTAGAAAACTAAATAGATATCTGAAAATTTAAAATTAATGAAATTCTACAGAATTAGATTAAAAGAAATGATTTGAGAAATATTTCAGAAACTGTTTTTCAGATGTGTATACGTATTTACATTTAAACCCAACTTTAATGGGTCGGACATTAATTCAATTTTGTTGTGGTCACAAAATCCTCGAGTTGTACATTTATAATAATTATTGTATTCAAATAATGTTATGTATTATGGTGGCGCATTTAAACCTAGCACCATAATAATTATAATAATAATTACTCACTTCTTAAGAATATGTTATAGAAAAGTGTGGCAAGTGAGCAGGTGCATATCCGTGATAAATAATAAATAATAACATTATTCTGGTAAACCTACATAAAATGACCTTACATGGGGCACAAGGAAATTACTTCATCAATCATAATTATTATTATTATTATTATTCTCTTTAAATTTCCTTTGCACATCATTACAGCTTTAGGCCAATGCGATGTGCAAAGAGATACAATTTATACATAGCAACACAATATTCATAATATTCAAAACAAAAACAAATAAGCAAACAAAAGATCACCACAGAATGCTCGTTGCCTCAATTAAGGCAACGAACTCTCTGTAGGACAGAGAAAATATGTCACAGTTCTGAGCCAACAAATTAAAAAATACCATTGCTCTGTTGGCCGGAGAATTCATCGCCAAATTCGTTCTTCCATGGGTAGGATAGAACAACAAATGCCCCCGCGATCTATTGTAGGAGTGTGGTACGTAAAATGACAGCTCTGTCAAAATCATTGGATTATGAATTATTCCATTCAACAATTTAAAAAAATGTTTTAGTAAGAAAAATGTTCTTCTCCTCTCAAGTGTATCATAACTCAAACATCCAGCGACAAACAATGAAGGATAGAGAAATGGGTAACATCCATACGTTCGGTAATACAGATGTCTTAAAAATTTCTTTTGAACCTTTTCAAGCATTAGAGTATATCTGCCTTCGTGCGGATTCCACACAATTGAATTTGACTCGAGAATACTCCTAACCATGGAATCGTACAATGTTCTCAAAGTAGATTCATTTTGAAAGTACTTCGAATTTCGTAACACAAATCCTAATGTTCTAAATGCTTTCTCAGTTATATTGTTGATATGTACAGAAAAATTCAAATCTGTAGTATATGTCACCCCAAGGTCTTTTGTCTCCTGTATTCTGAGTAGTATACTACCAGCCATATGATAATTGAAAATAACCTTGTTGTGATTTCTCGTATACGACATTGCGTTGCACTTTTTAATACTAAAACCCAGTTTATTTGTATTTGACCACTGCATTATCGAATCAACATCCTTCTGCAGCAAATGTGCATCATCAACATCAGCAATGCATCTGAATAGTTTCAGGTCATCGGCAAACATTAAATATTTAGAATGATCAATAAACTGGCCAATGTCATTCATAAAAAGTGTAAATAACAGTGGTCCCAGATTTGATCCCTGAGGTACACCAGATTTCGCAAAATACTCCGAAGATCTACTTCTATTATATGACACAAATTGTTTACGATTCTGAAAATAAGACGCAAACCACTTCAATAATCCACCTGAAAAACCAAATGTGCCCAATTTCATCAACAGTACATCGTGATCCACCCTGTCAAAGGCTTTTTCAAAATCCGTATAAATGACATCCACTTGCTGTGAATCATCCAAGCTCTGGCTGATATAACTAACAAAGCATAACTGATTAGTTGTCGTCGATTTACCCTTACGGAAACCATGCTGTTCGTCGACCAAATAAGAATTACAATTAAAATAAATTATTTTATGTAACATCATTTCAAATAATTTTGCTGGAGCCGAAAGAATTGCCACAGGTCTATAATTTTCAATGTTAGATCTATCACCTTTTTTATAAATGGGTTTAACTCTTGTGGTTTTCCACTTTTCAGGGAATATACCACTACTGATTGATAAATTAAAAATAAATAGTAGCACTTCGCACAAATAAAATTGACCACCCTTGATCACAAATGGAGGTATCTCGTCAGGGCCAGCCGCATATTTAGGCTTTAACCTAGAGAATGCATCAGTTACATCAGACAGAGTAAATGTATCCCTACTACCAAATGTTTTACCATTATTACAATATTCTGTAGTACAACCTATATGTTTATTAATAATGACACCACTCCATTATAATAAAATTATATATGTACACATAAACCCACCTACCTAATATTATACAAAGCTTGCATTGTAATACAAAGCTTAATAGGGCACTTTGTGTTTTGAAATTAAGTGAAAATCAACGCAGAACTAAATGTGTGTAGGTGCTTTCCTAGTATTTATTTATGATTATTATATTATTTCATACATAATAAGTCAACAATAAAAAAATCTTCTCTATTATGTACCTACTTTAATTTATTGACATTATTATTTACTCGCTTGTACTATCAATTTCATCAAAGAGAAGTGCCTCTTTGAATGAACTCCATTAAAATAAAATTATACCAAAGTATTGCTATGAATAATTATTCTGAGATAGTCAAATAATATCTTCCCTTTTAAATTTATTTTGTGTGTAATACTCTGAGAACAAAAATAACCACGTATTCCATTTACTTTTGTAAAAGTATTCTTTCCTTATCCCACCGGTTGTCCGTAAATATAAAACAGTAGTAGTATTGGAATAATTGGAATTGTAAAAAAAAATATCGATACAAAGAATGTACAATACATTTTTGCTGTATAATCATCATTCGGGACTCATTTCCATTTACTAATTGAATGAGAATATACGAGAGGAAAAAAGTTTTCTCTTTTACTTAACAAGACATCCGATACCCGCATTTCTTCGTATTTGAATTTTATTTATTCAAACAAATAACGAAGGTAGTTATGCAAATATGATTGGGAAAAGACGAAACGATGGGAGAAATCACAAATCAATTATCATTCACCAGGTAGATATGTAAAATACGAAATGGAAATATGGTTTCATCCTCGTGAGAAGAAAGGATCCAGTTACTCGTGTTTGAAAAAATAAAAGTTTAAACAAAACAAATTTATGTTTGAATCGAACGATGTAATTATCGATAAAAAAAATGGATTCCACTAAAATGAATAAATTGCAACAAACATCTAAAATATAATGTTCTTAGAATTTATCTAAAATAGAAATATCTTTGAAAAAGAAGTTCTAAGTAAATAATATATAACTAAACCAATTTGATTCATATTATATTTCTTTTTGTAGCTCATAGAATTACGTTGTATATAAGATGGGGAAGCGACAATTAATCACTAGATAATACATCTCATTGAAGAGCAGAAATTATAATAATTACTGTTTAATAATTATTTCTGAAGTATGCATTAAATCTCGTTCTAGATGTATTTTAAGCACCATAAACAATTTGGAAGAAAGTGGAATAATGAAATTATAATCACCATAGTTGTTAAAGTTTGTTATATTTGAGTGCTAACAGTAAAAAATTGCAAATAATGAGCACAGTAATTATTGCACTGGCAATTTAAATAATGACAAATCTTTTCCGTTACTGCTGTCTATAGGATTAATCTTGTAGCGAAATTATGACGATACGAGTATAGCACTTTGAGGCCTTCCCTACTAATTCTCCCTACGTAATTTAAGGTTTTATGTGTGTCATAAAGAGTCATCATACTTCAATTGCATATAACGAGATTTTATTACTTTGATAGTATCTTATTTATATTTCCAATTCATTCTTTTTGATTTAACTGTTTAAAACTTGGCAAGTTAACAAACCAGTATATACTAGATATACTTTTTATTTTTGAACTTCTAGTATTACAAAGTTTTTGAAAAATATGTGGCGTGCTAGTACCTACTATAGAAAATATAACTCATCATACCTAATTGGGCAAAACGATCGAGTGTTAGTAGAAACGATTTATCTCAATTAAGAATTGTAAATCCTGAAAAATACCAAGGTGTTAACAAGTATAACATAATAAACTTGTGATGAACGTGGGGAGGTACATACATATATGATAATGACATTGTCAATGAGGCTCATACAAAATCGCTAGACAATGACATATTCCCTTGTCTCACGTGTCCAGGACCCTTCCATTACACGAAGAACAATGTTGCATCACGGAAACGGATAGAAACCCTCATCCTTTATTTGATTAGTCACGTCTTACTTGTATATATACTCCCCTTCGTCACACATATACAAAACCAACCAGATTCCCTTACACCGTGAAAAGCCTGTCTAGTGATTTGATATTAGGTACGTATTGCACACTCGTACGTGCTCTATTGGTTCCATATTATGTACTACTACATATATTATATTGTCTTATAGAGCTCCGTAGTTTATTTTTCCAATCCATCATCAAAGCCATTTTACAAGTAGGTAATACGGTAATACGAAAACTTTTATTCAGACAAATTTACAAACAACCGTATCTGTATTCGATATCTTCATTCGTCAGCAAACTAAGAGTAGGTACTTTAGCCTGTCGAAGATATGTGTGTATGTAGTTACTGTATAATATAGCTCCGTAGGTACCTATTTCTTATACTGAGACGATGCAAAGAAAATAAGTAGCAAAGTATAAGTGTTTCATTCTTTTGATATTCATTTTTACAACATTTTTTGGTATTATCAATTCATTCATGAAATATTCAAGACGTATTATATATTCAAATAGAATAATGCAAATTGCATACACGTTTCCTGAAATACCGAAGGATATAAATATTAAAATAGACTCTTTTGAAATAAAATACTATATATACGTATAGGTTATAAAGAATGACTATAAAAGATTTTATGCTGGTACTTACTTACCTTTCAACTATGTTACATCTATGAGTTGAAGTATTTTTCATCGAAAATTTTAAATTCTCTTTGTATTGCTTCCATTGTCGCTTAACACTTAACTTTTAACAAAAAAAAATATCCAGTTAATCTAAGTACCTGTATGTGTATTTTGTTGTATGTAATACGCCTGTCTGTACCAACACAAACATTTTTCCGAAATGGAATTAAATACTTCATCCTCTTAATAAATATGGGACAAATAAACTTGGAAAATGATTTTTGTATTTTTCATGCATATGTATTACGTTAGAATTGCAATTGTAAAGCTCCCGTTTTATTTTTGCTAATAACGCTATAATTCCGTGGCATATTTATTAAAAAATGGGTCTAACATCGAAGTATCCACCGACCACCCGGATAGCGCAGAAATCTGAAGACTTCCATTTATCCGAAATTCTACACTTAACAAATTTGTCCATACTGGAGGCGCCGTAGGTTACCATTTTTTTTGGCAAAAAGCAGGTGTTTGTAAAATCTCAAGTATAAGGTGATTAACATCTACAATTCAGAGATGCGGTTTGTCGCCAATCCTAATTACCTTATTTATATTGGCACGAAGTGGAGATTATGGATGTTTACTTTGTGTAATTAGTCCGCTGGCTACCCCATTTATGGAATTTGGCGTGATGATATAGACGTTTAGTGATAACGTTCTAAAAAAAATTACAATAACTTCTAAAAAATTCTAAATTGATTATGTATGGGTATAATTTTTATAATATGTGCTTTGTCCTCTTATTTTACGTTTTGATATTAAAGCTGTTTCATATAAAATAGAAAACTTTGTTGGGTTTTAAGTCATAAATAATAATAACCCACGCGAATATTAAAAAGGGAATTTGTCGCACATAATAACTTGTACCTATTGTTATTTGAATTATATGTGTTTTAATTCACGTAGGTACTAGACAAAACCTTCTATTGGCTAAAATTTAAAACAAAATAGTTTTCTTTTACATTGTGACCATTTGAATACAAATAGTGAACATATCATGAAATATCTTGTTTTATCAATCTTCGTAATAATATTTTTGTTTTTCAATAATCGTCAAATGACATAAAACATAAAATGTATAGTTATATTTTTATTATTCTTTCATCATGTTTATTACGAATGGATTATATTTAGTTGTACCTATGTATTTCTGTCAGCTTAGTATTTTTATTGTTGTTTTAGGTGCACCTTGTGCCAAGTACTGTTCATATAAAATACAACGAATTGACAAATTGATGCACAAACCCAATATATGTATGTTGTAGGTAAAAATATATAGATCTGTTAGTACACTGATGTAATATAATATGAAATTGTACATTTCTCTATGTTTTTCTCTTACTGTGAATGATATATATGCACATAGATTTACAATGTGTAAGTTGTCTTTTCTATTGATCATACAAAACGAACCCAAACAAACTTTGAAACGATTGTGTTAACATAATCAAGATTAAATTAATAAAAAAAATGTAACTTTTCTATTTTCGAAGAGGAAACACTATGAAAGTTCATTTTTAAATTAAGGAAATAAAAATAGAAAATGAAACACTGTATAACTTTCACTAATTAATATATTGCTTCGAAGATTTTCGGACCTACGGCCATCCTCAGTAATAAATATCTTATAACTAGGTATATTAATATATACGATGGACGAAGGTCCGAAAAGCTTCTAAGCAATATATTAATTAGTGAAGGTTATACAGTGTTTCATTTTTATAACCTAAATTTTAAAAATGTGCTTAAATCTGGTCTAATTGTAAGGTTTATTTTTTTATTACTTTTTCATTATGAATAAGAAAAATAAAAGACATGTTATGATTAAGATATTTGATTCATTTTCATCCTACGGATAAGAGTACAAACATGACAATCTTTGCCGTACAATAAATTTAAATACTTTCTGTGATAAATTTTTCATTATAATATGTATTAAATCCAAAACTGAGATATTTTTTAATTGTATGCAAATTATTATGAACAAAGTTTTTCAAATCAACTGTAAATAAAACTATTATGTTCTTACAAAAAAAATAATATACTTTTTTAACCTGGCCATAAATAGCGTGCCGAATATTTCAACTCTTGTTCCATCACCGAGGTTAAGCGATTTTCAATGTTGTCAGCTCTTGGATGGATGACGACTATACTAATTTTGTAGGAATATAATTAAAAATATATATAGAGTATAGCTTTATATTTTATTGCTTTGTTGTTAATTTTATATTTTAATTTTTTTTTACGCGGCGGCAGAATTGCCATCCACACTTCTCAGCATTATACAACCATATAAGTCTCCATATGATCAGTCATGATCACACAAAAACTTAACAGTCTAATGCCGGGAAAAATTCACCTATCCAGATATACAGGATATCAAAGGATTAGGCTCAAAACGCGGGATCAAAATACCATTATTGTGCCTGAAATATCTGTGTTCAGAAACTTTTTTACAATATTACAAGTGTTTATTATAATAGATTTTTGAATTTTAATGTACAAATTAACCGGTAAATCTATTTTTTGTAAATTATTTATTAAAGATTTCGGAGTTACCCCTGTAGCTGACATGACTAAAGGCATTATATAAACGGACCTAGAATGCCAAATATTTTTTATTTCTCCTGATAGTTCTGTATATTTACGTATTTTTTCAGCGACGGTTGTTTGTATATTATGTGTATTTGGGACAGCGATGTCGATTAGGTACGTTATTTTATTACGTTTATCATGTAATACTAAATCGGGTCTATTATGATGTATTTGTCTATCTGTTATTATGGTTTTATCATAATAGAGCCTATAATTTTGATTTTCTAAAACCGGTTCCGGGTTGTATTTAAAATAAGGTATTACATTATTTGAGTTTAAAAGATTATGTTTAATAGCTAAATTTTGATGTATAATTTTTGCTACATGATTATAAGTATAGGTACTCAGTTTGAGCGAGAGTGGAACAACCCGAAACTATGTGTTGAATTGTTTCCGGTTTGGCCAGACATTTTCTACACGAATCATCAATTATATGTTATTATTGCAGAGACTATATTATTATTGTCGCCTAAAATACATAACTTTTTTTTCCTTATTGATATATTATAAAATTTTATATTGAGGCTGGGCTTACCCAGTATGAAAGCTTTAGATACGCCGCTGGTTAGTACTGGCTACATTTTATTTATTTATTTATTTATTTAAAGCCAATAATATACTTCAGATAATACAGATTTATTTATTCCCAGATATATATAAAATGTAACAGTGATGAGTGTTGATAAAAGAAATTATTTATTTAAAATATCACATAAATAGTTTACGATTCACATTTGGACACTTCCAACAGATTTCCCAATGGCGCGCCTCATAAATCTGAGAAACGTCGATGGCAGTCAGGATTTGTGCCATTTATTTAGAACTTTATGCACGTTACCTGATCAAAAACTTCTCTCGCTCCATTGCTTCGTGGTTCTCTCTTATTTCTGCTATTGCAAGAGCGATGCAAAATTCACAGCGAAAGATTTGAGATACATTAGTGCTTACCCAACTATACGTAACTTGTTCACTTAGCACAATTGAAATTTATGTGTTTCTTTTTGATCAAAATGTTGTTTAAAATATTTTATTTTTCAAGATAATTAATTTGCGACATTATCGCAATTTTCTCAATATGAACGTTAATTTGTTGATATTAATCACAAGAGAAATGAAGCAACATAAAGCCTACCATAACATTTTACGATACCTATCTAATATGTAAACTTCACGAACACTTGAGTATAGGTATATAAAGTATAGTGTTGTGTAGTGACATAGAGAGCATGTAAAACATTAAATTACTGTAAGGTCGATTTTACCACAACAATAGCATTCCCTAAGAAGCTGTGCTGTAAACCAAGTTTGTTCATTTTGTTAATTAATCATTTACATTAATACCCTCATTAATTTGGTACACAGTAGACCCAAACATCTTCAAGGAAATACAAATACCGCGATACTAAATATCGCTACTAACACATTTTAATAATAATAACTTAGTATAGGGAGGTATATATTATAATATTCACTTCTTATTAATTAATTACCCAATGCTTTATTTAAAATATGACTGTCCTGGGGTTTCCCGAGTATTATAAGGGAGAGGAAAATAAATATAGTGGAAAGGTTTCTATAAATATATTACTATCACACACCTTCACATTTTGCTTCTATTGTGTTGTAGATAGATGGGAATGTTTCGTTGAGCTTTAGAATCTGATAAATACCTCACACACACTTGAAGATTTCTTATTGTGAATTGTTGAATAAAACTTACGTGTAGTTGAGTGTAATTCATTATTACTAGAAAGAGTACGACGATACTTACATATGTACAGGTATTATTAAATAAATTGAACGCTATCTCACTCGTCTAGACACAACAATAAGTAAGAAGAGCAATTGTATTTACCCACATTTATTAAATAAAACTACCCCATATTTATTAAATAAAACTATAATAATATCTTTATTTGATAGATGATGTATTCTTAAAAATAGAAATAAAACCTAACATTGCGTATTAAAGATTTGGAATTGGCAAAAACATATATATGTTTCTAAAGGAATAACATATCATTTATATTTATTTTATTTTGTCTGTGCAGTTTGTCTATTTTATTTGTTATTTTTGAACTAATGTTTTTTTTATCTATATTGTTAAAGATTTTACCGTTTATGTGGTAAAATAAATAAATAAATGATTTGCTGAATGCATCAGCCCATCAACACATTTGATACGAGAGAAAGAAAAAAGTAAATTTCATACAAATTTAAATATCAATTACAATAGTAATTCATCTTTATTTACTATGAATATATACCATACATTAAGACGAGATGAATCTTAACCGTCATAAGACTGAGAAGAATTTGGACCGACATAAGACTGAGATGAATCTGAACCGACATAAGACTACCATTATGAAATGCTTTACTGCAACATCGATACTCGGTGTAAGGAATCCACAATAACACTTCGACCACCACAAAGACAAACTAAAGCACATACGTTTGTACTCGTTTACACTTTTAGAACAAAATATCGAAGAAACAGTGTTTTTAACAGAAATTACAAAATACACTTTCTTCAACGACATAGACATATTTCAGGTAAGTATAAGCACCTTTATGAAATCAGTAAATACAGTACGAGTATTGTGTACACAGCTCATCGCAACTTTAGAGTAATATAAAAATAACCTAATAACATAAACAAGTATGTCTATGATATTATGTTATACCTCAGATGTTTGAACGAAAGTCCTTCCTTTTTATTTTCTTATCCTTCAATCCTGTAAATGCTCATCTGTAAATAAATTTATCCTATCTTTTTTTTCCTCTTTCTTCTGTATTCTTATACATGTTTACTTAATTATCTATTTAATATAAACCTATTTATTTTTTATAGCTATTTTTTATATTGAATTTTATCATTTCTCAACATGCTTTTTTAACATTTACAAGCACGTCGAGCATAATGGTTTGAAACAAGAATTTGTGAGTTTCGTGAGTAAATGCCATGCCATAGTAGGTATATGCCATGAGTAAAGTGTACTTAAATAGCCCTAGCCGATTTGTAGGCAGAGGAACACCTTTCCAGAATATTATATTGATGACATATTATTTAATATTATAATTTTACTGTATAGTATTGTATTGCGTTTTATTTTATTGTATTTCCAGTTTTTTACTTAAGTTTTTCGCAGTCTCCTGGATGAAGTAGTTGTTGAGTGATATTCTATTCATAATATCTTCACTCACGAAGGTGTAAAAAAATCAAGTAAAATGCGAAAATTAATTTTTAATTTTCAAATACATTTAACACTTCAACTCAGCGATGAGGTATGCCACTCATGCTGAATGTTTGACTTTTATTGACACAGAGGGAACAGAACAACTTTCATGCTAATTACATTCAGTGTATCCACTGGTTATACCATTTGTAAGAAATGATGTGATGGTAAGCATAAATGAAAGAATGAACGTTTTAAGCAAACTTTTATTAACCTACATAACACAATACGACAAAATATTTCATTCATATGAAGTAACACAATTTGAAATTCTAATATGTTCTGATTTATACATTTTAAAAACAATAATATTTGTAGGTAGTATAATAATTATATTCATGTAAAATTTATATTTATTTTAAAAATAACTAATATATAAAATTCTCGTGTCACGGTGTTTGTTATCATACTCCTCCGAAATGGCTGGAGCGATTTTGATGAAATTTTGTGTGCTTATCGGGTAGATCTGAGAAATGGCCAGCATTTATTTTTCGTACCCCTAAACGTTAATAAGGGTGGCCCACCTCGATTTTTTTTTATTTTTGGACAAAAAAAATATTTTTATTTTTTTATGGTGAGGCATTAAATAATACATACAGCCCTCAATTCTCACTCTTCTACCATCAACCCCTATTTTTTAATAGCGATTTTAGTAATCTAGAAATTAATAATGTATATGGCAAAACAGCGTTTGCCGGGTCAGCTAGTAAATATATAAACTCTATAATATTACAATTTTATAAAATTATAATATGCACATGTGACTGGATTTAAAACTCAGTAATTACATTATTATATTACATAGCAAGTCACGCAAAATAAAGCTAAAGGAACATTTCATACTAGTATTATTATTTCTTAAGTCATGAACATTGAATATTAAAATTTGAATTTTATATTTGACTAATTCTCTAATCAAACCACAATGACGCAGGCATTTTTTTCAATTTATATAATTCGGAAATGTGATATCTTGAATTATTCTGAATGTTGTTCTTATTATCACTGTTTTTAATATAAATTAAGTCTAACTTTTTTACATAATAAAAAGATTAAGTATACTTATTTTTATTTGGAAGCACGCGCGTTCCCATTACGTGTACCATTAAAATGAAAAAACTGTTTTGTATAATTAAGTAGGTAATGCACGTTACCTTAAATAATTATTCATTCATTCGTACCATCATGGCATTTCCCTGAGGTCAGCGAACCAACTGTATATTATAAACATGCAAGTCGTCCTCTCCGTGTCAATTGTAGGAAGCAAACCTCACTGCTGCATTGCAGATGTTAAATTTCTTAATACGTGGTATCTTACGAATATCTACCAGTCAGAGGACACTCGATAGCCTGGAGGTAGAGTCTCGGCCTCCGGAACAAGGGGTCCGTGGTTCGATCCCAGGTGCCGGCAAACTCCCCTTTCACGGCACAAGCTTTTAGCTTTGTGTGAAAGGTGTATAAGGTTGTATTTGGGCTTATAACAAAAACCCAGATATATATTTTAAAAAAAAAAAAAAAAAAAAAAAAAAAAAAAAAAAAAAAAAAAAAAAAAAAACTTACTTAACAGAGAAGTAGACCTATTTTTTGCTATAAATACAAAACTCACTCGTCAACAAAATTATTAAAGGACCCACCAACCACCCGGATAACATTACTCACCGCAGAGGTGAAGACTGTAAATATGTGTGTTGACTTTTTTGAACAATAAATAATGATGATGATGATGATGATGATGATTATTTGATTCTGATTTCTACACTAGCAAATTTGTCCACAAGGGAGGTGCCATACAGTGGGCAGCCTGAAAGACTAGCCGGCCAATAAAATTATTCGCCATTAAAATAATGTAGAACATTAATAGGAATG
Source organism: Athripsodes cinereus (assembly GCA_947579605.1). Lineage (NCBI taxonomy): Eukaryota > Metazoa > Arthropoda > Insecta > Trichoptera > Leptoceridae > Athripsodes > Athripsodes cinereus. Next base: position 11,266,352 of record OX388306.1, on the reverse strand, counting down.
AAAAAAACTTTGACTGGCGTATTTTGATGTGAACACTGAGAAACAATCTCACTCCTTAATTTGATCTTTAAACTTACTCTAAATTACGGGCCCGTGTAAGCTTCGAGATGGTTGAAAGACATCGCACTACTACTGAAACTGATAAAATCGTCTTTCGCACATGTCCCTATTCAATTGTATATTTTTTTTTTATTTAATCCAAATTAAATTTTTTCACGGGTTATAATATCAAATCATTCTTATTTTATCTTAAAAATATATATCAAAAACAATCACTTATACGTGACAAGAATTTTATGGTCACCAATGGATTGAGTAAATAAACTCATGGTTTTGTTTTTTACGAATTCTTCTTCATTTTGCTTAATAATAAAAAGAAATTTATTTGTCAGAGGTACATAAAGGCTTAACGTCATTTCTTTTTTAATATTTTTATCTAGAAAATTATATAGTATTTCACCTGAGAAATAATACTCCCGAAGTAACTATGTTAATTCATATAAATAATTATTTGCACATCTGGTACGCATTTAAGATATCAAAAGTATACTTATGTCATTTACGTTTGACTTATTTATTAGTTAGGTTAGGGTTGGTCTGGTGTTATTAAATGCTACAGCACATTAATTGTTGTATTTTTTTACGTTTGACTTATTGTATGTTAGGTTAGGTCTGGTGACATTTTGTACTACAGAATTATATACGTAAATGTAAATAATTAATATTTTCGATGTTTTTGGCATTAACTATGTGATAATTACGCGACATGGTTAGATAATGAGTTTAATTCACAATGTATTTAAATTATCACTTGATTTTATATGTAGATCTGCGACCGGTTTCGATACGCTAGTACTTCGATAAACTAAATAGTTTATATTCTGCTCGTGAATGGTACTAGCGTATCGAAACCGGTCGCAGATCTACATATAAAATCAAGTGATAATTTAAATACATTGTGACGTAAATAATTAATTTTGTGCTCACAAAATCGACCAAACTCAGATGGACTATCATTTTCCGGGTGGAATATATAATCACGTAAATATTATAAATAACTAAATTCATAGATCGTATTTGACCACGATGTACTTGTTGTAAATATTTACCAATATAAATAATTATAATAAATTTTACTGCACAATATAGATCATAAAAATTACTATATTATTATAAAATATGTTCGCGTTCGAAAATACAAAGATATTTTCATCTAAAATTCAGCGATGAGGTTTGCCACCCATCTTAAATGTCTTAATTTTATTTACTCACCTTATATAAGACATACCCACCTCACTTCCTTCACTCTTTAGTCTCCAAACGAATAATAATACTTATGTTTAGAAATCAATTGAAAACGATATTATTGATATTTCTCTGTTTATACTAGACTTGTACTGCAAACTACCTATTTAAATTTCACAATGTCATTGCCACTAACTTAATATACTTTAGTATCAGATTAAATAACCTTATTCAATATTAAATAATATATAATAATGTGTGTACTTGATTTTCTTTCCAATCGGTCGGTCCATTAAAATCATATTTTATATTTTCTTCAAGGCACACGTTACGTCAAAAACAATCACAGGGTAATATTTTATACTGAAATTACAACAGCTATGTGAAGAGGTTGCATACGTAAGGTTTATTCGAAACGGATATGTTGGCGTACAATTCGCGTTTTAATCAAAAGCATATCAAGTGTAAACTTTTTTTAATTTACCTGAAGCAATAAACAAGATGGATAATAAGCTACGATGATTTGGTCCTGTGGAAAGAATGAAAGAGGACTTAATGGTATGACTTTGAGAAAGGGGACTCAGAGATGTGATTGCCCGAGTATCAAATAACTGGATCCTTAAGTGTTTTTTATGAACGCTTCATGAAATTGGATTAGTTCGAAGAAATCGCGTCTCCGCGATAAGCTTGCCATCTATATATTGATTGTATAATTATATTAAAAATATTATTTTTCTTTGTAAAATTACTTATCATCAATGTAGAGTAAATAATTAATAAATATTTAAATACTAGATCCTCGAGGATGGACACATTCTCAATACAGTGAACATGTATTATTTGTTGCATTCTTCGTGTATAATAGCGCATGTTCCTTTCTGCGTACCCCACAAAGGAAGCGGCGCGATAAGATAAAGTATATAATAATATATTTATTCTTAGTAATATTATCATTGAATCAATATTCATCTGTCATGATAATATATATGTCTCTACGTAGGTATATTATGTATGTTAATTTTATAAAAACTCAATTTATGGTGGGCGTAAGGATTGCTTCCGGCATAACTCAAGGAATTGAATTTCAATGTTCATAAGAAAATTATGCTTTAAGGGCTTAGGCAACACCTACACATCCATACTCACGTTTGAACTTGTTTACTAGTTGCCGTAAGAATGTATTTGTAACACGAAATGAAAATAAATAAATAAGATTGATATTTAAAATACCACGTTAACAAAGTAGCTATTATCTTAAATATTTACCTCAACATTTACGTCATAGTAGAATATTCATAGATATCGGGACATAATACTGTACGAGTATACAGTTGTGAAGGAAAAACTTCACACAGTCGATTCGGTTATACGCGGTCCCAAGTTTGAAGTAATGTAAGTACTTGTATGCATGAAGGGTAGGTACCTATCTAAGAATATTATTTCATGTATGGGTACTTTCTTTGGATACGTATAACATTGAAACGAGAAAACAATATTACAATAGTAGGTATCAAGCTACTCGTGGTATATGAGCTGAGTATAAATAATTTAACAATACCCAAGATTATAATTTCCTTCTTATTACATTAATACCACACATACCTACTCATGGTAAATTTGTTTACAAACCCGTTAATTATTATGTTACATTTTATATGCTGTTTAGTATGTATATCAAATCAGCAATTTAATAGTGGTTTTAAGCCATCAAGGCTCACATTAATCAAATCTCCGATTCGAAATTTATTCTCAGTCTATGTGTATTCATAATTCTATGTGGCATAAATGAAAACAGTGAAAATGCTGTAACGTTATAACCTATGTAGGTATATTTCGATAGTTGCTATAGTTTGAAATCAACTTTTATTATTTTTTTCTTTTCATACTATTTAGAAGATAACATGACAAAGTTTGTAAGCATTTCGTATTATTGAAATTTTACGCAAATCAATTTAGAAAATAATAATAAAAAACTTTATTGCACAAAAAATCAACATATGAAAATATTCAATTTAACTACACAAATAAATTTTGTGCAATGGGCGAGTTTATCGCAGAAGCGCGATATCTTCCAACTAACCCATTAAACAAAAACTAAAATAAAATCAATAAATAAATAAAATAAAATAAATAATTGAAGATATATGCATACATATAAATATTAAACAAGTATAAAAAATATATATATATATATATATATATATATATATATATATATATATATATATATATATAAAAAAACTACCCAAATATGAAAACAATTTCGGATACGTGACACGACATAGACGATGGGGAACGGGAATAGGATAAAGTGGTAGGAATGCGTCAGAATTGCTCATTGTGTATAAATATACAAAAAAAAAAAATTAAAACCATGGGAAACCTCTATACAAGTAGATGAGACAGAAGACTAGCAACCATTAACTTCTTTCTTGAAGTTATAAAAAGAAGTACAAGTTCGGGTTTTTAGTGGAAGCTGGTTCCACAACCTAGCACCATGATCTGAAAAAGAATCGGTGTAACACAAAGATCAAATAAGTATTATTACTTACTCTATGGTGTAACAGCTCGAACGATGTGACGGGATCACTAGATGATTGTTGGAGGTTGATCGTAGTGAAAGTCCGTGGGAGTGTAAAAACTCAAATCTTTTCTTCAGATATAATGGAGTGTTGGGATCAAATTAATTTTATAAAGAAGGCAAAGAGTGTGAGTATATTATTTTAAAATAATATATCTGAACAAAAAAAGTTTTTCCATAACATTAAAAACGATATATACTATACTATACCATCACGGCATATCCCACAAGTGGGGCAGCCAGCAGACCAGCCGCATGTAAAAACATGTAAGCTGTCCTCTCTGTGCCAACAAAATATTATCAATAAAAACGATATCAGAACATGAAGATTGGCATAATTTTCTATCGCTCATTTTATAGTTTGGTCTGTTTAATTTACATATCATAATATATAAAGAGAAGTCACTTTGTAGGCTGTGAATGTGAAAAGCTTGTTATCCACCTTTTCCCAAGACGAGCGATGAAAGCACATGAAAGCTTTTTAAATATGTAACTGATAGAACTTATCCATTGTTACAATAAATTAACAACTTACTTATAAATGTTAATTTGTGCTATGAATATATTAGTTTAGTATAAAAGTATTGCTTACGATATTTTTCATGTACAAGTCATAAAACACGATCTAAGATAAATTAAGTAAATGGATACGATACACTTATACCAAATAGGTATGTACTAAACAGTAATATACTGTATGCAATGTAGTGTAGGTGTTATACATTAATATTGTAGTTATTTATGTTCTTATGTAGTTACAACAGAGTGCACCTAGCTTGCACACATATCGTGTTAATGGATCTTAAAACTTGTAATTTATTCAACTAATGACTTGTACAGCCAAAGTATCATTATTGTATATAATCAATAATATGTAAAAGGAGGGGGAATCATGGTAGAAATGTTTTAGTCCGTTCCAATGTTTCCACGTTTTTATCATCGTTGTCATCATTTCGCCCTTAAACGCTCCTCTCGAGACAAGGCAGAAACCAGTTCCCTCTATTCATAAGTTCTCTGCGACAATTGAGTCACCCCATAGCACGACATTTCTAGCGCTCTGATGTCGTTGTCATAGGAACGGTGTATTGTAAAAGAGAACGCCTGGGCCAATAAGACCCTTGTGAACAAGAATTGTACTCTTTTTGGCTAACTAATTCTAGACATTCTTAAACCATGACTCAACCAGGACTATCGTGTCTCCTGTATTACAGAGCTTTGCTGCGTGCGCTGGCGCATCACCTAATATACAAAATTATTATTTTGTAAGACACTTATTTTAAAAACTCACTATCTTCCGCCTTGGTGTTTCAAGACTCACCGCAATACATGTATATAATAAAGGCATTAAACAGGCGGAATTATGTCCAGACATTGAAGTCAAACGCCCTCCAACTTCTGTCCATGGTATTGAAAGCCTATGTGCATTGGTTATTTCGATCCATGTTTATATTTTTTTTTTTTTTTTTTTTTTATTTTTAAAAGACATTTTGACAATTACTTTAACATAACACATAACATAACACGTGTAGACAATTCACACAGACCGAGCTAGTCCCAAACTAAGATATGAATCTTGTATTATGGGTACTAACACGGCGATACACATATACAATGCACTAAACACATATACATGTAACACCCAGACCCAGGACAATCTGAAAAAGGTTATTCTTCATTTTGCCCTGGCCGGGAATCGAACCCGGGACCTCGTGACTCAAAGGCAAGTGCGTTAGCCTCCACGCCACACCGGTCGCCAATATATCTGATATGTATCACCTTTATCAAACAAATGATATGGATAACAATACCTCCTATATGAATCCCTACCTATTGAGACAATTTCAAGATAAAAGAATTTTAGTAGGTAATCTCATTTATTGTTAAGTTTTTTTTTATGTAATCATGTCATATTCGTTTTATGAGAAATAAATTAATTGTATTATTCTCCCTTTTATTCATAAATGAGTATTGAATAAATTTTAATTTTGTTAATTCAATAATTTTCATGAACAAAAATAGATATAAAGCTAGTAGATAATATTTCAATGGAACATAATAAGTTAAGTTTAACTGTATGAAATTATAATGAACAAAATACATAACTTATTTGCTTCTTTTTTTTAATTCTAGATTGATAATTGTTTTCAAGAATTATTTTTATTGAACTTTGAAATGTAACGCTATTGATTTTCAATAATTTGCTTAATTTAAAATAAACGAGAAACAACTTGATATCGACGGTAATAAAATTTGCGTAAAAAATTTAAACTGTAACAATTATATACATGTAAAGTCTTTGAAATGTACGTACATAATCTGGAGTTAATTTATTCACGGTCGATATACTTAATAATAAATTATTCCACAATAGTATCTCATATTTAAAATACCTAAAATGGGCAATAAAATAGATTTAAATATGATAAATATCTTATGTACCTCTTCGCTGTATATATTTTTCTAATAAAATTAAAAAGGAAAAAGAGATAGGTACTTAGTAATTTACCAAGTTTAATTTGAATCAATGAGCGGATGAAATAAACAACAACGTAAAAAAGTAACTTATGCTTGTATTTTTAGAAAGCTTTTTGTAAAAGGTATAGATAAACAACACTCAAAAAGTGCGGATATCGTGTTCACAGATTGCTGAGGCGCCACAGGAAGTACCTTTATAATATATGTAATATAACATATCCAACAAATATATATCTCAGTGTATGCAGAGCACTCTACCGGAAATTAGAAGCGTAAGTAAATATTTATCATTAAAATATTAAGCTACTATTTCATATATAACTAAGTCTTAGAAGATAGATTCATAGTTACAAATTATTATTTACATACTCGCATAAATGTCTTATATATTATATTAGGCGGCTTTTTGTATCTACATATTATTTATAATATTGAATAATATAATATGATACAAAGGTGTGAGTAAATAGTCATAACATTTTGTACCCAAAGCAAGGCGTTAACGATTAATGAGTTAATTTTTTTATCTCTTGTTGGAATATATTTGGTATTCTTATTATCGTAGAGTAATTAAGTATGATTTTTTCCTCTTATTTTATTTCCTGTGATTTGGAATATCAGACTAATATTTATCTTCTTTGTATTCTTATTATTGTAGAGTGATTAAGTTTGTTTTTTATTTTTTATTTTAATTCCTGTGATTTAAAATATCAGACTAATATTTGTCTTCTTACTGGAGTGTATTTATCGTCTTAATGGAAGGTGTTAATAGTCTTATTAGAGTGCAATTAAATATATTGATAATTTCTTGAAGGAGATTTAATTAACAAATAATTTATTTTTATGTCTTAATAAAGTTATGTAATTATTGTAGCATATTTCCTTGATAAGTTATTTTATCATCATATGTCAGTAATGAATTATCTGTTTAGTTAGAATATTAAGTTCCTGTTTTTATGAATAGATTTTTGAAATTTGACAAAACCAATAGAAAATGAATATATTTTGTATCTTATCTCCTAATGGAGTATATTTATTATTCTTAATAAACTGTAATTATGTAGATCCAACCAGTGGAACAGGCTGGATTCAGGAAAGGATTCAGCACGAATGACCACCTTCAAACGTTGAAGAACGTTATCCAGAAATGCAACGAGTACAATATGCCCTTATCACTGGCTTTCATTGACTTTGAAAAGGCCTTTGACTCTATAGAGACATGGGCGGTGATGAAGGGTCTAGATAATTGTAGAATAGACCACCGATACTCACAACTCCAGAAAAATATTTATTCTAATGCTACCTCCGTTGTACAACTCCATGAACCCTCCGAAAAGTTCCATGTCAGAAGAGGAGTAAGACAGGGAGATACAATATCTCCTAAATTATTTACATTGGCTCTGGAAGACGTCTTCAAAACCCTTAATTGGAGCGACACAGGTATCAACATCAACGGCGAAAACTTAAATAATCTAAGGTTCGCAGATGATATAGTCTTATTTGCCAAAAACGATAGAGAACTGGAAAACATGATAATTGATGTCAACACAGCGTCCCAAAGAATAGGCCTAAAAATGAATATATCAAAGACCAAAGTCATGAGTGATGCAAACCAGTCATGTAATATCGTGGTAGATGGGCAAGCTATCCAACAAGTTGATAGTTATGTATACCTAGGGCACACCGTAAAACTTGGAAGAGAGAATCAAGAGGTAGAAATTGAAAGAAGACGAGGCTTGGCATGGGCGGCCTTTGGTAAATTATCTTATATCCTGAAATCCCCGAAATACCCAAATTATCTGAAAAAGAAGCTATTTGATGCCTGTGTTCTCCCAGTGCTCACCTATGGCTGTGAAACTTTTGTGTTCACGAAAAGAATTTTACACAAATTATCAGTGACGCAAAGAGCCATGGAAAGGAGAATGCTGGGTATTTCACTGAGAGACAGGAAAACTAATGTATGTATCAGAGAAAAGACCAGGGTCGTCGATGTCATTCACAGAGTTTCTAGTCAGAAATGGAGTTGTGGCCAGAACCACAGACTCTAGGTGGACAAAGAAAGTTCTGGAGTGGAGACCTAGAACAGGTAGAAGAAGTGTTGGTAGGCCTCAAGCACGATGGTCGGACGACGTAAGACGGGTTGCAGGGGGCGGCTGGATGCGGTCTGCCCAGGATAGAGAGCTGTGGAGATCAATGGGGGAGGCCTATGTTCAACAATGGACGCAGGGAGGCTGACATGATGATGATGATGATGTAGATTGTTTCTAGTTTAATTCGTATGGCTTAAATAATATCAGACTGATTTTGGTTTTCTTATTGGAATGTATTGTTTTCTTATTGGAATGTTTTATTAACGTTGATTCATAATTTAAGATAATTGAAATAGAAAATAAGTATAATAATGGTAGTTAATCATAAGGTTATTATAAGTTATAAAATTAAATGTTATCTTTATAACTTGATTAAATAAATAAATAAATAAAAAAAAAAAAAAAAATTCTTCCTTTAAAATTGCGATTAACTTTTGAATTAATCTCATCTTTTTTATTATTGTAGCGATCTTTTTGCGTTGGACACTTTTTTTAATAATCATTTTATAAGCTCTTGAAATAAATTGTAGCGATTAACCGAGTTCGTCGGTAGCCTGGAGGTAGAGTCTCGGCCTTATGAACATGAGGTCCGGGGTTCGAACCCAGGTGCCGGCAAACTCCCCTTTCACGACACAAGCTTTAAGCTTACTGTGAAAGGTTTATAAGGTTGTATTTGGGTTTATAACAAAACACAGATATATCTTTTTTTTAAAAAAAAAACTGTAATATGCGTTAAAGTTTTAGAAAAATAACGAGTCACAAAGTTAACCTTTTTGAACCATATAATTTTTTTTCTATCAACAAAAGTGGGGTTACCATTATACTAACCACATATAATAAATATGCAAGCAGTCCTCTCTAAGCCAATAAATAATCTTTCGTTTCTCGACGCTTAACTGAGTTAAATTTTGGGTAAACGGTGGGAAATTCTGTTTGTACCTAATAATAATATGTAGCTTATATCTATAATAATGTAGAGGAACGTGTTCAATGAAGTGTATGGTAATATGTACTTGTACTTACTACACCCATAATAATATCGTGTCCTCCCTTTGTTCTCCATCTAATAGCAGTTATACCAGATAAGAGATATATACTTCCTAATACTGAATTCATTTCACATAATACAATGCAGACAATACAGATTGCTAGTGTAGGCACCCACCAGTGATACATACATACATATATTACACTTACCAATACTAACTTTCTAGGTCTAGGTTTATAAGAACACACAATACACAATAATATGTAGATATCTGAATAGTGTGAATGCGATCACCAATACTATCCAGACTACTTCACAAGAGGAAAGCTGGATCGAATAATACGATTTTTACCAGATCTCGAATAGAATAATTTTACGAGTATTTGTATACTCTTTTACAAAAAGAAATTTATTTTAGACTTGGGCAGTCTTTTGAAATATGTCTGAAAATATTGGAATATATTCAAACTTTTTTATGTATTTTTTATTGTTTAACCCTTTGACTCACTTTGTATCACATTTGATACACGCGTTCTTAGTGGTGTAATATGAAAGTTAGAACAAATTTACCCAGATGCTCACCGTGTATCATTTCTACAAACCTTTATGAATGCTCAAATAGATGGTGTCTTGTATTTCGCGCCATTTCGCGACACTGTTGACATTTGTGTGACGAAAGACGGTTGTGTTAATGTGGCTTTGCGTATTTTTACATTTTTTTTCATAAAAAAGTCATTTGTCGTGATAAATGTTGATTTTGTACAATTAATATATGATTCTTTATGATAAATAATACCAAATTATTGCTTAAATGACAAACATTATTAGTCTGTGTGGTGGTTTGTGAAGGTGTATCAAATTTGATACAAAGTGACTACAAGGTTGTGAATAGGAAGGAATACATCAGACCAAGTAAGTAGTAAATACTTCATTATTTTCATTTGATGACATATGATTTTATATTTTATTTGAATTTTTATAATTTTTTAGCACAATGGCTCGACGGGGATTATCTGAAAAAGATTTTTTAGACCTTATAAATGATGATGATTTCGGGAATCAATCAGATATCGAAGGTTTGTCTGACGACGAAGAAGAAAAATGTGAAGTGCAGGTCGAGCAACAAAACGTTGAACTTCATGAAGAATTAGATGTTGAAACGCAAGATGCACCAAGCCGGTCGGTATTGCTATCGTACATCGAAAAACCAGAAAAAATTCATTGGGTAAAGCAACCTTTTGAACCAATGAAAACGGTTGAAGAAGTTGACGATGTTTTACCTCAGGAACCACTCTCGCCATTTCAATATTTCAGTAAGTTTATAGATGAAGACATTTTTGAACAATTTTGTAATAGAACAAATTTATATTTTTTTCAAGAACAAGGTAGAAACCTTAATGCCACTCTAGAAGAAATAAAGGCGCTGTTTGGAATGCACGTTGAAATGGGATCTATCAATTTTCCCAACAAGAGGTTGTATTGGAGCAAAGATAGGAGGTACAGTCTTATTGCAGACGCAATGACTTATAATAGATTCAGCTCGCTTAGAAATAACCTTCACTGTGTAAATAATATGGAGGACAACCAGAGAAGTATTGACAAATTTTGGAAAGTGAGGCCAATTATGGATTCCTTTTTAAGGACCATTCAATCTCTGCAACCTGAAAAACGAGTTTGTGTTGACGAGCAGATGATACCCTTCAAGGGAAATTTGGTGGTAAAGCAATACATGAAAGGCAAGCCAAGCCCTTGGGGTATCAAGCTTTTTTTCTTGTGCGGCGATTCGGGTATGCCATACAACTTTATCGTTTATCAAGGAAAATCGACGGCGATACCGGAAGAATATTCTCATTTAGGACTTGCTGGATCTCTTGTTATCACCTTGACTGAAAAAACGTTGGAGCCATTTTCTAACACCCAATTGTTTTTTGATAATTTTTTTTCATCTCCGAGGCTTTTACAACATTTACTCGATTATGGTATCTATGCAACGGGAACAGTCAGGAATAATAGGATAGGTAAACCACCCATACCTAGCATAAAAGAGATGGCAAAAAAAGAACGAGGAACGATGGTCGGGTGCACCTCGAAAGATCAATCTTTGTGTCTTGTGCGATGGAATGATAATTCCATCGTCACTATGCTGTCCACCGCATATGACTGGGAAAAAAATCAAACTTTTGTGAGAAGGTGGGACAAAAAACAAAAATCTAAAATAGACGTACCCTGTCCTCGTCTAGTGTCAGAGTACAATAAGAGCATGGGGGGTGTTGATAAATTGGATTTCCTAATTGCTCTTTATCGCATCCACATAAAGTCAAAAAAGTGGACCCTAAGAGTGATTTTTCATTTTGTGGATTTAGTGGTAGTTACATCTTGGTTACAGTATAAAAGGGACTGTGGCTCTGTTGGAATAAACCAACGTCAACAGTTGACACTTCTGCAGTTCAGGCTTTCTATTTCGGAATGTTTGATAAAATGTTTGCGTAATCCCCTGGACGTCCCAACTCCAGGAAGGCCAAGAAAAAGTGTCCAATATCAACCTCAATGTGATGTAAGGTTTGATGGAATGGGTCATTTCCCAGATTGGAGAAAGGATCGTCAGAGGTGTAAAAATCAGAAATGCGGCAAATTTTCATACGTAGTCCGTATAAAATGTAAGGTATCCTTGTGTATAAATAAGGACCGAAATTGTTTTATTGAGTATCATAAAAAATAAAGTTCTGTTTGAAAAAAAATTGTTTCATTTCACATTACTTTTTACAACATTTGGTCACTATGTATCAGATATGATACACCCTATATTTTTTTTATTGGCTATTGGATACAAAAAAAATGAAAACCATGATACCTTTTAACCTTATAGTAACTATAAAAAACATAATTCATAAGACAATTCTCAAAGAAATTAATTAGTGATTCAAAGGGTTAAATGAAATCTTAGTGGTTTATTTTAGATCTGTGGATTACTATTAAAATAAAATGAGGCTTAGTTTGACCTAGCCATTTTACATAATCCTATGTAAATGTAGATTTAAGCAACTCTTTTTAGAGTTAAAATGCAAGTATAATAATAATAAACTTTATTGCACAATAAGAAGCATATATAATAACCAAGTTATAAAACAATGTTATACAAATAAAAGATATTGTGAAAAAATATAAAATATATTGTGCAAAGTATTCCTACTCTTTTCGTATTATTTTCATATTTTATTAAAGATGGGGCAAAACATTTATTTTCATTATAATCAACCAAGTCTCTTTTCGTTGAGTTAAAATTTTATATTTGAATTTTGATTTTCGTCTAAGCCTGTACATGCATACATACGTAGTAATTGGCATCCTTCTCAATACATGTTCTCAAAGCATCTAACACACGATAACAGTAGTAAAGAGTTGTACCTATTGTATTGGTCGGAACTTCCCAACACATTATATACTGTATTGTACAACTTAATGATATTATTAATACTTCTTGTTCTATATAATGGAACTTCAATCATGTATCCTCTTACTACTCCAATGTAGGTACTTACTTGTATTATTTCAGACAAATGTTGATTTATTTAGTATAGACTGGATATATTCATCTTTCTGAAAGGTTCTCAGGCTGATTGTATTTTTGCCCTATCCAAATTTATATTTAATTTAATCTGTATAGATTGATATCGGTACATTTTATATAAGATTTATCAGCAGTAAATAAAAAAAATAACACTGTTCTTGTTTACTCTATCTAAACGCAAGTGAAAGAATACCAAATTGGAAGAAAGTAAAAATATATGTGTTGCTATATTATTTAACAAAGATTGATTGGGTCATATTTTATCTTCTCAAAGCTGAGTTCAGAGAGGTATCTCTCGGTCCTATTTTAATAGAATAGTGAAACAAAAACCTGATTTGTCCTTTTCTACTGTACTTGTTTTAAAAATTAATTTACTTATTCTTTACTGCACCATGATTACAAACAAATTTACACAAAATTATGACAGTAAAAAATTTTTAAAATACAACTAAAACTCTCTAAGTTAAAATATATTTTCGTAGTTACTTTTGTGATGTGTGTAATATACAAGTAATATATTGTTACATAATTTAGTTTAAATTATAGGCATAAAAATCCTATACTTTATCTAAGTGTACTTGATTCAAAAAGAATATTTAGAAGAGAAAATGTTAAGTTGACTTTGTCCCAAGAAATCACAATTTCATAATGAAGCACGAAGTAGGTAATTGGTGGTTTTAAAGACGACGTGGTAATTGTAGTAAAGTGAACCCTCCCACTAGACCACACCAAGTTAATTGAATAATCACAGGAGGTAAGTCGCTCGCCTTCAGTTCATGTTTCCCCTTAGATTTCCTACTCTTTCCCTCAAGGATCGACTAAATGGTAGCGAGGGTTGCTCCTTCACGGTGCACGCAAACTGGCCTTATCACCTTACCATCGCCAACCAACTAATCACAACACCCTACCCACCTCTATCTACCTTTTGACAGAGGTTATTAACTCAAAAGGTGTCCGCTATTTAAATAACACCTTCACTCACTCACTTACCCACTTATACGAATATTATCATGCCATTACTATCTACGGATATCTACACATTAACTATCAATCGTCTCTAAAAACGGCTAAAATTTGCCAAGTATCCACACACACCATCAATCATTCAATTCCTGATAATTTATAAATGATACGTACTCAGAACTTAGTTCCATTTTAATAATTAATTATTTCACTTATAATACCATTTAATTTACGTAAGTATGTCTGTATTAAATAAAAAAAAACAGCGATGAGATATCCAACATACTCAGAATGTCTTATTTTTTAGAGCGCAATGAGGACAGTTCGTACACGCAGTTAGTCAACTAGCTACCTCAGTTATGGGAGATGCCGTGGCCATATAGAAAGACAAATATTTTCAAAAATACTGAAAATTTGTCTTAAAAATGTATTTTATTTTTATAAGTTCGTTGTTGATTTTCCCTGCTGCTGTATTTCTGCTACCGTTTTTCTTCCATTCTATGTTCCTACATAGAATGCACCAAGAAATATTGTCGCATTTAATACAAATTACAATACGTATTAACATTCCACAAGCTGAAGTCTTTAATTTAACAATTTTATTATTATACTCCACGCTAATAATAATGATTTACCTGGATAAATAATTCTTGACATAATGCGTTTTAATAGCAGTAATAAAAATTAAAAAGCAAGACTCCCCAGAGCCCCAAACACTTTTCCGAATGGAAATTTCAATAAATCAAGGGTAGATGTAATTAGTCGAATGACATTAATGCATATTACAACATGCATTAAACTCTAATACTATGTGGGGGTAACGAATAATAAATTCATTTATATTATTACTTTGGTAACATGAAACACTCGGCCAAGAATTGATCTCCTACTCTTTTTTCGTCTCGTAAAAGTCAACTCTCCGAAAAAATAAAAACATATTACATCTTAAACTAAGCAGTGAGGTTTGCCACCCATCTCGAATGCCTTAAATTTTTTGGTGGCACGAAGAGGACAGCTTTCGTGTGTAGGACATTAGGTTGGCAGAGAGAACTTTTTTTATTTGAATATAATATACCTCTGTCAGCTTGACAGTGGTTCAACCTTACTGCTGGACAGTGGACAAAATGCTACATATTATAAACTAAGGAAATCAAAAACTAAATATAGGTACTACAACTACAACATAATGCCATATTTATTTTATTTATTCACGTGGACAAATAATTTTAAATGTACCAAAAATAAAATAATAACACAAATCATATTACATACTACTCTGCTCAAAAAGTATCGCGAATTTTGAATTTCCATGGGCTACATACATCTGATTTTTTATTTTTTTGTAGCGTTATATTGGTACTTATGTCTCTTATTTATGCTGACAAGGTCGGGCATTTTGAATCTGTAGTTAATTTTTGACAGCTGTTTTGCTTGGATGTGTTTTGGCTCGTCTTCGATTTTTGCCTATTCAAAAAAAATGGATCAAAGAATCTTTATCAATTTTTGTGTGACAAAACAAAATAAAGTGCGCAGATGCATTCCGAATGTTGACTGTGGCATATGGTGAGGCTACCTTGGACCAAAGCAACGTTTATTGGTGGTACAAAATGTTCTCAGAGAGCCGAGAAGATGTGAACGACGCAGATCGTGACGGACGCGCCCGAGCACATCAACAACAGACAAAAACATTGATAAAGTGAAGAAAATAGTTTAATCCAATCGTCGAATCACCATCAGAGAAGTTGCTGAGGACCTAAACATATCGACTGGCTCGTGCCATTCGATTTTAACCTATGATTTGGGCATGAGTCAGGTCGCCGCGAAATTCGTGCCAAAATTGTTCACTTTCGACCAAAAACAGTATCGCGTTAACATTGCTCAGGAGATGTTGGACTCGGTCCGTGACGACCCAAATGTGCTCCAGAGGAACATAACTGGTGACGAATCATGGTTTTATGGTTATGACGTGGAAACCATAGCTCCATTCATTGGAATATATCCATTTTTTGGAATAGGCAAAAATCGAAGACGAGCCAAAACACATCCAATCAAAACAGCTGTCAAAAATTAACTAAACGTTAAAAATGGCTGACCTTGTCAGTATAAGTAAGGGACATGAGTACCAACATAACGCTATAAAAAAATCAAAAATCAAATATACGTAGCCCGCGGAAATTCAAAATTCGCGATACTTTTTGAACAGACCTCGTATATCTACTCAATAACAAAATCAAATATCAACAATCTTCACAATAATTTCATAAGTGACAATGTAGTTTCCTTAAATCCTTCTTTCGCTTCCTCCATATTCAAGCAAATTCTCATACATCCACATCGATTCCTCTCGCTTAACACGTGGCTGTCCTTGACTCCGCACTTTCTTACACTATTGAGTAAAGTCTATGATTCTCACACCACGGTTACAGCGATCCGATCTTAAAATTCACAAGAATGAAATATTTACATATGATAATTCATTCAATCTATAAGTCTGTGTAAATATTTCTAAAGAACAAAGTTTCTAAGTTTACTTAAAGACATGGAAAACTAATCGCATTACTCTTGTAGCTACCTAAGTTTTTAAACTTAAATGAATAATAATTTTACTTATTTTTAAGTGAAATCCTGAGAGACTTAACACATGAAGAAATAGGACTTATATTTAGTTATCTTAATATAAATATTGTCTTACAATATTGTATTAGAATAGTGAATAATAAATTGAATGTTTAAAAATAAAATGAATAAATTGAGTTAGTTGGAAAAAATTGTGTCTCTGCGATAACACGCCCATTGGGCAAAATCATTTGTTTCGTGAAGCACCCAGCAAAAAATTGGTCTCCCGCTCTCTTATGTAAGTTTTCGAGTGTCCTGTAAAAGGCAGCTGTTTGAAAAATAAATTTTTCTCATCTTAAGTTCAGCAATGAGGTTTTCCACCCATCTTGAATGTTTTGATTTTTTGTTGCCACAGAGAAGACAGCTTGCATATTTATTGCTGCTGGATACCGTGATAGGATATGCCGTGATAGTATAGTAGTCATAGTAGTAGCAGTGTATGTTCTTACTGGTCTCTATAATCATGTGATCACAAACCATCAATTACAAAAACAAATTTGTTATGAAACCATTTATCAACTTTTAATTACAAAAAGACTACTTGATTTCGCAATACTTTTGATTTTTATTAACAAAAATTCTGGTTCTAGGTGGAAGAACTTAAAACAGTGATAAGCACACGTGTAAAAACACTCATTTTAATTATTTGAAAATTCACTATTTTATAACAAAATAATATCTTGTAGAGTTTTGTTAAGACACTCCTATATAATTTACTTCGTAATTTATACTATGTAGGTATAATTAGTATCTCTGTATAATTCTCGTATTTTAATATAAAAGACTCATATATTATTTACGTATGAAGTTCATATCCAGATTTATCTTTAAAAGTACTTCAATAAAAACTTTTCTTACGATCTTAGTGCTCGTAGCTATTATTTTCAAAGAAACCATCAAAATTCAAAATTATAATAATCATAATGAATGTAGTAAGAAGCAACATATTAAATAATGAATTATTAAAAACATATTATAATGTTTGCATTAAGTCGTAAGAAACAAGGGCGTTTCTAGATTTTTTTTAGGAGGGGCGCAGTTAAGTTTAGCTCAGACTGATTGAAGGAAAGTGTAGGCCTCTTAGCGATTTCCGAGATGCAGATCCATTCATTGTATGTTGGGTCTGATTTCTAGCAGCAGTTGTTCCAATACTGTTTTAGTATACATTTTCCCATACTTAAGAACTACTTTACTTTCATAGAAATTTGATTCATGCTTCTAGAGAAGGGAGCAGCACCGCTGCTCTCTAGATACGCCCTTGGTAAGGAGTTATAATGTCTCGTAAATCCACTAAATTACATTAAATTAAAGCTGTTTGAATTATCTCCCGCACCCCTTGAGGTTAATATTCAGAAATGACATTTGATAAGAATTAAAATTATTATTACTATTATCATCAAAACAGTCATCCAACCTTTTCGAGCTATAATCACAACGCTCAGTTAATTAACGATATCTTTCAATATCCTTTCAAAAATTACAATTGTCTCAATCCTTTATGATTAAAAGCTTATTATGTATTGTTTTCCTTTCCAATATTGATTCAGTTCACTGTATTTAAATGTTAATCGTAATATTCTTGTATCCTTATATTTCATTAAATGTTACCGGTCTGAACCTTTTGTAAAACTCAAAAATATTCTATTTTTTATCTTAATTGATACATATTTACATTTAGTATACATGTGATGGGCATCTGGGTATGTGTGTGGCGCCTGCAAGAGTGCTAAAGCGTTGAAAACCTTCAAGATGATCGAAAGCCAATAACCTGTAGAAAATTGCCATAAAAATTACCAATCAACACTATATATTTTTAACGTATTTTTCCAAATTTGTGATTCTCGTATTCGTGGACATATTATTCACTGTGTCGGTGTTTAGGTAGTAGAATTCCATATCGAAAAATTTTTCGACGTGGACATATTATCATCGTCTTCTATTTAGCAAAATAATCATCAAAACTTCGTCATCATCAAATTTCATGCAGCTTATCTGCTGGCTACCTCCTTATGCGATATGCTATGATGGTGGCATTTCCCATTAGTTAGTTGTTGGTTTATCATCAAATCTGAACTATCGCATAATATACTTTTAATTATAAATAGTACCTACCGTGATTTTCAATACAAAAAAAAATACAAATAAATGGGTATATAACCCGTTTTCAATATAGTTTAAAATTCAAATATATTATGCTACAACAAAAAAAAGCCAGTTCAATCCTCCCACCTAATAGTTTTTTGTGATGTTTTAGAAAAATACGTTTCAAATTTTTTATTTGTAAAATGTTTACCAGACAATATTGATTTCTAGTTAAATGAAAGTAAGTTGTTCCTTGTAAAGGTCAGTTTTAAAGATATTGTCGCGTGATCTTTTCTTCTAGTTACTTACATATCCTCAGTTCATTATTCATCCAAGACAAGAATCATGATTTAAGTAGAATATTTACAAAGGCAAAATGTTTTCTCCAGTCACCTTCATAACACTATTATTATAAGCATCCGATCTTAGCGGTGCAATGAATGGTCAAATGTCGACTCAAGAAAGTTGAAAATTATTTAATGGTGTAACATTGAGTAAGTAAGTTGTTTCAATTAGTTTGATTACTTACAAACAATAGCTTCAAAACTAGTGAAGTTATTTAATAATTTATACTTATACCTGCTGCAAATTTATACATTTATCAAATATTTTAGTCATTTAAGAAACATAAAATATATTCTTTGTTACTAAAAGCAATCTTTTTGCAATTAAATAACCCGTTTAGAGAACATTCCATTAGCTTTAAATTCTTTGTTCTACGAATGATATGTTGCAAAAATAGGTTACCAAAATATTTTTTCGTTAAGATTGAAATGTTTGATATTGCGAAAATGGACTATGTGTGTAGATAAATAGTTTTTTGTAGTGTTATTACTAAGTATTTTCAAAATATGTTTCAGCCAGGATCATCAGCATTGTCTTTGCTATATCGCAGAGTATATCAATATATATGGTATTTTACAGTTGCACAGTTTGTTTTCAGAAATTTGACTCTAAAAACAGTTCGTTACTACAAACGATTAGATTCATGAATAAAGTTTATCAAGCATAGCGCGGCGCGGTGCGGTGTTCTATAGGTATTCATAACAAGGTGGTTCCCGTAATCATCTCCGACTCATAAAAGTTTTCTCCGAATTACCATTAATTACACGCGACACGATGCCTGTGATCTCACGATTAAAGTATTCATAATTCCGTAAGATAATTATCTTTATTCCTTTATACATTTTACATTCCAATATAAAAACATAATTAAAATTTAAAAGTGTATTTAACTTAAATGTATGTAGGTGGTATATAGTTGTTTAAGACGTTCAGAAGAAAGACATGATGTAGAAAATGGAAATTATACTTTAAAGCACTTAGCTTTAATTGTCTCTTGTAAGAATATACTTCTTTAATATCTTTATGAATTTTCATGCGAGAATTATTTCAAATACCATCAACGTCGCATTTGTATAAAATAATCGCTGATAAATTTTCACTTCAAATATTTCATGCAGTAGAATAAATTATCCTCAAGCGAGTGTTTTGCATTGGACAATGTACTGCAACGTTAAGAAATGTTCGATAATTATTATCATCATTCAAGCTTTTTGTCTTCGAGTATTTAAAATAAATATTACTTTGCTTTTTGTTTTCTTCCGACCAAATTCGAAAATTTCGATGAATAGAAATAAAATAAAATTGACATTTTCTTTAATAAGGTACTAAAAATGTGTTTTAAAGTACTAGTGCAATTGTAAGAGTGGAATATTTGCTGGTCCACATGTTGAGTGTATTAATTGTTAACATGTTATGTTATGACTGTTTGATTCTTGAATATTGTAAAAAAAAATGCTTCATTGTTTTACTTTTATGTAAAAAGCTTAGCTAGTTTATTGTGTCAAATAAAATTAAAAAATAAGTAAAATTGTCGTACTTTTACCCATGTCATACAGAAAATTAATTACCTTTTTAATTACTATATCTTATATTGTGCTTTCGGTGATACTTATGACACTTGTAAGAGTGTTTTATAAATTTGTAATTTTATGTTTATTTTAAAACCAATAATCATATAATTGCGCTAGTACTTTAAAAAGGTATTAATGTAAATGTATAGATAAGTCATCACCATCAACATCATCATTAAATGCAATATGTTATTTTAAAAACTAAAACAAAGAAAAAACTATATTCTCACGTCCTTTGCAACTTTACTAGTTTTACAACTAGTTAAGAAAAAAGAAAATTTGTTTGACACTAGTTTAATATCAAATAATATAGGTAGATATGTGAGAAGAAAAAAGCTTTTGTTCGGAGTCCTATTATGACATAACTATTAAATTCAATCATTATCTTATATTGAAAAGTTAACTTTTTTGAAACATTGTTAAAATAAATATTAATTATAATTGGGGTTTTTTGAAGGTAGTTTTTCATATCCATTTTTAGTTGCTTATAGCTGCAATGTCAATTAAGGTGAAATTGTTGTAATATCAATAATTATAAAATTACGATAATTATTCTTAGAACCACCGAAATGAAAACTCTACGACCCGAATGCAGGTGTAACTCTTCGTGACAGAATAAGAAATTCAGAAATAAGAAGAATCTGTAATGTCAAAGATGTTGTGTGATGGGGCAGAACAAGAAGACGTTTCTGGAGAGATCATGTGGGGAGGGCGAGCTCAGATCGAGTGGTCAGAATAGCAGCAGATGAACGCATGACAGGAAACAGACCCCCAGGAAGACCACCTAAACGATGGAGGGACAGTTGGACATCCACCTCCCAGGAGCAGGCTCCGAGAATCACAGGACATAGTCCTAACTGAAGCAAAAGAAGAAGAAGATAAAATTACGAGTCAACAAACTTCACTGGTTATTAATTATGTAATATAATTACACTGATGTGTCTTGATTACGTTTCTGGATACATTGAAGGAGACCCACCGTCTATCAGGAAACCGTGATATTTACAAATTAACATATATTATTTTTGAGGCAAGAACTGAGTTGAGGTCTCCAGAAACTTGTTCTAAGTATTCAGCCCGGTGAACCCGAGGGTCACCGTCGCTGTAGGACTTTCCATCCAGACCTAATACTCTACTCTCCACCAAGGGAGACAGAACCATACAATGACGAAGAAACGAGTTCACCAGCGACAACCACCTATTCTTGTTTCAAACAATTATGTTTGACATCTGCTGAGCATACATGAGTCAACATGCCATTTTTTAAATAAGCGCAATAAGTAGCTTATTTAAATTAATAATTGTAATGTCTTTGTGTTAACAGAGTATTTTAAGAGGCAATATAAATTTATAGTGAAAATCAAACAGTGTTTTTTCTGTAAATAATTAATTTAAAAATTATTTAATTTAGTTTTTAAATTGAGATATTTTTCGTAGTAAAGATGAGTAAACAGCATCATAATGTTGACTTCCTCAATTTGGTACAAATTAAGGGAGTTTTTAGTACTTACTGGAATTTACTTCAAAGAGACTATCTTCATACATATATATGTATGTGTATATCTTTGTAATCTGAATGTATAAATTATGAAGAATAGGGAGAATATTAGTATTATAACTCTAGAGTTATATGTACATTTCAAAGTAAAAGTTGTATTTCATTTCGTGAAGATACTTGCTCACTCGTAGTATAGGTAGTTGCTATTATTATTATTACACGGAGTGTTCTCTCATACTATTTCAGAAAGATCATATATCATAAAGACAAACTTTTTATAATGCCGCTAACTTGAACCATAAATATTGTTCCCTTTTATATATCAAGGAGGCAACCGGCCATCCATACGCTAGCAGGTGGGACGCAAGCTTTACACTCGAACAATATACCTAATACATATAATACGTAAAAATACACTCATCTACCTACTTACAACACACGGAAGGGAAACACAATAGCTACATATAGTTACGTATATATAATAATATTATCGTGGATATATATACATATATAGGTTATACTATACTAAGAATACAGCCAATCTTACGTACAGTTAAATTTCTCATGCACTTCTATTATTTTTGTTGTATTCGTAGGTACAAGCAAATACCAAGAAACTCGGCGAATATTATTTATGACTTTTCATACGTTCACATCATACCTGTGTAGGTCTAGGTACTACTTATTCAATGAATTCTTCAAACTTGCATCCTTTTATTTATATAAATGTTTGTATTACCCATCTTAAATAATGAGATTGAAATGGACGGATTTAATGAATATTTTTTTATAAAATAAAGTTGAAATATTGATTTCGAGTACAATCACTTCCAATGATTCATTTTTAGACTCGATTCAAATATATTTTACGAATCTTTTTGTCTTGAAACTCGGCCTCAAATAAATCCAATAATAGTCAGTGAGAAAGTTAATTGAATTTGTTGGTTACTTTTATAGAATATACATATTTTAATTATACTTTCAATTATCATTTTATGAATATCACTTTTTGAAATTCGTGATACAATTTCTAAGTCAAAGCCTTTCGATTGTTTTAATTGAAAATTATCTTTTCCCCACAATATCCTACGTCATTTTAAATAAACTTTTTTTTTTCAAAATGTTTAAAAACACCTGCGTCACTTTTTGTATATGTTGACGATACATACCTATATACATATAATTAATATTAAATGGAAAACTGTGAATGTGTGGGATATATAATATATTTCCTAGATATATTTATTTGGTATATAGCGGGATGCCATAATTTATTCAGGCCATTTGCATGGCGAATAATTAAAATCGATTACTCAATGAAATTTAACATTTATTGAATAAGTACCTTAACCATCCGGTATATTGTTTGGTGTTTATATGAACATGTTAAATATAATACAATTTTTTTATCAAATTATTTGAAATAATTGAAACAAAGCACAATTTTATACGAGGGTAATTCATTTTCTCCTTAAGTTATGCAAAATCTGTAGCACTTCTTTCAAGCATTCATCGCACTTACGTAACATATTCAGTTATCATATATCTACATTTTTTTGTTTGCAAGTATATTTGACAAGTATATCGAAAGAAAAAAGCAGTTGGTGCTAAGGTTAACAACGATGGACTTCGACTCATTGTCAGCAATGGCATAAATGGTGGTGCACAATACCACAATTCAAGCGTAACTTGGACGGAGTTAAAAAGGGACGAAAGTAGAATAAAAGCTGTGGGGATGCGATCGTTGAGGAGAATGATTGATAAAAGTTTGCGTGATAGAGTAAGGAATAAAGATATTAGGATAATGATCGGATGTTAGAGGAGAATTGTGAATGGAATGCGTCTAAATAAGTTACGATGGTCTCGGCATGTGCAGCGAATGGAGTATAAAGGGATATCAAAGAGAGTGTATGCATATGAAAGATGGTGTTTAAAAAAACGCGACTGGAAAACGTAGATTTAATTCTTAAGGATGACCGTGTGCTAAGTTAAGAGAAATTGGCGTGCATGTGTGAGAAGCGAAAGAATTATGTAAAAATAGGCTAATATAGCGTTCACTTCTTCCTACCTACTCCCATTTGGGATAGGGTGTGAGGGCATATATTATATTATTTATTCATAATAAAATCAATCAATTATATAAATTAAACAAATACATCATATTTTTGTAAAAACTATATATAAATATATGAATTGTGGGCAATGTGATAAACATAAAAATACTATTTTATTGTGACTTAAACGATGCAAGATAAATATCTTTTCCATAAAAATGTATCCATAAAACTTCGGGCTTTTTCTTTATGTCTACATCATAATCATTACTTTTTAAATTTTATAAACGAAAATAGAATAAAAATGGTTATATCAACATATTTAAAAAATGATTGGTTGTGAGATTAACTTTTGATGTTTTTTCAGGTTAAACCAGTTTATATTGTTTCAAAAAGTGATTTATCAAAATCCCACCAGGATGGCCGTGAGCCATGTTGAAGGAATAAATCTTAAGCAGAAAATCTCTCGAGTAAATAATGTGGATTAATAAAATGAAAACTCATCCTCACTGAACATGAAATCTTACAAAACATACAACGAAGCATAGTGGAAGATTAACATACTGAAATATCAACATTTATTTTCATGTAAAAAAGAAAACAAGATAATTTTAAATAGAAAAAAAATGTTTAAAAGTTATGAGAGTGTGTGTGATGCCATTTAGTCAAACTAGGATGTAAGTATCATGTTTGGTCATGTGGAACGAATGGAAGTGGAAAGAATGACAAAGAGAATATACTTGTCTGAAAGAAGGAATGTGAGGAAGCGCGGGCATACGAGATTTACGTGGTTTGACCACGTGGGTCAAAATCTCAATGACGGCCGTGTGTTGAAAGAGAGAAATCGATGTGTGCGGATGAGAAATTATTTGAATGTAAAAGAAGCGAAAAAAGTGTGTAAAGATAGATCTATTTGGCGTTCCGTTCTCTCTGCCTTACCAACTTGGGCTGCGGCGTAAGGGAATAGTAGCAGTACTATATAAGTATAGTGTATATAGGTGTAAAAAGTAAATATTTTAATTTATAAAAATATTTTGACCTCATTGTATTTTCAATGTGATAATTATTTTCCGAAATTAAAACCAAATTTAAAACTAGTACAAAATCATTCTTATTTCAAGTTGTATTACATATTGTGTTTTCATTGTAATAAATAATATTTTATTCGTAAAAGCTAACTAATTTGAGCTGCACAGCTACATTTTATTTGTATGCAATCGAATCAAGGAGTTTTGACTTCTAAAATAATAAAAACTGTAGGAGTCATAAATTTTATTCAGGCATATAAAAGTATTATTTTGGATCCTTTCGTATGATTTCTTCAATATATATATTTTAACAAAAATATGTAATATTAATTTATCAAAACGTGTTTCCTACCTCTAGGCAACAGCAGTCGTGTTCAAATTCTGCCAAATATTACATATAGGTATACTTAATATAAAATACCTAGTAATAAACACATTGGTGTTTTAACATTTCCAAATATACCTATATTTAATAATATTCTACAAGGTTTACACTATTTACTCTGTACACACTTTCACCATTCCAGTAGAAAACAAATAATAAGTTTATTTCGACGCAGGTATTACTATGTAACTATGTACATATTCAGAAACGTGGTTATACTCTAAATATTCATATTACTTTGGCATGCTATTTTAGAAATATTGAAATATATTTTACTTGTTAATATATTATGTATCTAGAAGAAGTAATATTATCGAAATACCTATTTACATCTTCCTATCGAGTGAAATAAATCCCGTAAGATAAATCTTCATCCAGTATCATTTTTTCCTATTGATTTCGTAGTGCTGTTACTCCATATCACAATAAAATTTATTCTGCAGTATGTAAAATAAAATATCTCATATAAGATCAAATTTGATGGAAAAACCTATACACGAGTGTCTGTCTAGTAGAGGTTTTTATATTGAAAAGTATCACTGTAGTCAGCATTCCTAGCGGCCATAAATCTGTAGTAGGATTTGTTCCGATTCAGATGGCAGCGTCTCTTTCTAAGAGTGTGGTTTTCTTTTGATTCACTATGACGGAAATGGCTTTTACAGCAATCTTATATATTTTTAAAAAAGATTAATGTCATTCAATATCCAGCTACACTTTCATTTAAAATTATCAACAAGTTATTGCCAGTAATTTTAATGATAGATTTTATTAAATTTAAGTTAAAGTTTTAAGTTTTTTTGTAAATGACAGAACTTTTAAATTATATTGTTCTCATAAACTTTATCTATTTGATATCCATTAGTTTATATTTTTTAAAAATTAATATTTTTTTAAGGTGTACTATATTTCACTAAATCAACATTATAAAATCAACAAAGTTATTGATATTATTATAACAAACATTTACCGTAGACACAAGAAGTACTTAGACAATATTGATCCAAAAGTATTTAAACTTAATTTCTTTATTGCTTGCAAGTTCTGAAATTGGTGTTAGTTGTTTTCTGTCTTCAATTTACATTAATCAAATCGCAATATATAAATAAACATTCCAAAGTCCTTTTTGCTGAAACCTGCGTATTTTCCATTTAATGTGTGATTTATATTTGATGAGTTTATTGTACGGAATAACTGCACCACACTGAAAAATCTAGATTTATTCGTAATGTTTTTCAAGTTATCTTTATTAGAAACTTCTGTTTCCAATCATGGCAAAATAAGTGTTGGCTTACTTTTGACTGAATAAAGGAAGTACTCACTCACTTATATCGTACTTACTTATGGCAAAGTAAACTTGGAGAAAATAAAACAGTCGTTGAGCAATACTTCAGGAAATGCAACGTCAGCGAAATATCGAATTTCAACAGTGAAACATTTCTACAAGTGGAAATCAAAGAACGTGGATAACAAGTACGAGTGGAAATTGTATTCCATCATAAAGACCACTCGTGAGGTAACTACGCTGGGAGAAATTCTTTGTGTTGGAACATCTACTTGCACAAAAGAATTCCTTTATATTGTCTATTTATTTATTCATCCATCTTTACTATAACATAATTATATTAATTTATTAAAGTTCACCTATTTTTTAACATGATCTATTATTTCCCTTTAATACCAACTCAATGAACTCATTCAATAATAACAACTAGGTAGGTATAGATATTGCTTTTGTTTTAAATCCTTCCCATTATCATAAAATATAAATTACTTTATTTATTTTCCATGTTCCATCTAGCGGAAATTAATGGAATAAATATGACTAATTAATTCAGTTTTTGTTTTATTAAAAAAATATGAAAATGTTGATTAAAAATAATATTTATATTCAGGCATTCTATCAATCTGTTTAAAATTGTAGATTAGTCTTTCATTTCCATTTCAAATCTTTTTTCATAATTTAAATAATCCGGTGGAATTAATGCGGGCGATGAAAAATATGAATGTATTATTAAATCACAAACGATGTGTTAGTTATTTCATTAGTTAACAATCAAAATTATTTCAATAAAGGTATTTCCTTCGATTGAAATGGAATAAAGAAAAAACGAAATGAGTTTGGTTTCCTGGTATAATACGTACCACGCAAGAAAAATATAGAACAGAGCATGGTTAGTTGTGTAGTGCCAACCAACGTGACTCAACAAATTTAATTAACATGTTTAGGTACAACGTGCACTACTATCACCTATATATAATACATATATGTATGTAAAAAACTCATTCCTAAAGAGAACAATGAGAACGTAATACCGATTACCTTTAGAACATATGGTGTGTCCTACTCTATACCGTTACTGACTATAGGAACTCCAACACAAAAAATATTATGTTCAACAACTTTAGAAATAATTTAAAACACAAATATATTATGTAACTAACGCTCGGTTATAAGGTCATATCGGTGGAAGAAAATTTGTAATATGGGGGTCTGATCTAAAAATAGCAGTATACTTATAACTGACTGATTCACATGCCTGATTAAGTTAATGGATTATATAATATGCATTTTAAAAATGATTCATCAAAGTTCATAACTTAAAATCGAAAAATCTCGGGTTTTGAGTCGTGCCGAAATGCTCCATCTTCACGCCACTGGCATAAAGCTTATTAAGAGGGCGTAGGGGGATATTTGATTTATAATTATGCTTCATAAATTAAAAAAAAATTAACAAGCGACTATATTAAATATACAAAATTTAAATGATAACGAATTTTTGGTATTTTATGTCACATAGTTTTGCACCTTGCATTAATTTGCATATGTTTCTAGTATTTTAATTTTGTTCTCATAGAAAATGTAAAAACGAACGGAATAATATTTACTTACTTAACTTTACGTGTCCGGTCTTTTTTAAATCTTCCCACTCCAATAAGCAGTTCAGGATGATAGCCACTTACTAATATGCCCACTGATGGGGGACGGCTGTAGTCCTGAAGACCTTATCATAGCTAACGACAAGGCGATGAATGTCGCCGCTTATTGGAGTGGGAATAATATTGAAAAATATTTACATTTGAATTGTGATGATGATTTCTATGTTATAAACTGGCGATGTAAATTTAATTATTATTCTATTATGTTTGTTGTCTGGTTATAATAATTAATATTATTATTGCATTATTCTATACACAACTATATTTAATGCAATTGTTTAAACTCTCTTATAATATGTTTGACTTGATACAGGGGTGTAGTAACTATTCATTTCACAAAAATACATATAATTATTGTTTAATTTTTTTTTTTTTAAAAAGATATATCTGGGTTTTGTTTATTATAAACCCAAATACAACCTTTTGCACCTTTCACAGTAAGCTACTAAAAGCTTGTGTCGTGAAAGGGGAGTTTGCCGGCACCTGGTATCGAACCACCGACCCCATGTTCACGAGGCCGAGACTCTACCTCCAGGCTACCGACGAACTCAATCAAGACAACAATCAAATAAATAAAAATATAAATAGTACCATAAAAGATGAAGTAGCCAGCAAACTCTATATTTGATATACAAGTCAGTTAAATTACAGTACTTACGTACTTGAATTAAACTTGAAAGTTTCTCTCGGTAAAACTCTTTCTTGATTTTCATAATTTATTTGTTAATAGTCGATTTTTTGTTATTGATATAATTTAAAAAAAAATAGGAATATATTAATTTGACCAAGAAGCGATTATTTTTTATATTGAGACGTCGATGTGAAAAAGTTTTAAAATTGCATATTAAGCAATATTTATGTTATTTAATTATCTACAAATCATAATATTGTTATTGTAATCATGAGGCCGACCAAGAGACGCGTATACGGACAAGCTGAAGAGGGACATGAACTGTGGCTCATACGTAGAGTTGAAGAGACTGGCTTAGAATAGGGAGGAATGGAGAAGAAAA
Organism: Athripsodes cinereus; assembly: GCA_947579605.1. Lineage (NCBI taxonomy): Eukaryota > Metazoa > Arthropoda > Insecta > Trichoptera > Leptoceridae > Athripsodes > Athripsodes cinereus. Next base: position 11,236,913 of record OX388306.1, on the reverse strand, counting down.
GGGTTCGTCGGTAGCCTGGAGGTAGTGTCTCGGCCTTCAGAACAAGGGGTCCGTGTTTCGACCCCAGGTGCCGGCAAACTCCCCTTTCACGGCACAAGCTTTTAGCTTAGTATGAAAGGTGTATAAGGTTGTATTTGGGTTTATAACAAAATCCAGATACATCTTTAAAAAAAAAAAAAAAATAAAAAAAAAAATCCAAACTTGTTGCAGACCAATCCAATGGATTGTAACTCATTATATATTTCATCATTGAGTAAAAGTAAAAACAGGTAAAAAATAAAAAATTCTTATAAAGACTATTCATATAAATACCAAAAGTTGTGAAGTAAATAAATTTGTATATCATTATTTGACTTGATATTTTACACACATTGTTATTCCCTTTGTTTTGAAAGAGATGAGTTGGCCATTTGTCCTACATACAGGAAATATTGATGTATTAATATTATTATTAGGTAGGTACATTACATTATGTATGATTGTATGGTGTGTTAAGTCACAACACCAGTACCTACCGAGATTCTAGATTTTAATCTAATGTTTGTTACCTTCTGTTGTGAGTGTGTTCCGTTACTGAGTTATGCCTGGGTAGGTGTTTATGCCTCCTCCCTCCTACTGTGTTTACTCTCCTCTACACTCTCCTCCCCCCCTCCCCCCAACACTGCCCTGTCAGACTGTCACGTGATAATAATGTAGCGACCGACGAAAAACTTTGTGAAATATTTCACGACCGCTCCAGACATTATTTTATGTTTTATATTAATAATATTGTATTCATTTTGTTTAATATCCAAAAAAATGTACATTTAAACGGTTACGTACCTATTATATATATATTTATATTTGATGAAACTACACTTATAAATTGAAAGCAGGTGAAAAAAATCATCAGGATTATTTGATAATTCGACTGTCCAGACCAGTGATATGTTACAACTATATTCGCAATGTCATACAAATTCTCTAAAAATGTATACCCACCCGTCGAGGTACAATACCTGAGTAATATATATTCATCCCTTTTCTTTTGTACCTATATATTCATCTCTATCTACCGGCCTTTGTCGTCTGTTATAATCCCCATTCTCATATTGTCTATCTCTTGTTATCTACAAACAATTTATATGTGTGTCGCTTTTATTCAAACTAAAAATTGCGGCACCAAGGACCGCAACGAGATTTTATTGATGGTACATGTTTGAGATTCGTATTGCAAATCTAGGTATAACATATCACTGGTCCAGACCCATAATTCAACAAATCGAAAATTTCGTTTTTTTTTTATTTAATTGGTTATCTACACAATCGACGCCACTCTTTCAGTTCCACAAAAAAGTAACAAAATAATACACGGTTCCTTTAATATATTAAATATTTAGTTCTGGAAAAAAGTAATGTGCCTCTTTTCAATTTCGCAAAAAATATTTCGAATTGTTTAACTGTTGAACAGAATAAAAACACACATCTTTAACATTGCGGTAGCATATAGCATATTTCACTTTCTATTGCGTTTTTCAAGTACAATTTAAAAATACGAAAATTCTAAAAATGACGATTCCTCGAATATAATACATTTCGACTTGTTGGGTTATGGAACTGAACAGTCGAACTATACTTTTAGACCTTTCCATTATGAAACAACTGTGTTCGTACATATTTATTTCGTTTTATATTTATTCTCTTTTGACAAATATATATTTATAATAAATATAATAAAAATCTTTATTGCACAAACTATAGAAAATTAAACTATAGAAAAAACATGACAACAACTGAACAAATTGATTTGTGCAATGGGCGAGTTTATCGCAGAAGTGAAATATCTTCCAACTAACCCATTTATCTTATTTACGTAACACAGAATTGTTTAGTTAATTAAAGTTAACTACTGTCGCATGCACAATGGAAGATATTTTCGACGCATCTCCACGTGCTGTGGGTTTCACACAGTAGTGGAGATCAGTTTGATTGGTTTTCTGGGTTTAATAAAATAGAATTAATTTATCCATACAAATTTTGTACATGGAAATATATTTCAAAAACTGTTAATCATTATTAAATTGTTAAAAAAAAATTAACTTGTGATTATGTGATAGGTGTTAGCTTACTTATGTTTGTGTTTGTTTTATTTGTTGAACTGTCACGTTAAAAGCTGACACCGCATGTGCCAGAATAAAGAGTAATATTTTTACATAATTTATTTATACAATTAGATATACGAGCTTTCACGGATTTAATAATCTTGATTTTTTTTTCATATTTTCTTAAAGCTTCAAACAATCAAAAGCTTCTTATCGAATGATTTTATCCTCATTCAACTAAATTTAACTTATTAATAATACCAAAAACTCTTTCGATCATTTAAACAAAAAAAGGTTACTCCATAACAACATTGTAAATGTATGATACATTTATGGGACATAAATTAAGGTCAATTTCAATACTAAGTCAAGTACATTTTATTGGTGTTAACATATTTTTACAAAGCTTTAATATAAAGACTTCCGTTCTTAAGCTACTTAGTTACATAAACAGTTTGTACTGTTTTTATTGTTGTTATAGTCATCAGTTATTGTTGAATACCTACTTCAGTGTCTTTTATTATATCCGTCAGGAAAATACTTTTCCTTTGACTATTATAATATTATCGTCAACGCCCATTTACGCTCAAAGTATGTCGTACCTTTATATTGTATGCAAATAAGTATTTTAAAGTGCGTCATATTCTCTATTTTCTTGAATCCTTTTCTATAAACTTTGGTATTTACATATTCATATCACAGCGTATTTCAAAAATAGCACAGCCAGAAGACTAACTGTTTTATGTATATTTTTCTATAGTTCAAATGTGTAGATTCCGACATTTTTTAACCCCTCAATGCGTTTGACATTATTGCCATTAATAGACCTTAATAAAAGAACGATTGTCCACCATATGCATTCGCCGTGTCCTGCAGTACTTTGGGCTCATCGCACGGATAAGACCAGACAACCTGGAGAGACTTGTTATGACTGGAAGTGTGGAGGGCAATAGAGCCAAGGGGCGCGCACCAATGAGATGGAGTGAGCAGGTGAAGGGGGCAAGGGGGGACCTTGCATGAGGCGCTGCGAAGAGCGGAGGATCGGAGTCGCTGGAAGCATTTTGTCCACACCTATACAAATGATGGTTACGATCCTCATCACTGAGGGACCGACAACAAAGAAGAAGGCCTTATCTAAATGCTTTATGTAAATGCCTCATGTAAAGTTAAAATTAGCATCACTAGAAATGATTATAAAGGTTTGAAATCTTATCACGACACTAGATTTTGACATCGCATCAATACTACATATTGAAATCACTTAACCTTTCTCTGTTTCTCTGTCAAATTTGTTCCAAAAGAAAAGCGTAGGTAATTATGATGTACGAGTAAATGTACCTACATGAATTCGTAATATTCTTTAAACATTAGGAAAGTTTATATAAATATGACAGCAGCTTTATGCAGATGAGATGGTAATTAATCTGTTAAATTTGGGTATAATCAGCCGTATACTTTTAGTTTCAGTTTTCCGAACTATTCAGACACCATATGCCGTTGGCGCTATCTAGCATTAGGTACGTTATTATTTAGACACTTTTCTGCAATGTGTATGTACATAATCATATGTGGAATAATGTAGTAGGTAAAATAATAATCCAACTCCATACATACATATTCTTATTATACCTCGTGAGTATAGTTTCTATGTACATGCTTGCACCTACATAGTGTTCTCAAGCTGATACGGCTTGATACGATGAATAATTACTTTATATAACTGATGCATTAAAATTATTAAACAGTAAGGAGTCTTCCTTTTTATAATGCGACAATTTTAAAAGGAACTACTGCATAAAATCCTGCAGATGCAAATACATATAATACTTATGTCAAATTCACTTTTTAGTGTTGGCACCATATTATATTGTGTAGGTATTATCATTTACCTACTGTTTTTTACTTTCCCGGTGGACATAGATGTAATTTCTAGTAATGGTAAATTTTAGTATCCTTAAGGTGCTTTGACACATAAACAACACTCAAATATCAGCCGTGATAGTTTTAAATATGAAATAAAGGGTGGTAGCAAATAATATAAATAAAATATCATATTTATTTATTTATTCATTTACGTCATCACATGCCTTTTGATAACATAAATATACAAATTTCAACACACTTATAATCATAACAAACAATATTTACAATAAGTACAAATTTAGTCATTTGTTTTGACAATTTCTTTTTAAATAAATTAATATAGGTAGTTCTTTTTTTAGAATATTAAGTTTTTATTTTATGACATCATGAGATAATGTTTATAATTTTTATTTTCTATTGAAAAATAAATAAATAAGTTTTTGTCAAATATGTCTACACTTATGTTCAACAGTATGTAGGTAGTTGCTGAAAATGTCAAATTATCGATCAAATAAGGACAGTGTTTTTTTTTTAGAAAAAGATATAATATCTGGGTTTTGTTTGATATAAACCCAAATACAGCCTTATACACCTTTCACAGTAAGCTACTAAAAGCTTGTGTTGTGAAAGGGGAGTTTGCCGGTACCTGGTATCGAACCACGGACCCCTTGTTCACGAGGCCGAGACTCTACCTCCAGGCTACCGACGAACTCGTGTGAAAGGAATATTATCTATGTAAATGAAGTATGCACAAACAAATACAAATTTAGAAAACATGTTTGAATAAATTAATATACGAGTACAACACAAAGATGATTATTAATTAAGATAGTACATAGATCTGTATGTTTGTGTGTATTGTGAATGTACAGATATTGTACATTGTATTCTTATTAAGTGGGGAGAATAGCAATAGTATTACGAGTATGATGGTCAACATTAACTTAATAATAATATCATCATACAGTTTCCTTAAGAGCAAGACGTGTTGCAGTGTGGAACATGGCAGTGTAAAGTAAACTGTAAGTGGAAAATTTCATTTCATTCCTCCGCATGTAAACACAAAGAGAATAAAATATATCTCTTTATGGTGGTATGCAAATGAGGGATAGTTAAATAACTGAGTATGCAATAGTATTCCAAGGAGATGTAAGGAAATATATGTGTGTGTACATGTAATAACATTATATTATATTATATACGAGCTATCCCCGGTAAAGAATACGTCTCTCAATTTGTTCAGTAAGTTTTTCAGTGTCCTGTAAAAGCCAGGTCCGTAAAACAACATAAATAAGACATTTAATATCTTCAACTCAGCGATAAGTTATGTCATCTATTCTGAATATTTTAATATTTATTGGTACAGAGAGGACAACTTGCGTGTTTATTAGTTGCAGTAAGTCTTATTGGATACCTTGAAAATTGTATTCAATGTTAAGAAATTCTACATAGTCTTAAGTCGTTTTGTATTAGTCTAATCAAACAATAAAAATATGAAAAATAAGTAACTATTAACTAATTTTAACTAAAACTGTTGTATGAAACCTTCAGGAAGGATTTTGTCGAGGGGAGCCTTTCAGGTGAACCTTGAGCTCTTCTTTAGAAATAATTTACATGAAGAGTTTCAATGATATAGGAACTAACATTCTTGTAACATCCGTGGGTGAGGGATGCTGCAACCCTTAATGTGTGCTGGCTATCTCACTTGTGGGAAATGCCGCGACGGTGTGAATAAATCAATCAGTATCATTTAGAAAAATTAAATATCGATGTACAAAATAACTTTCGATGTAAATATTTTGTAGTTTGGGGAATTTACAACTTGAGTTTAAAAATCAGTAAAAATTTGACAGTTTGGATAAAAAACGATAAAGTTAATCTCTATTTACCCTATCTATTTGGCTATTATTCTGCCAGCATCCTGCAAATCCAACAAAAAAAAATCTGTTTTGATGAAACATGCAAAACAATGTAGGTACTAGATTTTATAACAAATCTGATATGGTTTCATATGAACATGAATATATCTTATATAAGATATATTTTCTTATATATTTTCCTCATGCCAATAAAAAAATAAAGCATTCAGGATGAAAAGCAAACCTCATCACTGAATTTAAGGTATAAAATGTCTAAATTTTCATGATTTTCCGTGAATAAGATAGGCCGTGATTTAAGTAGTAGTTCCATAATATATGTATTATGCTTTAATCCTGCCCAGAGGACAAGATACGTGCAGAATGTATTATTTTTTCCTCTGTCTTGCCTAATTACTGTGTCCATAAAGTACATACATCAAAATATATTTACGAACAGATTGCTTTATTACTATCCTGATTATATTTATGGGATATAGAAATATGCATAGAGAAGTGAACACATTTCTCTACCTTCCAGCATCTACGTTTACTAAACTACTAACCATTTAACTTGTTCTCCTTTACCGGTTAGATATGTAGTCATTTATTACGTGTGCAATGTACCCATATAATACTTTGAATATACTTATACCTCCACACACACATACACACACACACTGTTCATACATAACAACTATCTTCTCAAGTATAGGTTCTCTGCATATTATAAGGTAAGCAATGTACGTATGTAGGTACATACTTGCGCAGGATTATTCAAAAGTCTACGAAGGTATAAATAAGCATGTAAGTATATATGGGGATAGTTTCTTCTTTTCAGATTTATCACTTGCCTATTTCTACGCACAGAACATCTGCGCTAAATTTTATTGTATGCTTAATCCCCTTTTATTACCTGCTGAAGGAGATTTTACTGTAGACTGTTGTAAGTACTATCTACATACTAGGTATATTAACAGAATGAAGTAAATTGGAATTCGGCGTCTTTTGTCGAATATCCGTTATATTATAATAGACAGCTCTTGGTACCTCCAATTTACGATTTCAAATAATATACATTATTCCTACTATACACTCATAAACGTAATACATTTGTGAGAAGATGTCATTGTAAACCTTATGAAACATGACCCATTTTGAAATTGACGAAGGATATTTAAATTTTGTTTTTTTAGTTACGACCGTTATTCAAAGAAAACATAAGTAATAGAAATACGAAAATAGACATATTATTTAAAATTTTGAAATATTATTATATTCCAATAAATACTAAAAAATTATCTACAGTACGATTTTATATTGAGTAGAGTTTTGTCTATCTATCTGGTTCGTTGACTAAAAAAATATTTCATTAGTTTCTCGTATAAAATACTATCCACATTATAGATAGCCGCTATTAATCCATACCATCAAGGCTTCTCCTATAACTGGGGTTGCCAGCAGACTAACTGATATTTGGTAGCGTTTGCCTTACATAATCAATCATAGCGGTCATACATAATCAATCTAATAAATCGAAACACGTCTTTCACAATGTTGAAAACCCGTATTAGAAAAAATCGTTTGTTTTTCATTAATCCAGTTATGGAGTTCTATTTGTGTATCAATTCTTTATATAAGAGCCAATTTAATGATAAATTATCCGTGAAATTTGTAAATTTAATAAGATTAAGCTTAATAACTGTATCGAATTTAATACATTCTTGTTAATAAGTAGGCAATAACAGTTGAAATTTAACTACAGTCATCATCTTTATTTGAATATTTTATTCAATATATTTCACGACTAATAATAATATGAAGTTTAGTAGAATGAACATTGGATAGGTTTAATAAAATCCTGGAATTAATTGAAATGCTCATTGTAAAGGCGTCGTTACTTTCCCTGAAGCGTTCTAATTAAAATGTTATATAAAAAGGGTTAAAGTGTTGTCAAACGATAAAAGATAAGAATATCAGAGAGACAGACAGTAATGGTGATCTCATCTCTGAAGTCTGATATCTTATTATTATTTTTTTATTATTATTACTATTATTCAAAACATCTACGAGAGACGCAAAAAGACACCAAGTGTTTAAAGCAGTAAACGTGATGCGACAAATGCCTGCTCAATATGGTTACAACTCTATTTCGAAAACAATATTCCGAAGAACTAGTAATATTAACCTTTTTGAAAATTTCACCTACTTGTCAAACATTCACATTATTTAAATATTTTTTGTCATATATGATGGTTTTTGTAATTGTTGATTATGCACATCGATTAAAGGAGATCCACCGACTGCCCGGATATTGCAATCGAATTCTGGTCGAACGTCTATTTAAATTTACAACGAATTTCATTGCCTCTACATAAAATTTAAAATGTCTAGGTCTAGACCATTTATTTACAAAATCATATAATTTATCAAAATTGTCCGAAAAAATGTACAATCGTTTTAATATTCTTATATTTTATAATATAATGACATTTTAAGGCTATCATTTATTACTTATTTTTCTCGCATTTAATTATTTACTGAATATATTGTAATTACCAATCACAGTTTATGATTACTGTGTAATTTTGTGCACTTTTATGAAATCTCAAATATACCTGAATTATTTGAGATTTCATAAAAGTGCACAAAACTGAATTACCTATCGGTATTAGTAGGTATCAGGCAAGAACTTGAGATATTACGGGTGTCTATGTATCTACATATGTAGGTACATATTTATGAAAGTCGATACCCACGAACGTATCAGAAGATATCTCTTGAGGTAATTTACTACTTTACGACATTCATCAATCCAAATTACCGATGCATTTCATGTCATAAAAACTTTCCATACTCTTCATTCATCTTATAAAAATATCTTACCAAATTCTTTTTATTTTTATAGCCCGAAGTGATAAGAGAAAAGTGTTGTTATAAAGTGTATGCGGTGAATAGGATGAATGAAATAAGTACTTATGTACAGACAGACACTGCTCGCGAAGTAATGTTGTACGAATGACGAAAAGGATTTATGTGGGTGAAATAGTGGACTATAAAGACCAACTTGTGAAGAACGGGCACGTTTTAAATAAAAGGAATCACAGAGTGAGTATAAAGAATTACTTTGATGTGGGTCTGAATAATAGTAGGAGCATTGCTCTTCCCCTTCGTGTTGTCTCAAGGAGGGGAGAGGACACCGTGTTGCGTAAAATGAGACAATTCAATCAATTTAATTTATTTTTCTTTAATTTTCGATCTGCCTGCTTGCTTAATCATAATATAATTTATATATTTAGACAAAATTAGATATCTAGTACATTTTCTGAAAACTCAAATAAAATGATTTAAGTTATTGCAAATAATAAATACACGAATCTCTTGAATTATTCTCGTTAAAATTATCCTCGCATTGGTTGTCATTTAACGTCATATACGTTGTAATTATTTATCATCTCATTATATGATAGAAATATGACACGTGTTAATATATTAGCTTCTACTTCTATCCAATTATGGATGTGAATAGTGTGGGCTATGTATTATTAATGGGATAATATTCCCGTAGAAATGAAACACATAACGTACATCATCATTTTCATAAAAAAATCAATTCATTTTAATTATGCAAGCGTTGTAGATACTGTCTCTTTGTGATATGAAGAATTAATGACACGAGTAGAAAACTACTCAAAATGTACCAAAGGAAGTATTTCTCGTAATGAATGTGAAGAGATATGAATAACTTGGAATAATAAAATCATAAGGGAGCTTTATTTGAGATCAAACATGATTACTATTTAAATTATAGAATAATCCTAACATCTTCGTGAACAATGATATCATGACTGCGAGTGTTTGCTTTAATAATAGATTTTCCTCGTTGATACATACTAACATCTTAATTTTCCTATTCACACAAAGGGTGAACACACAACAGATTACGAATCGCAATATTATGATAGTGTAGCGGCTAGGCTAGAGAGCCTAGGCAGGCTGCGAAGGCAAGGCAGTCGTTATACGGCCGCCGTTGACAACGGTCGCTGAGAGCGGTTGTCCCGTATCACGTGCATGCGCGGATGGCATGTCGTGCCGAGCTACGTAAACGTAACGTAACATTCTACGATACATACTCCTACCTGTACTTCGCTTACCCCACGTGCTTGAAAGTCGTCAATTTGAGACTTTATATTGACTAATAAAGTTTCATTAGCGCCTTTGAACTGCAATGTCGTGCGTTAGTCGCGTGTATAAGCTTAATTATATTAACTTCTAACGGACTTACAAATATTTCTTTTGGGTGTGCTGAAGAAAATATATTATCAAATATAACGGATAACGTGCAAAATTAACATTTTCAAAATTATAACCGTGTTAATTGAATCGTATAGAATTAGGAGAGTGGATCAACTTTTCCTTTTATTAATAAAATATGAACTTGTTTGTTTAGATTTTAGATATATGAAGACGTTGATTACTCTTGCAAAAATGTGAAGTTTATAATACATGTAATTGACTGTATATTGTATGCACGTACATACAGTTTCTCAGCTGTGTTTGTTCTGTGTATTTGTTCATATGAGAAGTGACAAGATGTTTGCTGTCAAGTGTGCTATCACATTTCTGATGGTTCTAACACAAGGTACACATTACATATTCTCATTCATGACATCTCCCATTGGATTAACTGCATGTGATAAATATACAAAATCTTTCTATGTTTAGTTTTTAAATATACTTATTTTTCTTAAGTATGTACCTACACACGATTTCATCTAGCGATTTATTATGACAGTCATAAATTTGTTAATAAAATATGATAAATTTTATAGTAAAGTATTATTTATCTATATTCTTGTTACTTCACTGAATCAATCAAACAAGATTGAAATATTCAGGAAGATAAGCTGTTATCTATATCTATTATAGTTCCCAAATATATTAAATTATTATATGCAGGCAAGTAACTTTTTTTTATTTATACCTTAATATTTAACTGATGAAAATTTTAAATTATTTCTTTGTTACGAAGGATATTCTAATTACTACTTACTTTACTTTACTTTTCGGGTCCGGACTTAAGATTTTGCCACTCCAGTATTCAGCGACGTATATCGCCTTGTCATATTCTAATTAAGAATCTATTCATTAGGGATGGAAGGTCCGATAGCAATATCAAAAGAAGAAAAGTTGTTAGCAACAACCAATAGCCCCAAATAGAAATATTTCTAACACAGAAAAAAAGTTAGTGCACTCGGCTATCTCAGTGCCAACATGGCTGAAGAAGAATGAAAGTGGTATAAATGCAATTAAAATATTTCTAACACAGACAAAACGTTAGTGCACTCGGCTATCTTAGTGCCAACATGGCTGAAGAAGAATGAAAGTGGTATAAATGCAATTAAAATATTTCTAACACAGACAAAACGTTAGTGCACTCGGCTATCTTAGTGCCAACATGGCTGAAGAAGAATGAAAGTGGTATAAATGCAATTAAAATATTTCTAACACAGACAAAACGTTAGTGCACTCGGCTATCTTAGTGCCAACATGGCTGAAGAAGAATGAAAGTGGTATAAATGCAATTAAAATATTTCTAACACAGACAAAACGTTAGTGCACTCGGCTATCTTAGTGCCAACATGGCTGAAGAAGAATGAAAGTGGTATAAATGCAATTAAAATATTTCTAACACAGACAAAACGTTAGTGCACTCGGCTATCTTAGTGCCAACATGGCTGAAGAAGAATGTAAGTTGTATAAATGCAATTAAAATTAAGTGGTTTGACAGAATGACAAGGAAAATATAAATGGCTGAGAGGCAGTCAAAAATGTGGCTATTCTAGGATTAAATGGCAAGACCATAAAAACCGCATCCTCCAGGACGGACTTGTGTTGAGCTCATTGAAAGGAGAGCATGCATAAGGAATTGTATGAAGTGAAAATTGTAAGCAATGAAAGGAGTAAGTGGCGCTCGATCCTTTCTGCCCACCTCGAAAGGGAAGTGGGATGATGGTGATAATGATGATGATTATGATGTGTATAAAATAAAAATGTAAATAAATATGTATGTATTTTAAAATAATCGCATAGCATTACCCGCTGGATATTAGTCTTAATAGAACAAGGTAGAATTACTTAACTTTTATAATTAAGACACTAGCTTTATAATTACGTAGCCCATTTATACAGAAACTATATGCACACGACTACCTTTACGTCTATTACAAATACTATTTTACTATTTACCTAGTATTATTTAACGTACCTATTATATTATTCCATCCAAGCACGCGATATCATAGATTTAATTTACTCCTGCTAGTCTGTAGTCAAATAAGTCTATTTAATTTTACCGTCGTATGTATTATATTATTGTTTAGATGTCTACCTTTAAATATTCAACTTACAACACTCAACTAAAATAAATTGCTTTTACCTATGCTTTTAATATGAAAAATAATATAAGGCATTTACCTGCAAATTGTTGTACAAAAAAATGTGCAATTAGCATTTTTGGGTACATAGGTACCCGCAAAAAATAAACTACATAAAAAGTCACATTCAACATCTTTGAACAGCCATGAGGTATGCCTCCCATCCTAATTTTTTATATTTCTTATTGACAGAAGACAATTTTTATGTGGAGTACCCAGCAAAGAATTGGCCTCCCACTTTATTCCTGTAAAAGGCAGGAGATCGAAAAATTAAGAAAATTTTATATATTTAAATTTAGGGATGAGTTTTGAATGTCGATTTTTTTTGTTGGTATAGAGCGGACAGCTTGCATGAGGCTGCTTTACGGTTACCCCACTTGTGGGATATGCCGCGCTGGTATAGTATAGTGGTAGAATAGTACAATTTGTGTGTTTATTCCATGATATTGCTTTGCTGGCTACGCCACTTGTAGTATATGCAGTGATGTATACATATGTAGATTACTAGAAAAAACTTTATTATCAAAATTTCCATTATATTTATGCCTAAAAAAGGAGGCAACAATGCTCATATTTCCTGTCTTGAAATATATATAAGATGTATATGCTGGGCTTGTTGGCCTATGTTTGTAGTTAATTATTAAATAGAACATATTTTAAACGATCGCAAAAAGTTATTATTTCTTTAACTATGAAGTTTTAAAAAAATCATATTTCTCATAACTATCTTTGTGCTCCAGTGCCGTTTGCGGAATTAATAAACACGTTTCCTAAGCTCGGCCGTTATATCTGATAAATAATTAATAAGTTATGATTCTGAGTATGAGAATATAAATTATTCTCTAGGACCCCGTGGAGTCCCTGACAAATAATAGGTCTCTTAATATTTTCCGTTAGTTTTTGAGAGTTCTATAAAATTAGATATTCATAAAACATCTTATGTAAGACACTTTACATCTTCAGTCAAGCTATGAGGTTTATTTATTTATTTATTCATTCTTTACTGTACATTGATTAAAAACAATTAGATAAAAGGTATACATTCAAAGGTATACTACCCATCCTGATTGTCTTTAACTTATATATATTGGCACGGAGAGGACATTTTGCATGTTCATTATATGCGGTTTTTCCACTGGCTACCTCATTGACGGCGTCCACACAGCTGGATGCGAACGTCAATCATCAAACAAAAATCTTAAATCTTTCGGCGACGCATCCAGCTGTGTGGACCCAGCAATTTAAGTTCCATGATGGTATTAATGAACGAATATAATAAAGTATATTAATTTTATTAGTTTATTATGACATGAATAACGAAATATATATATGGCGAAAATAATGCGTGGGTGTACCTATGTATTTCGGTCATAAAATATTCACAGGTATGTATATTAACTGAATTGTTACTACCGGTGACTATAAAACCCAAAACCCTCAATCTCATTAAAATACTGTTCCGTCTCTGATCCCTTTCTTCAACACTTCAATAATATAAGGTATGTACCAGCTATTGAACCCGATATTATTTTTTTATTTTTTATTTTTATTTCATAATTTTCGCAAACATACAGTTATTGCAATATATAGTACAAATAGATAAAAAAAAGTTGGCACATAAACCAACAAAATTTGCTAACGCATTACAAAATAAATCTTACCATGTGCCTACATACTACAGTGAAAGAAAAAAGAACATGAGAATTTGTTGGATACACTGAGTTTGAAAACCTGCCAATCATGCGCATACATCATAAAGATTATAAAATAAAAGAAATACCTAAAGAATAAAAAAAAAACAGTTGGTCTGAAAATTCGACTTACGAACGTTTTCCTGAAATCTCAGTTACAATAAGTCAGTTAGTATAGTATTACACCTAGCATAATAAATTAATAATAATTATTGAGTTTTAAGCAATATCAGTGTGATAATTAGATATCTATATGTATCGATGGATTTTGCAGGTGTGTCACGTGGTGATTTTTTTTTTGGTGAGCTTCAAATGCGCACGGGCCGTCACTTTCAGATCCGTCGAAAGCTCACTACGTAAATTCAATACGACGTAACCGCAAAATGAATCGACCTATATATAGTACCTCTTCGGGAAAAACCTCTATATTTACGCGATCAACCAACTCTCGATCATCGACGCCAGCTGCCTCCATGACACCAGCGTCGCCAAAGCCTACCACCGTTCCATAGCGCCCCAGCTGATGTCAGGTTGAATCCAGCAAGAAACGTCGGGCAGAAGCCAACGGTCAATTTCAAGACCAGCTTAAAAGTTTTTTCAAGACCACTTTACGTACAGTACCTAAAAAACGTATATTATAAATACACATATAATGTGCTCTGTTAAAACACCTTTTCAAACATTATACATCAATTAACGTAGGTATTAAAGTTGAGTTAAATTTACGACACTATTATTATTGATGTTTTCAAATTATTTTCACAAAGTTTTTTGATTAATTCCATGAAAAGCACACGTAACCGAGTGAATTGTGATGTGTTGATGAATTGTGATAAATTATAGGTAATACTAAGGTAATTTAATTAAACATACGAATGGAAATTCAAATGTGTTTATTATTTAGGAATATGTACACTTTTTATACAATTTACACTTTTTTAAACAGCATAATATATAATTCATACCTTTAAAATTGAACAGAGCTCAAGCTTAAAATCATTTTGAAAATAATAATAACTAATAAATTTATTACGCCGCTTTTGAAATATCCAGTTAATCAGAAAGCACAATAGTTTGTTCCCTATATTCATTGGTCTTACCTATTTATACGATCACGGAATCTCCCACACTGGAATAGCCAATGAACTTACTTCATGTAATAAACATACAAGATGTCCAATTCATTCATTATTATTATTATTATTTATTGTGTCATTTTAATTATTTACTTTATTTCTTATTAATATTTTTGTTGTTTTGAATGCATTTACTGGAAATTGACTGCATGTATTATTTGTATATGAGTCATTGTAAAAAAAGGCTTTTACGCCATTTAATGTATAAATTACTAAATAATTTATTTCTACTTGATATCTCCTTACTTTATTACAATTTTTATTTTTGACGTATTATTACTAAACATTTTATTGGCATTGTATACTGACACTCCAATATTTTCATTAATAATAGAATGATTTGATATGACTTATTTTACAGTACATAAAAAACCCCATTCACAACACAGTTGGAGCAAGACAACAACAGCAATTGGCGGAGAATAAATAAATATGGAAATCAAATTATAACGTAATAATGTAAAATTACATGGATGTGTGAATGAATGAATTGTAAAATGCGCACTCTATTGAAAAGAAGTAAACTCCATTCAATGTCTGGTAATGCCATCTACTATTGTATTGGTAGAAAATTTGGGTAACTATTATAAATACCTAAAATCCGTAAGAAAGTTAGATAATATTATAATCCATAATGTTTTTGTCAATAAATAAGAGTAGTGGGCTAGTATTGGTTATTGTGGATATGATTTTCCACGTTATTTTGCTGCTAAAATAACTTCTACTTCTACCATACCAACACGGCATATCCAACAAATGGGGTGGCCAACAGACCAGCTGCATATAAAATAAACGTGCAAGCATGTCCTCTTCGTGCCAATAAAAAATAAGACATTCAGGAGGGGTGCCAAACACCATCACTGAATTTAAGACGTAAAATTTATATTTTTCAAACATCTGTCTTTTACAGAACACTCGGAAACTTGCAGAAAAGTGTGTGAAACCATAAAGGATATAAAAGGATTCTAAACATATATACCAACAAACGTACTCTAATATTTTCCCAAGGTTTTTTTCCACAAAAGTATGAAATGAATCGTAGGAACTCTTATTTCAAAAAGCATTTAAACGTCTTCATCTGAAATTACCTCAACTTTATTCGATTTATTTTTCTTACAAATTCTATTTGAAAACTTAATTGGTTAGAGAGACCTTTTAAATTATAATATCAATCGATTCATTTTTTCCAGAAATTGTTTTAGATATTTCAAACATTTAGGACGGTCGATTGATAATTATTTATTATTAATTTTCATCTACAAAAATAAATTGATACATCTAAAACTCGGGTTAACTGGAAAGGATCGCGTCTTTCCGCTAAATTAGTCCTGTGTATATTGATTCCAAAATGAAGAGTGTGGTTTGTTCCAACTCATCTTGAAGGAAAAAAACTAAGGATAGTTGCGGTGTGGGAAAGTGGCAGATGTCTTGGCTAAGAAACGTTAGAAAGTGGACCAGAATCCAGAGAGTGAAAGAGCTGTTATGGCTAGCACAGGACAGAGAAGCCTACGCCAGGGTAATGGCCGAAGATATTGATTGTGCTCGTATTTAGTATGAACATATTTTTGCTTGAAATTAACTGTAGCCGTTGTGAGACTCACTGTGTCAATAAAAAAAACTGAGACAATATGATGGGCGGCGTACAGACAGCTGGATGCGAACGTCAATCATCAAGCATCAAGCAAAAATCTAAAATCTTTCGGCGACAATTCGGAGCATTCTCCGAAGAAATATTCGAACGAATGCCTTCATTACCCATCCATGAGACATAAAGGCACATTGATCCAATTTTCACAAATATTTAACTTTAAATGTTCTACATTCGAATTTTTATCAGCTACGCTTATAATCAATACAATGAAGATCTGCGAATCCTCAAATAAATCAGTTCTAAAATACTGAAAGTATCAAAAACGCTTCAAGCAGATAATGTAGAAATGTGCTATATTTTTTCAATTTCAATGTTATAAGATCGGTATGCCCTTGCATGCGAACCCCTCATTTAATAATATCATTCTTTGAACACGTTCTTAACATCTCTCTTGGGATATTTATATGTATACCCGTAGAGTAGGTAGAGATATTGTATTTTATTATTGTTATTATCGTTAGTAATCTTATGTTTTAAATTTTTATTACACTATATGATTGGCAATGTCCTTATAAGACGAAAGACGTCTCTCTCAGTAAAGAACGTAATATAGTAGAAGATTATTTTTTTTAGTATCTTATTTTATTTAGATGAAAGTTGCGTGAGACTTGTAACAGGCAGATATTCATAAAATCTCTCCGAGAAATCATTAACATCTTAAATTCAACGATGAAATATACCTCTGAGGAATCACTTATTCCTTGAGGATGATCTTTACATTAGATGAACAATGAGACCATAGTTATTCATCCCACTTATCCGGGTGTGAGATGGATCCCTGTACTTATGT
Source organism: Athripsodes cinereus (assembly GCA_947579605.1). Classification (NCBI taxonomy): domain Eukaryota; kingdom Metazoa; phylum Arthropoda; class Insecta; order Trichoptera; family Leptoceridae; genus Athripsodes; species Athripsodes cinereus. Next base: position 11,219,408 of record OX388306.1, on the reverse strand, counting down.
GATAGAATAAATAAATATAAATATTATACATAAGTTATTAAAATATTATACATTTGAGTTCATCGGTAGCCTGGAGGTAGTGTCTCGGCCTCCAGAACAGGGGGTCCGTGGTTCGATCCCAGGTGCCGGCAAACTCCCCTTTCACGGCACAAGCTTTTAGCTTAGTGTGAAAGGTGTATAAGGTTGTATTTGGGTTTATAACAAAAATATATCTATCTTTTAAAAAAACAAAAAAAACTGTGGAGTCCTAGAATAGGGCTCTCACTCACTCTGTTCTGTAAATTTTCGAATGTCCTATAAAAAGCAGGTGAACGTAAAACCTCATAATTAACATCTACGATTCGATGATAAGGCATGTCACCCATCCTGAATATCTTTTTTTATTGCGACAGATAGGATAATCTGCATAATTATTACATACAGTTAGTCCGCTGGCTACCCCATTTTTAGTATACGCCGTCATGGTATATTCACGTAATAGTAGTAGTAGTAGTAGTACATAAATATAAAATTAGATAAACCGTTTTAAAAACTATCTCTGTATAAAGAAATATTTCTATGTGTCCTTATCCTAAATATTATATTATTTGGCATAAAATTCTAGCCTATGAACAAAACAAACCATAATAATAATAATATACAACTATGTTGTATGTAGTAGTGATGTAACGAATGTGTGATTTGGATATTCGCGAACGCGAATATTTGTTGCCCCCCCCCCCCCGGCCCCCATCGCCGAATTTTCAAAATGGTATAAGAACTTAAAATATTTCAAAAACTCGTCGATTTTCTAAAAGAATATTTTCTTACAGTAGGTACCTTTTTCTATAATGTATCCGGTACTTTTACCGAATGTCCGATACTTTATAACCAAAATAATATTCACAAAACATTCGCATATATTTTTGCGAATACGAATACTTTGAAATCTGCGAATATTCGTTACATCACTAGTATGTAGTATAATTCAGCTATAAAACCCAACGTGTCAGGTGTAAAGAATAAAGAACATGTTTCACTTTGTCTTTGTTATCAATAAAGTGTTGTTAGTATACGTGCCTTGATTTTATCGGTACATCTCGCGTTGATCTCCGTTACAATGTGGCGGCTGAACATCATTTGTCTTTCTGATCCACCCACTGTTGCTTTTGCTATAAATCTTCATATAAGAAGACAACATCTATTTTTCAATATTTATTTTCGCATAAGTTTTGTTCGTTATATCCGTATTATTTTTACGAATTTTATATACAATGAGTTATCGTATTTACATCAATTTTTATGGAAAACTTATCATACTACAAAATATGTATAAATAATTTAACGATTGTTTATCTTTGTAAGACGAATTAAGGTAAACTTAAATACATCCGTTACACTGTCTACTTGCTTGTTTAATGAAGGTAGAGTAGATCGGCAGCAGGATTTGAATCATATGATTTCTACTTGGATTTCGAGACATTATCATCGGACAACTGTTAACCTTATCGTTATTTGACATAATCTAGCAAATGAATTTTAATATTTAGCTATGAAATAACCATCAATTACCCGGCACACAATAGGTATCTCACTCTTTTTCTTAAGTTCACAAAGGTCCATAAAAATAAAGGTATGCAAAAAAAATACACCATAAATTCAGGGATGATGTGAATCAGGGAATAATATTTGTGACAATTAATAATACCTTCAATTGGAACTCACATAAAATTCTCGAATTTCAATCAAATTTGTGATAAAAGTGTTTTCAAAATTTTATAATAGTTAAACATAAATAATAGGCGCCCTTGAGACGGTCTAGGGACTGTTAAACGGCGTCAAAACAAAATCATCCATAATCATCATCATCATCATCATCATCATGAGTTTTTTCCACTTATCTTATTTTTTATGGTGCAGATAAGACAGTCTTCGTGTTTATTACATGCGTCTGGTTTGCTGGTTACCCCACTTACGGAATACATCGTGATAGTATAGATCATAAGAAATAAATTTAATCACGTTGGTGTCTCGTATGTACGAAAATTAAAAAAAAATGTGTGAATCTCACTAAATTTATAGTAACGTATAAAACATACTTGGCCTTTAGCGCGTTTCGGAGTCAACCATACGTTATATATTAATATCATGTTTTTCCATTTAAATATAAAATAGAAAGAGGCGTTGAATATTTTATACATATTATGTCACTCTTACTGACTTCTTCTGAAGTACTATGTATTGTACTATCTGATAATCTGTAAATTATTAAGGTCCATTCAAGAATTTGCACCTGACGACATTATTTAATTATGCACGTCCACTCTAATATGTTTCAAATGAATAAGGCAACCCTGGTCAGTTCCTAGTAGTAAAATCATTATCCTTATCCTTCTGAGAGGTTACTGTGTTACAAAATCACATTATGTCGTAAATTGGCACGTCAAGACTAATATCAGTGCGAACCAAAGATATGTTTTAAAAAAACTCTCTATTTGATTGTCTTACAAACTAACATAGGTTGTTTGGTTATATATTAGTTCAAGAATTATTTACTAACTTATTATTTCCTTTAATAGTATGTAGGTATCCTAATTAATAATCATTACCCTTAATATCTACTTAATTATATATATTTTTATATAAAATATTACTTATAAATTTCATTTCACAGATAGAAATTCGTGGTGTCGAATAAAGCCGTTAAATTAAAGAAGACAATGAAAAACTTAATTTTTTATTTATTTCTTTTACCCTTCACTGTTCTTCATGGACACACATGGTTGAAATTGTGTTAAATCAACGTTATCACATAATTCTAAAATTCCAGTGTCGATTTCGTATATTGAAAAAGAGTATTTTCCAGACTATATTGAACTTTACCAATAAAAGTGTTGTTTGATCAACTACAAATGAACATTCAGCTAAAATCAATTTATAATCTCATTAATGCTTATCTTAATTCTTATTTTTATACTAAATAGAAAAAAAAACACCATTTGTTATATAAAGTCTAAAAAAAACTATAAAAAATGGTATTTCTTTAAGAACACTTCAATTAAAGGCAGTAACTATTTCAATGGGACAATAAATATAATTTTGTCTTCTAAAAATTCAATATGAATTTAACATAGATCTTGCATATTGTTTTTGATTATTTAAATTTCATGGCATAAATAATTTTACTTACAAATGAGTTAGTTAAATTAAATATTTTAACACATTTCATTAAAAAAAATATCTAACTATAAACTCAATCAATCAAACCTTTGTCAAAATAATACGGAACATATTAAAATGTTTTATGTCATCAATCATTCAAAATATAAAATACATAGTCGGCCAATATGTTAAACATAGCTATTACATTCAAAATAACAATATATACCTTCTTTCTATAGACCCAAATAATACTAATATAATATATGAGGGTTTGAATTTGAAAACTCAAGCTTATTTTACCCTTATTTTTTATATTATCGTTACGTTATAAATAATTTCTAACAATTTGTTATAATAGAAGAACGTTAACAACATCGATACATTATTTATAAAAGCTCTAAGTGTTTGATTCTGATCCGTCGTGTATGTAATATTAATAATTAATAAGTAGTATCTGTCTGGTTCTGCAATGCTTGTGTTTTAATAATGTTTGTTTTTTTGTGCAATAAAGATTTTTATTATTATTATTATTATCTGTAAGCAATAATTTCACAAGTACAAATATAATTCATAATATTCCACAATACACATAAATTCAATATGCTCGTACTCCCTACGCCGAAAATACTCGTATATTAAAACAATTAAAATTACTTGAAAATTGCTCGCATTATTGAATCTAATCATTCTAAATAGAAGAAGTTTATTTCCATTTCTGTTCAAAGAAAATTAATTATGAAATAATAATTATGTAAATAAAAAAGAAAATACAAAGAGATTCGTGAAAAAATAAGTATGTGAATTGTATGGAACGCAATTCAATAATAACTAACAATAAAAACTTTTTCAAATGTTTTGAATGGAAAATCCTCTATGAGACCCAATGCAGCAATTATGAATGTCAAATCGTAGCGATCTTTAATCGTCTGGAACATGTCCTGTACACCGTCATCCAACCCCCCATCACCTGCACCCCTGTCGCGTCGACGAACCTCCCCTATCTTCACATTATTCTATAGATTCACTATATTTGAAATTGGCACGTTTTGATAGAATGCATTTCCTGTTTGTTTTGTCAAAATTTAATGCACAATTTGCAAGTATTAAATTGATTAATAAGTTATTCATAATAATAAATCATTTTCACATGTCGATAATGCCAGTTTTCAAAATGTTATAATAATAACCGTACCTGTCTAGTAAAATGTTGAGAACATGACTGCTTCACAGCTTTGTTCATGGTAATATGTAGGTAGATATCATGTTATTATTTACCGATACATAATAATCTACCCCTATTTCTATGACTGTTTTATAATAATATTGAAGTTTCACGACTACATATCATAACATAACATAACATACATAGACAATTCACACAGATCGAGCTAGTCCCAAACCAAGATGAATCTTGTATTATGGGTACTAACGCGACGATACACACATATACAATGCACTACACACATATACATGTAACACCCAGACACAGGACAATTTGAAAAAGGTCATTCTTCACTTTGCCCTGGCCGCGAATCGAACCCGGGACCTCGTGACTCAAAGGCAAGAGCGTTACCTCCGCGCCATTTTTTATATCGTATTTGCAGTTTTTTTTAATAAGCAAATCTTTAATGTATTATACATTTTTACCCATTTTGAGAATACTGATATATAAAGTTGGATAAACTTCAGAATTGATTTTTTTCATATAAAACGTGCATTTTCAAAAATCTCGGATTAAACAAAAAGTCTGATATAACTCAATGTGATATTTATAATTTAATGTCGCTAATGTATTTGAAATGAATATATTTATAACTTTGTTAAGCTCTAACGAAATTGTATAATAATTAGATTTCAATCCGATTAATCTTGTATTTGTATTTATAGATGGGACATGCCTATTTAATGAATTGAATCCACACATATGGGGGTGGGAGATTATGGATTATAATAAATAAAACCTTCCAAATCAATTATATTATTTACTCAAAGCCGTGAATCCAATGAACAACATGAGACATTTAATCAATATAATACAAATGTTACAACTTAGATACTTTTTATAATATTGAGATTTGATACTTTATGACAAAAAAAATATATGAGTATCTATATTTAAAAAAAGTTGATATTCAACAAGATAAAAGTTTCAAACGTGAAACGTTTGTTTTTGGATATCACAAAGTATACCTTTACTTTATTGAGAAACTTTTGTCGATCTGAAAAAAATCCCACAGCTAGTTTCTCGACGTGAAAAATTATTATCTTTTGTTGTACGTAAATCCACGCAGGATCTTTATTATGTTCCCAAGATCAAACACAGAGACACCAATTTATTTTTGAAATGGTTCTTTTTAGTTAAAGAACCAGGTGCGAAGTATGTTCGAGATAAAGTGTTTTTATAGTAAGCGTAATGAGACACTCACAAGTTGATATCCTCAGTTAGGTAAAGTATGTATGGTAAGGTAGTGTTGCCTTCATTACATACTAACCCATAAAGGATATTTTTTATTTCATATCTCGGTGAAATGATTTCATTCTATTCCAGAAATGATGCCATTATGTTAGGATTCGGATTGTGGCGTAGAGCGGAATGGAGTGAAACTAAAACGAGTCACGTTTCATCACCCATCAGTATCAGTGTCTGCTTCATGGACGTGACAAAATTTCAACCAGGGGGAGTTTTTCTGTATCCGATTGAGCTACTAGGGTGGTGTGGAAAGAGAAAGAACCGATTTCATTTCGAGACAGAATATCTACTAGTATAGAGACTAGTGTGGAGTCTATCAACCACGTACGTACTTACATACATATTATTATGTACTGTAGCTGATACGCCAATTAATGACTCTTCACTTTCGAAGATATTCGCCCACATACTGCAGTCAATCGTGACCATTATCGACAGATTCCCAATAGCCTCACTGGCACCGTGTCTAGTTCAACTCATTAAGTAGGTAGGTACCTACGTTACAAAATAATGTTCAATCAATTCTGCATAGACAAGTGAAAAGCTACACAGTAGATTCCTACGTAAGGATATACAGAGTAGGTACCTATAATGTGTTTACATTTGCAATAATACAATACCTTATATCTAGGTACTCGTAAGTAGATATTAAGTAGGTATATCTTTGTAGCTATTGTCTGTTATAATATCATTGTATTGCGTCCACCTTATATATTATCATTTTATACCACCTTGCAGTTGTTAACGATGTTAAATACTAGTTACTTATATTACTAATATGATAATATAATAAATGTTGTAGGAAATGATAGTGTATGTACTTAATCTAAACATAATACATTAGTGCTAATGCGAATTGTCTCCCTGAAGTAATATTATTATTGTTTAATGATGTGGATAGGTATAACCACGAAAATTAAAGGATCATTGCTCAGATACGCGTGAATTCAACAAGAAATGGTAAAGTTTGTAAGTAATGGATGATTCTATAATTAGGTATATCCGGTATTATATCCCAGTGTAAATCGGATGCTATTTGATCTGCTATCGATATTTACTCACAGTTCAAATATGAATATTTGCCGATATTTCATATTTTTTCTTATTAAGCGGGAAAATGACTTAAGTCTATGTGGTGTCATTCGTAAAACTTTCATTCATAGTATGCGGTACTACTACTGCATTACAACTTATGCCTATCATGACAGGAATATGGTGAATAGGTACTTATGTGAAAATAAAAAGCTGTGACGTTGTTTTCCAGATAAAATCACAAATATAACAATTATTCTAAAAGAGATTTTTATATAATGCATAACGCGTAGTAAGTAGTTAAAATATTTCAAATTATACATGAGAAAAGGAAATCCGAAGAAATTTGTGAACATTAATTGGTGTTTCCTTATCTACATCCAATATCGGTTATCCAACTCAATCACGAAAACTTTTGATAAAGTTAATGCCCACTTTCAGAAGCGCTTAGCTCAGGGCAACATTTTGTTGAAATAATGGTGTATAATTTACATAAAGTTTTCTCGAATTCTAAATGAAAATTAACTAAGCGTTTACGTTATTAACAAATTTTATAACACTTCTCTGTATCAAGTACTTACATATATACGATTATTATTTATCCAAATCAGAGATCCTTGAGCAATGGAGTGAAAATGAAGATATTTTACAAAAATATGTTTGAATGATTAATAGTCAATTATATGAATGTTATATGAGTAACAGCATCAGATCAGAAAAAAAAACTAAAAAAACGACTATATCGAAATATATTGTTAGGTAGGTATGCTAAAATAATAAATGTTGTAACACAATTCGGGTTTGTAATTTGACACTACCTACACGTATAATATTTTATCGTAATGAAATCCCTCAAAAATATTGAATACGTCATTATATATACATATAGAATAAATCTTTGTTATATAATAAAATTTCCAAGTTATAGTATTATCGAAGCATCTGCCTTCTATTTGTGTTTATATCAGAAGCGTTCAGTTCATAATAATAATATATCGAACGCAATAAAGTTTGGGAAAGAGCACAGCTTCGGGCAGTTAGGAAGCTACGTTTGTTCAAAACATTTGAGTAACATAATCTAGAGACCCCTAGGGATTGTTGGTTTATTAACTCTTGCATTAGAATTTGTTCTCTTCTTCCTCTAAAGATTAATATTTGACCCACAGAACCTAACGTTGTTATTTTTGGTATCATCTTCATCCCCCTAGGATTACATGCATGAAGTACAGGTATACCAATTAACAGAGGTATGAGATGTTATTTCAACAACGGAGAATGAATTAATTAGGAGGATGCCTCTAAAATGTAATATTTTAGATCCTTTGTACCTTGAAATTAATCAGTTTTCTTAAGCTTACTTTAATAACTGTTACTGAAACTTTGCTTGTAATATAAATATAACTCCGCCTCACAATCAGTTAACTTTGTATTTATATTTTCCATTAACGGTCTCACGATGTTAATGAAATTCGAAAAGCTTCTACCACTCCTACTCGCACCATTTTCCCAAGAGGAATATCTAACGGACGCTCTACTGTATACGTGAAACACCAAACATCTTCTGTGCGCCATTAAAATGAAATTTATTAAAAGTAGCCTTGGGAATGTAAGATGTTCAAATGGTTAAAAGTAAAGTTTCACGATCAACAACCTTTAACATGATACTCTAAAACTTGTGCAAAGAGAAAGTAATTTTGTAGAAAAAATACCCACGCGGGATAAAAAAGCTTCTTGGATATTTAATTTTTAAGTTTAGCGGATTCACATCTTATTTATTTAGTAAATCTCATCTATAGGTGGATCCACAGTGGTCATTTTTGTATAAATGATAATGATTAACTTATTCCACAAATTTTCTATGTGAACATGAGGAAGAAACTAGTTAAGAAATAAAAAGTGGGAAATCCACTTTTGTTCGTTCGAATTGTCTGAAAACGACTCAACGCATAGATGTTTTAGTTCATTCTCACATTAGTATCTTTACATATCCGTAATATTCACGTTTACCAGACAAGTTGGTTCCTGCAGAATAGCCGATACCTTCTTTATCAAGTTGCACCTGGATAATAAAATAAACTATTAAATATTACAAACTTTGTGAATGTGTTCGTTGAAAAATCTAACGCATCTTTCCATTAATGAAAGGAATATTAGCTTAAAATGCTTCGAAAGTTTACTCAACTTATACAAAACTTCAATGGCAAAGGTAACTCAATGATTATTTGTTCCGTGGAACCCTCAACATAAACAATTCCCGAAAAGAAATTCATAAAACATCAGAGATAAGACATTAAATATCTTTCAGCGATGAAGTATGCTATCTATCCTAAATGACTAAATGTTATTGCAAGTATCTATCCTTATTATTATTATTATTATTTGGATGATTTGAAAAGCGCCGTTTTGTGAAAAAATCCACCTCAAGGGCGCTCTTAATACAATCTGTATGTTCACATGCTTTTAGTCTGTTGGCTACCCCACTTTTGGGTAATGCCGAGATAGTATTGTATTAGGTACTGTTGGCTACCCCACTTTTGGGTAATGCCGAGATAGTATTGTATTAGGTACTGTTGGCTACCCCACTTTTGGGTAATGCCGAGATAGTATTGTATTAGGTACAGTTCGCTACCCCACTTTTGGGTAATGCCGAGATAGTATTGTATTAGGTACTGTTCGGGAGAAGCCGGGTGGAAGGCAGTTCAAAAATAAATTTAATTCACTCAACTCAGAAATAATAACTATTTCATGTGACTATTTTTATATTATGATGATTGTTTTCAGATATTGTAATTTTCGAAATAATAATAGATTTATCATATTTTTGTACCTGAAATATTATTTCAATTTTTCTATTTCATAATACCTATTTGAAATTCCTTACAAGCTCTGAAAGCGAGCTAATGAAATAAATATTTTACAAAAGGTACTTTATTTAGGAATGTTTCCTTTTTAATAATCAAATTTCTTTCCTTATAACGAACTAAAGCTAACATCCCATCTATACATTTTGAAAATTCTTCAATCCAATAAAATATTTGTTTGAAGGTCTCCAATTGCTTTTCATCATAAGGTCTTTGAAGTAAAACGTGGGAATAAATAAATAAATAATTTGAAGAAATATGAAAATTATCAAATATTTCAAAACAACCTTATACATATTGTATTTATGTTTGTCAATATTTCTGTAAACTGGCAACAAACTCCCCTTAGCAACTTAATGGTACCCCAGCTAAAAAAATTACGGAAATTATTTTACTACATACAATCTCTTTATTTATTCATTTCAACGGCCTATGCCTTTTACAAAATAATTACCATCAAAGCATTATTCCGAATTCCATGAATCAGAAATCCTAATTAATATTCTGGCTTTATTTGATATGAACATGATCGTTATATCAAAAATGTATGTAGAGGGGCTAGAACCGGATAATATGAAGAAAGATGGAGAATTCCTTTGTTTAAAAGTGGAAGAGCGCGAGCCTAGAAGAAGAAACTGGAAAAGCAAAACCATCATATGGTTGTGTGAAGTAAAACATTAATAACGTGTACCTATACATAATTAAATGTATTGTGAGAACTCTTCAAATATCGTGTCATTTAGCCATGCTACTAATATTTTATACCATACAGACTTAGTTAATGCTTCATAAAAATTATATCCTCTATAAAATATATTGTACATTCGCTATTAATTCTCATTCATGTTGGCGCCATACATAAACCATTTTTTTATTCTCAATGTAAAGATAAAACAAAAGCATTTGAGCTTAACGACCACTGGAGTAAACGCCTCCCCTTTCATATTATCTTTTGGCATTTGATTAGCTTCTTCTGATATTTATTTATTTATTTTCTTTATAATTCAGTGTTGACCGTAGCTGCAGAGAAAATATTAAGGAAATCAATATGCCGATCCAATCTCTTGTTGCTAGAAGATATTAATTACAGAAATTTCATTTCAAATTAACATCAAGTATAATTTAATTTATTTTTTAAGGATTAATTTTTTGAAACAAAATTTTAATTACCTTTGATTATTAATTGTTTGAGATCATTTTCAAAAATTCACGGCATATATTTTACATTTTAAAAGTATAATATTACATAATTTAATGTAGATACATAGCAATCTTTAAAAAAAAAACAACACAATCCAATCAAATAAAGAAGAACAATTAAACAGTACAAAAATAGTTATAGTGATAATTTTTCAATAAATTTAAATGATGGTCAATAGTAATGAATATTTGGAAAACGACCAAAAACTGGATTATTAGAATGTAAGGTAAAACATTGTGAAAAAAAGTAATGAAAAAAAAGTGTGCTTATAATCGAAGATGTCAAATATTGAAAATGTCGATCAGTTATTTAGAATGTCAAGATGTTCAAAATAATTGAAAATATAATGGGCTTGGTCAAAAAGTAAAATAGTGATCTGTATTTATTTATACATAATTTACGGCACAGGCCATTTACATGTTACAAAGACACATATTGTTATGGCATTAATATACACAACACTAAATTAAAAATCGAAAATATACAATATATAACAGACACAACACAAGTCTATTAGACAGAAATTAAAACAGTATAAAAACAATTATAGAGAAGATAAATAACAAATCTAAATATTGGTATATGTCAAATTAATGAAAAAATAGAAATGTAGAAGAGTGGAAGATCAGGAAATATTTTTTTTTGGTCAAAAATTAGTTTTTCTTAAATAATCAAACTCAATGTAAGTGGAATAATAATGGTGAGTACTTAATAATGTAAAATAACATAACTTTTACGAAAGAAATAACAACAAATTATGTTACACAATACATTACGATAAATAGCTATTACAAAGAAAACTCGTAGATATGTAAACTACAAAACTCGTCTGACCATTGTCAGTATCTATACATAAATAATTGACATTTTCGTATTCGTACTTCATCATAAGAATGATTATATCAATTTTATTTCCCTGGTTTTTCATATTTAATTGCCTTAATATATCGACGAATATAAATGCCGAAGTATTTTCTTACCTCGCCATACTATGTATTCTAGGGTAAAGTCGTTCGGATTATATTTTAATACTTTTTTTGTCAATTGACCTCATATGCTGAACGTATAATGTACTTACATTTGAATCATACCTACTACAGAATTGTTGATAATAGTATTACGTATTGATTCGTTGTGCCTTATTTTCCATAAAAGTTCCTTTTACATTTTATGTGTAAATATTTTTTTTATTTTTTCTTTATGTTTAATGTTAACGTTAATGTATTGAACATGTAGATACTTACCTATATATTAATAATTTTTCGTTAATTATTTTACGTATGGCTTATAGAGGGTCTGCTGCCTGAATTTATATAATTTGAATGTTATATTATATCACTTATACTTGACGCATTATCGCCGAGTAAGTGCAACTACTGCTTGTCTCTCACAGAGATGTGACGTATTTCAAATAAAAGTATTTAAAATACAAATACAAAATACAAAATACGTATTTGTATTTTGTATTTCAAATACCTTTTTGTAAAAAGTATTTTGTATTTTATTTGAAATACTTTTTTTGAGTATTTTGTATTTTACACAAAATACTTTTACAAAATACCTTTTTATTGTTTGAAACAAAATTCTGCCATTAATTGATATGCGCGTACGCAAGCTTTTTTTACCAATTTGTTGAATTACAAATACAACGTTTCCATTAGAGTACTCCATGTTTGAGATATACACACATAATAAAGATGATTGAACAAATTATACATGACGCCATTTAACGATCCATGGCCATTTCAAGGGCGCTGTGATTTCTCCTGAATGGTAGCATTTTCAATTTTGTCTGAAGGCAATCTATTCCAGGCAGATGACGCTGCGACTTTGTTTCTTCTTTCTGCAAATTTAGAGGTATTTGCCCTTTTGAGTTCAACGAGTTTAAGAAGCTGAGCACAGCCTTCGCCACACATTTTCGTCAGCGGAACAGCTCAGTGGGTAGTGTGCTGCCTTGTGGACAGTGAGACACAGTTTAAACACCAGTATCTCTAGGACTCTCAGTTAGTGTAGACTTCTTAGTAGTGAAGTTATGTGGCAGCTCTTATTCTCTCTGTAAATGATCCGGAGGCAACACTAAAAACCATCTGAAGACGATAAGGAAGAGTCTGGAGCAGTCCTGTATACTGTATGTATGATGTTACAGTAGTCCATACGATTTCAGATTTGGATTATCCATTCTGATTTATTTTGCAACCCAAGTCAGGAATTCTCTTACCTGCTTGATGACACTCAATCCATTTATGACAATTTTCGGCTTATTCTTCTAACAACCGTACATTTTGTCATGACTTAATTTTTTTTTTTTTCTATTTTGACAGTTCTTCCTAAAGCTCATGCTCATTGTCTGCAAGCAATGATACATCGAATCATGTCAACCCTTTCTCCATTTATGTATACTCTTGTCCAGTTTTTCATTCATCAATGGCATTCATCAATTGTCTGCAAGCAATGCTATATCGAATCATGTCAACCCTTTCTCCATTTATGTATACTTTTGTCCAGTTTTTATTTCTCTTTCATTCATCAATGGTTTAAATATTAAATACTTTTGTCTTACATCTTGTTCGACTATTTGTAAAAAGTATTTTAAAAAGGTATTTTAAAAAAGTATTTTGAAAATACGTATTTTGTATTTAAATACCATTTTGAAAAAGTATTTAGTATTTTGTATTTGAAATACAAAAATTCAAAAGTATTTGTATTTTGTATTTAAATACTTTTTTGAAAGTATTTTGCACATCTCTGGTCTCTCAGTAGTATTTGTTTCAATTCCTTCATATTGTCACTAACTGTGTAGGATTTATTTAAATAACAAATTCAATAGATTTACTTTAGTGCCAATGGTATATATATATATATGTTTGAAAAGGTGTTTTCGCAGAGCATATTATTCATATATAAGTATCGCTTTTGGGTACTCTACGTACAGTAGCCTTGAGAAAGGCTTTTATGGTTGTTCTTGAGAAAGACCGTTGGCTTCTGCCCGACGTTTCGTGCAGGATTCAACCTGACATCAGCTGGGGCGTAGAGGGGCGGTGGCAGGCTTCGGCGGCGCGGGTGTCGTGAAGGCAGCAGGCGTCGATGAGCAAGGGAGAACGGAGATTTTGTCGACGTACACCTACTACGATTCACGGCCGCAGCGTGAAACGGTCGGTGTGGGGAGAGAGCGTGCAGCGAGGCGGGTACTACGTCGCGCAGGCTGGGGAGTGGCTATGTTAGCATGTCGAGTACGGGTGTGGGTCGTTGCGTTCGGGGGTGTTTGAGTGACGTCGATCGGTGGTATATGGTTGACGGCTGTGCGAGAGGGAGCGATCGAGCGTGAAGATGAGTGATGCGTTTTTTCGATTACCGTTTGCCAGGCGAACGGTAATCGCTTACTGTCATCACGTGAATTCATACTGTGGTCCCGTTTGTGTATCTCAATCGCCTCGCGGTATACACGCGAAGACTCGTTGTTGAGTTTGGCGATTGTTCGAGCTGAATCGAAGTCGATACAGTGTCCTTCAGTCATACTATGCATCGCTAGGGTAGAAGATGTTTTTTTACCCTTCACATCTACTCTGTGTTCAGCCACTCGAGCAGATGTGCGGCGGTTAGTTTTGCCTATATAGACTTTAGGACAGTCTTTACACGGGACCTCGTATACACCGTGTGATTCGTTTGGGATGTGATCTTTAACACACCGCAGCATAGATTCAATCTTTTGATGGGGAGCGAAGACGACTTTTATATCGTGACGGCGTAGTATGCGGCCGACACGATCGGTAGTTCCACGCACGTAAGGTAGCTTTGCAAAGCCCCGTAACCGAGTATTATCATCGATTTCGGTTCTCTGAGTCTCTTCTCGGGCAAATGCCTTCTTGATAATCGAATCAGAGTATCCGTTGCTTTGCAGGGCTCTCCTCAAGCGCGATAGTTCGACCGACCGATGTTGATCGTCGGCAATAGTCTTTGATCTATGCGTTAGTGTGTTAACTACGCCTGAGAGTTGTGCGGGGTGATGATGAGACGACGCGTTAAGATATCGATCGGTGTGGGTTTTTTTGCGATAAACATCGAAGGACATGTGGCCGTTGGGATTTTTCTTGATTAAAACATCAAGGAAGGGGATACAGTTGTTTTCTTCAACTTCCATTGTGAACTTGATAGATTCACTAATGGAGTTGAGATGATCGAGAAAAAGATTTAGTTCTTCTCGACCATGGGACCATATGACGAACGTATCGTCAACATATCGCAGCCACAGTTTGGGTTTTAGACGTGCATTGTCTAGCGCTCTTGTTTCGAGGCCAGACATGAAGATATTGGCAACAGCCGGGGACAGGGGAGATCCCATCGGTGCCCCGAGGATCTGTTTGTAAAACTTTCCATTGAAAGTGAAGTATGTGGATGTGAGGCAATGGTTAACGAGGTCTAAGAGATCTTGTGGGAGGTCCATTTCATTTTTGATAGTTTCCATTGCCTCTGGTATCGGGATCATGGTGAATAGTGACGTAACGTCGAAGCTGACTAATAGATCGTTGGGTTGTAGGATGATATCTCTAACGCGTTCGACGAAGTGGGAGGAGTTACGAACGTATGACGCACAACGCTCGGCTACCGGCTGGAGGATATTTGCAAGATAGCCGGCAAGTTTTTGTGTAGGAGAGTTTACAGAACTTACTATGGGACGAAGGGGAACGCCGTCCTTATGTATTTTCGGTAAACCGTACATCTTAGGACAGCGCGAAGATTTTTCCCTAGGAATAAGTTGTTTTTTCGTTTCATCTGCAATGGATGTAGATGAAACGATTTTAGACTTCGTAGTCTTCTCTAGATAAGTAGTGGAATCATTAGGATGTATTTTATAAGCCGCATCCTGAAGAATAAGGGACATTTTTTGGTTGTAATCGGAGGTGTTCATTACAACGGAGCAGTTACCTTTATCTGCTGGGAGGACTAAGACGTTGGGATTTTTACGAAGTTCTGTAAGTGCTCGTTTCTCGGAACGAGAAATGTTGGGTTGAGGAGGCTTGGCGGTGCGAATTACTGCACAGATTTCTTGCCGAATTTCTTCAGCTTCTAAAGCGGGGATATTATTCATAGAGGACTCGACATGCATAACAATGTCATCAACGGGGATTTTTGACGGAGCGACGGCGAAGTTGAAGCCTTTAGACAAGGCGGACTTCGTTGCGTCGTCTAAGGGGACGTCAGAAAGATTACGGACAAGGGAGTCGATGTTTAACGAAGGCTTAGAGGGAGGGACTTGTTTGTTAAACAAACGTGTGAATTTCTGTTTCTGACGTTCAGTGGTCCAAGAAGAATTCTTCTCGGCACGAAGCGAAGTGACGTTGTCGACATGGGACCACCATTCCGGACGCAGGGTGCTTGACAGTCTCATATGCAAGCTGAAGAGGGATTTACTTACTTCATCGAGCTTCATACGTTTGAATTGTATTTCCGCTCTCAGTAAGGCGAGGCTAGCTCGGTGAAGGATCTTGCGGGTAGAGGGGTTGTCGGTATGGTGACGTAATCTCATGCAAATGGGGATTACATTGGAATCGCGACATCTACATAGGAAGGACAAATCGCAAAGCAATTTACCCTTCTTCGTACGTAGACGTTGAAGCTGGGAGATGAGGGACTTGAATTCCTTTCCATGAAGGTTGTAAATGTTCGAAAAGGTGTTTTCGCAGAGCATATTATTCATATATAAGTATCGCTTTTGGGTACTCTACGTACAGTAGCCTTGAGAAAGGCTTTTATGGTTGGTCTTGAGAAAGACCGTTGGCTTCTGCCCGACGTTTCGTGCAGGATTCAACCTGACATCAGCTGGGGCGTAGAGGGGCGGTGGCAGGCTTCGGCGGCGCGGGTGTCGTGAAGGCAGCAGGCAAAAGCGATACTTATATATGAATATATATATATATATACACTTATTTGTATACCTACACCGATTATTTTAGTTGTGTTACGTTGAAGATGGGAATATTTTACCTTCTATTATTGTTAGTTTGTTGTTTATGTAGATTGTTACCGCTTAAGTTAGGTGTGAAAAGTATCATTATTTATAGTTTGTTTTTTTTTTGTCTTGTAAAAATTCATAAGCCGTTTACTTGATAATTAAATAAATACAGAGTTCAATTCTACAATTATCTCTTGGGAAATACGAGTAGGCAATGAAAATCGATTCCCACACGTTCTTGCACAATTGCACACATATTATCTTGCTTCTGTCATATTATTAAATGACATAATTCTGTTCTGCACGGGACTATTAGTCAAAATCTGATTTACGTGCTCATTCACTCGATATATTAAGTTAAACCTTTATCTGATATAACTTGATTTACATTATGTTGAAAAGAACTAGGTTTATTAATAGTTTTACTTATTATTTTACTAACGGATGACTGATTTTCAGCTTGTTATTTTATTATTGTGATGTGTATAGGTATTTTGTTAGTGTGACTGTAAAGGAGTAAAAGGTAAAAAGAAGTAATTGTAAGAATTTATGCAAAGAAGATTGAAAACCATTACTTTGGTTTATTCGTGAATCACGCATGGTGTATTGTAGGCATGGATATATGTAAGAGTGGTAATAAAGTTTATTACTTTTACATAATAAATTACATCGAATATTCATTGTTATAAGTAAACTACTAATGGAGTACTCGGGAATATCTGCCTTATATATATATAATAAAGAATTTCATGTTTAACTTCTCTCTTTATGATATGCGTAGCTTTTATAACAAACAATATTAAGTTTCACGCTTATTGTTAACTCAATTAATATTCTCAAAAACTGTTAATGATATAGCAAATTTTGACATTTATAATATTAATATTGAATTACTAGGAAATATATGAAACGGAAATATTCTAATCACCCAGAGCTTCATTATAAACAGTATTATTAAAAAATGTTTTCCCTCCTTGTACAGTCTTTTGAAACTTACTTAAGTAGAAAACACGATGAAGGTGTTTGTCTCTGTGTTTTCAATCACCATCCAAAGAAAATCTTATATAAGATTGATAACTATTTCATATTGTTAAACAATGAATGTATTGAAAGGTCGATGAGAAATGAATTATTTTAATCCTATTAATATTACGAATTTCGAATTAATTTACAAGTACAGCTCATAATTATTTTATAATTCTACCACATAATCTACTTGTTAGTTTGTAAGTTTGTTTTTGTTTAGTTCTTAAGTACAAGGCACTGAAGATGGACTACCGGGCTGTTTCACCACCTCTGGATAAAGTTCTAGATAACTATCCTTAGTATAAATTTATCTACAAGATAAACTGAAGCGAGCGTTTCACCACCTACAGATTTCTTACGGATTGTTATCCGCCAGATAGCAGTGGCAACGTTGTAATTTCATGCGTTTTTTGCCTGAATGTATGCACGTAGGTAGGAATATATCGTGCGTTGCCTAGGAATATATCTAGGCAACGCACATGTAAACAAATTTTGATAGTTTAACACTATCTAAGACTTATCCGCCGGATAACTTATCTAGAACTTTATCTATAGGATAGCGCTGTCAGGGAGTCGTGAAACGCATTTTTCGTTTTATCCGTTAGATTTGTGTTGGATTGGCTATCCGGCACTTTATCCAGAGGTGGTGAAACAGCCCATAAGTCCAAAAGGCCTCTGCCGAAAATAAATATATTGAAAGTAAACAGTGTTTGTTTTGATATTATTTTTATAATTTTATAATATAATATATAATAATAATTTATAATTTTCATTTTTGATTTATACATTACCATTCCGTGGAGCCCCCGCCACAAAATTGGTCTCCCACTCTTTTGCGTAGGATGAGGTTTGCTGTGTGTGTGTGGGGGGTGTGTGTACATAACTCCATGAGAACACACATATACTTAATTAAAGTAATTGAAGAAGAGTACAACTCATACGATCACCGAATCTTGTGATTATTTTGGTGATTTAGGTGTGAAGATTAGCGGTTATATGATGCGCAAATAGAACACATAAATACAAAATATAAGAGAATCTCAACTTTATTCCGCCTTCTAAAATTAATGAAATAACTAAATGACAAAATGATGAATAAAAAATCTTCCTAGCAATTTCTGCCAGCCAGCCTTCCTATTTAAATAGTTTTACATCACCGTATCAACTGACTAACGATGATATAAACACACAACTCAGATGTGATATAAGAATCTCGATTACGTCTTTTATAATAATATTATAAGAAGTGAGCTCGAAACGTCGGATAATTTGATTTTCCCCCAAAAGTTTCATCACTTTGGTTAGGTAAAATTACTTCATGCAGCTTAATGCGGGCTGTTGCGAACTTACCCAACCGGAATATTCCTTTACGCTATAAGATTTTTCATATATACAAGAGTAATAATAACACAAGTTTTCATTCATAATATTCAACTTTATTTTTTTTATAAAAGTATCATACAATTTACAGATAAGAAAAGAACTCCTTAGATCCTGCTATAATAACAAGCTCTATCTTTAATAAAAGGTGATATTTTGAAGAAGAAAAAAACAGATAAACGTTCTTTACATATTTTCTTAATTTATTTTTTAATCAGTGCAGAATACCATATTGTTATTTTGTCAAATAAAAAAAAACACTTCTACAAACTTATTATTTCAGAGAAGTTTTGTTATAAGCGCGTTATAACCGGATCATGAAAATGAATAATTCAATTTTTATGTATGCCAGTAAAATACGGGCTATTAATTTACTCTTTATTATTTGATACCAATGAGTCTACTCAGCATCAATTTTTATCACATATTCACAATGCTTTTTTACTAACAAAGTTCTTTGATATGTTTGAGATAGTATTTGTTTCAAAAAGGCTATATATCATCACAGGATCCAAGTGGGATAACTAGTAGACTAACCGCATGTAATAATCATTTGGGTCATCCTCACAGTCCCAATGAAACATTTAACCTTCAGAGTGCGTGGTATATACCATCATTAAAAGACAAAAATGTGTGATTTTTATGAATACCTTCCCTTTACATGACTCGAAAAGAGTGTGAGAAGAGAGACCTAATTTCTACGATAATTGCACAGAATAACTATGTGTTAATTAAATTTTAATAGATCATCTTCATCATCATTTCTGTCGGTCCCTCAATCCTGAGGATCGTGACCATCATGCCTCGTTCTGTAGACCATCTGTCTCCATTTTGAGCGATCCTCCGCCATGTGTAAGGCCCCGTGAAGTGAGCTCTGTGTGGCCTCCTTAATTTGGTCGCTCCATCTTATTAATAGATAACTAAATATTATTTAATTTGCATGCTTCTAAAGTCTTGTGGTTGGTTAATTGAATTTTATACTTTTCTTTACAAAATTATTTTATTCATATACCTATTGTGATAAAGATTTATTTTCTATTGCAACATTTTATATACCCCTATGTTTTGGATGAATATTATGCTTTTATTGTGTTTTCTTTTGTTTTGCATCTTTGTAAAGGCGAAAGCCGTTTATATTGATAAAAAAAAAATTAAAAAGGGCGAGTTCAAATGAAACGGTAGTTTGATAATAATAACAGGCATGATTTTTATCTATGCTATCTTTCCAATTTATTTCATTCAATTTCTTGCTGCTTATCATATAAAATGTTCTGTCCACACATAAAAGAGCACCAGCGTCTTTGTTGATGGACAATGTGTGTTTATTAAAATGTTTTTAAACATAATAACATTAGGTAATATTGTTACATATTTTTGTAGAAACATACAAACAATATAACCTCACTATTAATGTTATGTAGATGATAATAATAATTATGGTCCTCGTACTCACATAATACCTTTATAATACTTTGTATTAGTGTAGGTATGATATGTATGATGTATATATCTGTAGTGACCTTCTTTATACTACAAAGACAATAAAGACATCAGTGTATACTGTCTGTTCTAGAGATTATATTATGGATATCCGGTGACTATCCGATTTTGTAATTTTTAATACTTAGTTATTTTTTAATAATATGAATTGTTGACATTTCAACTGCAAATTATTTTCACTGGTGTATTATATTCATACATTTTTTTTTATTACTGTGTTTATACTTTCTTACTTTTTATATATTTTTAATTACTTTGTTTATTTTGAATACCATGTAATTGATTTTTATTCGTAAAAAAGCTTATAGCTGCAAATCTATGTAAAATGAAATAAAATACCCGATCTTCTAGTGAGCTATTACGTGATAGCTTTGAAATGTTCAAAACTTTGAATAATACCAAACTTTAAATAATATTATTACCCATGGTTAAATAATATTATTACCCATGGTTAAATAATATTATTACCCATGGTTAAATAATATTATTACCCAAATATTATTATAAAAACTTATTAGTCATAAATTTCTACATTGGATAACTCGCTAAAAATTACGACAACGTCCGGATATTATTTTTATTATTTATTATTATTTTATTCTTCACTGACGATTGGTTACAATATTTCAAATCAATACAAAGTATCATAAAAATATCAGTTTTACATTTCAATGTACAGAGGGCGATATCCTGCTATCTGGTTAAGGATTTCGCCGCATATCCGTTTCCAACCAACTACTGTCCGATTGATCATAAGTCCGTTCTTACATACCTTCATATTGCTATTTGTAGGTATATATCTAAATAATAATAATATTCAGGCAGATATGTACTTATTATTGTCTCTGGTTTGTCCCTGTTCTGCGCATCAAGCCCCCGTGGCTAGATCGCCTAAAGACCCACTTGAAAAGTATTACTTTCAACCCTGAGGAGATTTGTGAAATATCCTGACCCAAAATATTATTTCCAAGGGGTCCTTTTATTACATTAGCCATCTTCTTATGTCGAAATATAAATTTAATGATTCCAACAATCGAATTAGGCGCATCTTTTTTATAACTGTGTATAATAAAAATGTCTGTATATTTTCCAAGAAAACATTCTTCTTATTAAATATCCTTTTTAATTTTGTGAGATATTATTAGTATATTGGAAAAATGTTTTAAAGTTTGTTTTGAATACTTGCAATATTTCTTATATACCTATCTAAATATTATATTCTTATTTTTATGTTTATTAAAAAAAGTAGGATAAAGATTTTTATGTCTAGTAAACAAAGTTAGACAAAATACATTAAAGAGGGTTTTTTTGTTATTATTTTCAATAATGTTTTATTTTCATATTTCAATGACTTCAAATGACAATCGATAACTTAAACTTCAAATAAAATGAATCTATTTAATCGATTAGAATTATTTGAAAAAAAAATTCATATCATTCATTCGTTCGCACCATCACGGCATCTCATAGAAGTGTAATAGCTGGTGTAATAAACATGCACGTCATCTTCTCCGTGTCAACAAATGTTAAGACATTCATGGATGGGTGGTACACCTTATCGCTGAATTGAAAATGTCATAGGCGAAATGTTTCACCACCACGAGACATGTATAAATCTGATTAACTAGATAATTTACTGCACATGTCTTTCATCATTTATTCCCTCTTATAACTATGGTATGACTATTTTTTTTTATTTATTTATAATTTTTTAAACATATTTACATAGTTAACAAATACATACTAATAAAACATTATTTTTCAATGACTCAACTTCAAAAAGAGAAAAATCTCGTGTTTTGAAGTCAGTTACATTGTTACAATATTACAAAACAATACTAAAGTAAATAAAAAGAAAACACTATCAAAACATAACCAGAATAAATCCTGAAACTTTCCATAAACTTGAAAAGAAAAAACACACATCGTACAAAATTAATAGCTGTTAACGAGTGAATAAATTAATTAATCAATGATTGAATAAATATTTATTCTTAATCTTTATTCATAGAATAAGTATGTATTTTCTTATTCTTAGTTTGATAAAATACTTATACTTATTCTTTATTCGATAGAATACCTAAGCATGATTAAATAAACACTTATTCTATCGAAAATTCAATATTGAATATTTAAAGATGAATTCCTATGCAGTGTCTTTGATGAATTTTCTTTATCTTTCCCAAACGTTCGCTACTGTACGCACATAAAAATAAGAGTAGTTATGAACTAGAGAACAGATAATGATTTTTAATATTTTTGTTTCAGAATCTATCAGCCTTCGAACTGTGGACGTGACTATCCCCGCATACAGAATGCGAGGGGAATCAGCGACGCTGAGGTGTCAATATAATTTAGATGGAGATCTGCTATATTCAGTTAAATGGTATAAAGACAATGAAGAATTCTTCAGATATCTACCTAAAATGATTCCTCCGCATCATAGCTATAGGATAGATGGCGTCAAAGTCGATGTAAGAGCTTTTTCTTTATCTTATAACTAAATATCTATTTTAAGTTGTAGTAATTTACGTTCTGATATAGTATATAATATAGTTAAATAAGGCGATTTTACTACATTATATAAAATAAATTGATGTTATTGACTGAAGCTACTTGTTGGAAGTCCATTTTAAGGTTAATTGAAAAAATATCATTAAGCTGACTTTCAAGTGGCTCTTTATTATTTACTTTTACTAATATTTGGAGACTCTTGACTACGTCTTTAGGCGATTAGAAAAAAAGTGATGTTAGATACTAAGACAAGCAGTATTTATAAAATTAGAACAATAGAGTATTGGGAGAAGCCCTTATTGGTTAAAATACTAGTAAAGTCACTTGGAAGTTAACTAAATAGTAAAGTTTAATTTATCGACCGACGGTTCTTGGTGGAAGTTCATATTAATAATTTTTAAAATGAAACACAATATATAGTTATTCCACTATTGAATTTATTTATTTTTGCGAGCCGGCTTTCAAGAGCTTCCGCTCTCATCGTCAGGCAAAAGTAAAAAGTTCACTTTACTTGAAAGCCGGCTCGCAAAAATAAATAAAGTCAATAGTGGAATAACTACATATTGTGTTTCATTAAAAAAAAATAACTAAATAGTGTTTTTTCTTGCTAGTATTTTTTCAATTCACCTCATTTTATATAACTTACAATTGAGTCGTATAAATGCAAACAGCGCTATCTCCTTACAAGGAAAATTTGTGTTGGGTATACGTATTTGAAATATTATTTAAAATATTTGCAATATAAAGTGAAAAAAAGTTTGAAAATAACTTAAGCAAAGAGAGAGTAATATGTTTTCATTTAGAAAGTAAAACTTTTAACAAGATATTTAAACAAAATATTTAGATGTATTTTGCAAATTTTTATTCTTCTCATAAGGAGATAGCGCCGTTTGCATTTATACGACTCAATTATTAATATTTTCTTGCCAGCAAAACAATATTCATAAAAAGTGATGCATCATTTACGTAACGTCACATTCACTTACTTCTTCGAAACTTTTAAACTTATACTAACAAGGGATACTTGTTTTGTGTCGAAAAGAGAATATTTCAGACGACAAGTCTTCTTTGGATGTTTATTGTACATATTACGTGGATAATGAATCATGTCTTACAAAACTCTTCATAAGTAGGGTAAGAATACATGGAAAGAACAAACGGAGTCAGTGTGATTAGTAGTTTTGAGAAGTATAACAATACAGTCTAAGAAAGCCATAGCAAATATAGCATATCAACTTTTTCAATTTTTTGGTGTAAACTATAAATAGACATATTTAACACATTTTTGCAAAAACACTGGCTCCGCATGTTTCTCTTCTAAGTAAGAAAAGTTTTTCAAAAACCTTGAATCAGATACTCGGGAAGGTTTTTTACAAAAAAAAGTAGAAATCATTACGTGACATTGCGAGAGTATTTCTTTATATTATATATTATCATAATGATATGTTTTTTGATATCAGAGATCAAAGGTTAAGGAGTTTATTTAATCTTTAGATAAAGAACTTCGTAATAATTACAATAGCATAATTTATTAATAAACACACATGTCTGAGAAAACTGTAATTATTTTGAGAGGTATTTACTAGAAGCTAAATATTCTTGGATATATAGATACAAAGTTTCGAGAAGTTTCAATGTGGGTATGGAGCTAACGAGGACCAAAATTACTTTGAATATAATTATAATAGGACAATTTATAATATGGCGTTGTTTTGTATAATATTATTAATAATGTCTATATTCATAAATGTAAATCTATTAAATTACTTACACTTAACCCCAGGGCAACACTAACCTTTGTATAAATCAATGGTTCCCAAACAGTTGTTAGTAAGTTATTTTTTGTATGAGATAAATTATTTATAAACAACAATTTAATAAAATTTTATTGGCATCAGAGTAGCTCAGAATCATATTACACAATTACTTTATGTTTACAAGAAATACCAAAAACCGTGTTTATCTCAAATACGGTTTCTTTCAATCAATCCGAAAAAGTATAATGAAAATAATTTCAAAATGTATTTTAAAATGATATTCAAATAAAATAACATAAATTAGTCTAACATAATAAATTAAATATCGTGATTTTTCAAATTCAAATATTTAATTTTTCTAATTCTTACGCCATAATCGCAAATGTTCGGAGCAAACAAAATAACGTGGTTAGATGGAAAAAATCACTATAAAGTGATAATCTCACCACTACATATCATCATTTTTTTCTTATGTAAACTGATTTGTTGATTTTGTTATGTGAATGATGATGTGCAAGAAGAATAAATAACAATTCCAAGTTGGCAGTTTACCTAAAACAGAAAGCAATGACGACATGTCCACTTATAGAATCAAAAGTTTGCGAACCTGTGTTCTAGATAAATAACTTCATACTGATATTACGTTGTTAGGTACCTTTCACTGCCCTAAAATATTTTGATTTCATTTGCTTTAAAAACAAACTTTTGAGGTATTATAATAATCATTGAAAACTTTAATCAAAACATTTATTTGAAGGTTGTTGTGTTTACTTTGAGAAATTTGTTTACATAAGTATAACAATCTAGTCCAGGGATCAGAAAACTTTTTTGGAAAGGTTCGTATCGTAAAAAAATTACACGTCAACAAAATAACAAACATAAAAGGATATTGAAAGGTTATAATTTGTGAATTTTAACCTGGATCACCATATTACAAACTTTATTATCGAAATTATCGTCTGTACCTTCTCTTAAATATGGACGTAAATCTCTTAACGAATGATTTTTTATTTATTTATCTATATTCCGAAATATATTTTAAATTTTATTAAGATATGAAACAAAATCGCGGACTAAAATAAAAAAATGCAGCGCAAATGATGGTAGTTTTGTGACTCCAGATGTAGACCATGATAACAAAAGAAGAATGTCTTTTAATATAATTAATATGTTTTATTCAAACTTAATGCGTAATAGTACATGCACGAGTACTCACACCCCACTAATGGTTGGCAATTCCCAAATATCTCAGGTTAGTAAATTCAGGTACCTGGGAGCAACCATAACGCCAGAGGGTGATCTCCGGTCGGAATTACCAATCCGCATAGGAGCAGCTAGCGGGGCTTTCAACAACATGAACAAAGTTTAGAAAGCGTCTGGACTCAGCATCAGGACAAAATGTAGCTTGTTCAATGCGTGCATCATCCCAATCCTTCTATATGGCTGCGAGTCTTGGCACTTAACCAAGGCTCAAGAGCGGAAGATACTAAGCTTTGAAAACAAGTGTCTTAGAAGGATTTTGGATGTAAGATGGTATGAACATGTTACAAATGATGCTGTGCGCCGGCGCACCCAGCAGAGACCTGTAATCTCCGTAATACAGGAGAGACGATGGTCATGGCTGGGACATGTTTTGAGAATGCCTAATGATAGTTAGCCAAAAAGAGCACTGTTCTTCCG
The DNA here is from genome assembly GCA_947579605.1 of Athripsodes cinereus. Lineage (NCBI taxonomy): Eukaryota > Metazoa > Arthropoda > Insecta > Trichoptera > Leptoceridae > Athripsodes > Athripsodes cinereus. Next base: position 11,192,899 of record OX388306.1, on the reverse strand, counting down.
TCCGCAGGGGTTCCGTCGGCCCGGGCTTCCCTCTTTCACAATACACCGTTCCTATGACAACGATATCAGAGCGCAAGGAATGTCGTGGAAAGAGGTGACGCAATTGGCACAGAGACGCTCTGAATGGAGGAGGCTGGTTTCTGCCCTGTGTTCCCGAGAGGAGCGTTGAGGGCGATGATGATGATGATGATTCAAACTTAAACGTAACATTTTTCGAATACTTTCTCTACCCATACATGTTCAAAATGTTTTTAATCAAATTAGTTTGATTAATAAACAAAACATTTTAGAAAATTATTAACATTTGCTCTACGGCGATATTAGTGAAGTTATCAGATTGCGTAGTTTAGAATATTTGTACATATAACTAGGTCCATCAAAATACTATTGTAGACTTTGTATTAATTTAGGCAAACAACTAGTACGTTAATTTTAAGTTCTTTTTTGTAAAACAATGGAGTCGGTGGTATTTAATTTTGGGGAGGATTTAGTCGGGGATAGCCCTTCAGGCAAACCTTGAGCCCTTCCTTGATAAAAATTTGCATGAAGAATATAGATGACATAGGAATTGACATTCCTGCAACATCCATGGGTGAGGGAGGGTGTAACCCTTAATGTATGTGGCTGGTCTGTTGCTGTAGGACAAAATTCCCTATGATTTGTGGACTTTGAGTGTGGAGGTGTTCAAGGCGAGGTTAAAAACCGTATTGTTCGAGAGGTGTTATGATTCTTGAATGGGCCCTTGCGGTGATTTTTCCACAAAAAGGCGCATCTTAAAAAAGTTTTTTAGTTATTATTATTATTATTAACCATCGACCCTTAACCAAAACCGAAAATAAAACTCGATCATATGTTTTTATCAAATTACAAGTATAATTCTTAAACGATATTATATCAAAGTAGAAAGACTACATAGGTATATTTTTTTTTTAATAAAAGATATATCTGGGTTTGGTTATAAACCCAAATACAACCTTATACACCTTTCACACTAAGCTATAAGCTTGTGCTGTGAAAGGGGAATTTGCCGGCACCTGGGATCGAACCACGGACCCCTTGTTCCGGAGGCCGAGACTCTACCTCCAGATACCGACGAACTTAATATATTATACAATATATTCATTCTTTACTAATAACTATAAAAGTTTTTTCAAGGCTATATTGTTCTTTATAAGTTCTATATTGCCAATATAGAACAATGTTACCAATTTAAATATTGACAAGTTCAAAAAATAGAAATAATGTACAGATAAGTCGAGTAATTGCACACGTAATACAAATATCTTTCAGCCAACCTTGGGAAGTCTTAGAATTTTATAAGAAAAAATAAGTCTGTGATTATAAAATTATTCCAATAACGTTCCTCCTAAAGTATTTGTTAGGAGGTATTTAAAATACTTTTTACGTCGCGGATTACGTTTAGAATTTAAGTACGGAATACTAAAATAGGCCGAGTCCACAAATCGTCACAACTACTATAGTCATTAATTCGTGTGTAAATTTTAATTGTACGAATTGTCATGAAAGTTTTGTTGGCGGCCTATAAATTTATTTATTAGGTCAAGGTACAGTTTGTCAGTCCTTTATGTCGTGAATCTAAAGCCTAGGAATTTTGTCAACTAATTAAAGTGCCTTCTGAAACGCGGCTATAAAAGGTCAATGTTATTTATGAGTACCTACATCTCTTCATCACAAGGGACGCTAGTATAATTTGGGATATTATACTATTTTTCTGTTTATGTCAACTTGAAGGTGAAATATTTATTTTATTCTCTAAAAATTTACTGGTGGTATTACTAAAAAAAATTCTTTGTATAAATTGAATTACTCACCTTTTATTATACCAATATGAAATTTATGAATAAAAATATAGTAATAATTTTGTTATTTATATTACATATATAAACCTTTATTGATAAAATGGCATAAACCTTTTATAGTTTCAATAATATAACTCAAAAATATATTCAAAACACTTACACCTTAGAAATATATTATAATTTGGATTCCAATAATTCTATTATATATTAAATGTAATGCGTCAAATAATTGTTCTTTTAACAAAATTCTCGAAACTATTCCTATTACTATTATAAACTATTTTGATATAAATTATCAAATAAAATAAAATAAATATTTATTTAATTTTATTTGATAATTTAAAATAAAGTGTTACAAAGTTAATGCCGATACAATCAATGAAAATATTTTGATGTATGTTTAAATTAATCTTTCTCAGCATCACATGTCCGATGATAGAAGAGTGACTCTGAAGTCCGTAACATTGAAGTCCTCAGGATTGTACAGATGTGAAGTATCGGCGGAAGCTCCAAGTTTTGCGTCAGTACATGGAGAAGGAAGGATGGAAGTTGTATGTAAGTATAATAACACAATGAGAATGTATAATAATTATATTCTACATACGTAATCCGTTTTACTTTCTGAAAACGTAGCTTAATTAGCCGAAGTCACAAAGAGAATACATATTTAGGCTTGGCTAACTAGACATGTCTATTATTTACCCTGACATAAAAAAGTTTTACTCTCAAAACAAAATTTTTATTCTTGTTGAAAATCAAAACCTCACTTATAAAACAAATTATTCGATGGTGTATCTACTCGATGATACCGTACATTCAAATTTTAATACTTACAATCAGTGGTGGATTCAGAAAAAACTCAAGGGGGGGGGGCATAAATTATATACCTACATATACAAGACAATGCCATTTTATTTAAACTGATTATACCCATATACAAGACATCGTCAATAGGCCCCGCAAGGGTTTCTCTGTATCCGCCACTGCTGCAATGTATATGCATGACTTAATTTTAACTTAATTTTCGTCCGAAATGTATGCAGAAAGTCAACATGCATTCCATGAACGTAAAATCATGTTTTTTACGCAGGAGATAATAATATGAGGTGGAGGCTAAATTTTATTCATATTTTACATATATAGGCCAACAGATTGATAGTACAAAAATTGAAAGATGAGAGTGTGAATTAATGAGTATGAAAAAATATTAATGAAAGGCTCCGTGCGTAACTTATTTGAAAAAGAGCAAATGAAATAAATATACATGACATGCAAGAAAGAAGTAGAAAATGATTAAAAAAACACTTGAGGATGAAAATGCAAGAAATTGTCTGTGAAGTGAAACAAATGAGGTCGAGAACGAATGGGAACGCTATGAAAGGATAAAAGACATCAATGGCTGTGCACTAGTGAGTGATGAATGTGTTAATAGTGTCGGTGCAGGCGTAGTAGAATTCCAAAAGAAGGTTAATTGAAACGAGTTATTATCAATCTCCTAATAAGTCGAATGGCGTCTCTTTCTCGATATCTAATCAATAGTAGAAAGAAATACTTGTTTCAATTTACTTAATGATGAACATGTGTTACGGAAATTGGAAAGAGTACTTTGAAGAAGAATGAAATTTGTTTTAATGAGTAAGTGTGAATGCAAATGAATATGGTAGTAAAGTAAAATGACATATGCACGTCGGACGTAGCGAAAATATTGAAGAAAGGTTGGTACGGTAAAACTATACGGTTTGATAGTGTTTCATCTGAATTCAAGTTTGGCGGACCGAGGTCCCTCATGATGCTTGAGCTTTTTATCAGTGATTGGGGGAAACATGTTACTCCAGAGGTCTGGAGAAAGGCAATCATGTTTTCCTTATACATGGTGCTGGAGTTATCGAGCTATTAACCTGCTGAGTCCAATAAGGAAACTGTATGGTTGAATTTTGATTGAAAAAGGGCGAAAGACAACCGAGTTTAAGATATAAGATGCGCAAGAAGGTTTTTTTTTAATAGCAGAGATGAAAGATTGAAAATAAAAGTGGTAAGTCTATTTCTTCTGGTGTGCTGATAACCAGAACAATAAATTGTATTTCATGTTGTATTCTAAATAATGCTCATATGTGCACATTGAATTTTTGCGTTTGTGTACAAATTGAAAATGTACAAAAGTAAAAAAAAATTAATCATGCTTAAAATTGGAACAATGAAAATCTTTGTTTTTAAGTACAGCGGAATATGTTTAAGTAGATACACCATTGTGATTACGATACGTATTCATCATTTGGACCTTCAATTACAAGTACTGCTCCATAATATAATATAATGTAATTAACTATATTGCTTGTTTTATGTGAGATATTATTACCGAACGTCGAGATTTGAGATTATAGTTTATAGAGGGTGGTATTCAAGACTTAATCTGTCCATGAAAAGTTTAGCAATAACCCATAATTTAGAATCCCCTGACTACCGAAACATTCGAAAAGCTCCAATAAAAATAAATAGTATAGGTATTTGAATTATTGTAATAATGAAATATTATTCTCTCTTGATATTCTGAAAGTGATAAAAATAGTGTTCAATAAAGTTTTTAATATTTATCTCTTCTTTTGAAAATGTGTTATGTACAACAAAAAAATCAATATCTGTAGGATTATTTTAACATGAATCTTATCTAATATCACAGAAAGTCAAAGAAATATCAAATCTTTGAAATAAATTGTCGCTTTCATTCACTAAATCGATTACCTAAATGGTTAAAATACTAATTCACTGTATCGGTAAATAGTTTTCCTACGTACTAACGCACGACCGATTTCGCGAACTCCGAGTCCGCATCATCAGGAGCAGGTCTATATACTCATTAGTAACACAATTTATTTACTTTACCATCACTGCATATTCCACAAGTGGCGTAACCAGCAGACTAACACAAAGTATTAATAAGCATTTAGATTGTCTTCGCTGTGTCAATAAAAAGCATTCAAGATGGTGGCATGCCTCATCGCTGAATCACGATTTTGATTCTCTGAAAAGTATCATTTCAGAATAAAATATAGTTTGAATAACTGACATCTAATTTACATCACATATTGTCAATTGTTTTTACAAATTACAAAACGATTTATTTTATTCAGTATGCAAAACATGAAACTAGTAATTCAATTAAATGAAATGTTCTATAACTATTGATCGCAGTAATTGGTACCGGGTCAAATAGCGGTTATATGTTAAATTGAACCATCAACAACATTCAAAATTTTGGAAACGAAACTACAATTTTAGTCGAGTTCAATAGTCACGTTCAGAGAGATTTTTATGGCAAATTACAAATTTCATTTGTCAATCGAAAACCACATTTGATTTTTTTATGTACCGATATTTCAAGCTACAGCAACCTAAAACTGATTAAATCCATGTTTTGTATCGAGCCATGCTTACAGTGTTTTTTTTATTTATTTATTTGTCAAGCAACGATTATACGATATTATACGATACAGTCATTTAGAACATTTTACAAAGTTCATGCCGATACAATTAATAAAATATATTAATTTATTTACATTATTCTCAGGTTTGAATGATGATAACAATTCAATTCAATTTTTTTAATTTGATACATTATCCTATAACACAACCCACGGTTGTAGAACTGTGAAGCTATAACGTAACATTGTTGAAAATATAAATCATAGCTTTTATTTAGAAAAGGTATCAAGTGGTACTTTAAGCTACATTATTCCTAAAATTATTATTATAGTTTTTCCGTTTGAGGTACAATTACATATAAGTATAATCGTTTTCCCCTTCGTAAATCATGTTTGTTTAAGATTTATGTACTAGGTGAAAATCTTTAAATGTGCTAACACATAATAATATCAAAGTGCCTTATATTTTTCATATTTAATATTTGAAAAATGACAAATGAGAAATATATCACTAGTTCACAGTACAATAGCATGTCTTTATGTAGAATATTTTATCACATATATATATAAATACGATTTGTAATTTTATGCAACAAAAAAATAATATGACTAAATCAAATCCCAATCATCCCATCACGCTACTTTGCGTGGTGAGCATAAGGGATCGAGAGCCACCTACTCCAAGAATATATTTTCGTATGCGTGCTCTCCTGTTCGATGTGCTCAGCTCGTGTCTATCCTATGATCTAACCATTTAATACTCGGGTGTCCACGTCTTCAAATACCCCCTCTCCTAGCTATTTATACATATTATGTTCTTTTCCCCTCTGTACTTCATTGACTATGCCTAAACAATCGACAAACATAGCACTATTATATTATACTAATTGTTATACCAAATCACCTTGCAATATTAACTTAACTCAAAAGGTGTTATTTGATTGAGATATTTGTTATCTGTTTAGATCTACCGAAAGAAGGACCACACATATCAGGTCAGCAGGTCCTGTATCAACCTGGAGACGTCTTATCATTGAACTGTACATCAGGAAGATCACATCCAGCAGCCATCCTCCATTGGTACCTAAACGATGAAAAGGTGATGACCCAACACACTTCCGCTTTTAGTACTATTTATTCATATGAATATAGGGGAAGAAGCAACTTCTTTAATTCAGGATAATGGTGTTTATATTGTGTACTTTTTTGGTATCATTTCAAATTCTAACGCTCTCCAAACATTGTTATTAGAACTTGTATTATATCAAAGTATTAAAATATTCTATAAAAAGTATATATAAAAGAAACACCATTATTCTTATTATATTAAAGACGTCTTCACTATTTTTCCACAGTGACAAATTTGTCAATTGGAATAAATTATTAATTAATTCATAATTAGTTTATCTTCTCATTTAAAATTATAGGTCACACTTATTGAATCATATTTTTCTTTATCAAAACGTCTAAATTATGCTATATATTCACAACGAAACTTTGAAATATTTCATTTACTAAAGAACAAGATGAATTTAGACAATCCTTAGATTGTTAGTCGTTCCGTATCAATCATCCAAACTAATTCAAATTTGATAGTTGATATAACTACTAAAAACAATAATATTCTTATTATTATTTTGTGTTTTCACTTTAGAAGAGAACCACGTCGATCAATTAAAAGATAATCACACATCTAAACAGTGCATCATTAATTAAATATCTAACCATGTTTTTTTTAACTTCATTACATTTAAGTCGTTACTTTTTTTGTAAATATGAAGTAAGTTTCAGAAACTAAACAAATAAAAAAAATGTTGAAGATAGTCAGGAGTTAAATTTTAGTAAATATCTTAAGAACCCCTCCCTCCAAATAAACGAACTTTATTTAACCTAAGTCAACAGTAGAGTGTAAAAAATATATTAAATTAGTTATTAAAAGTTAATCACAATTTCAATGGGAGATAATTAACTCATTACTGTCCAGTTCTGCACCTATATAATATAAATTACACCGTCCAAGTCTAAAGTCACGACTTTTTATATTGAATAAAGTCAAACATATTTTGAACTACTCCAGATTAATCATTCCAATTGATCACACTCATCCATAGTCAACCTATTTGAATAGGTATTAACTAGTTAGGTATGTTGTATATGATACACATACATACGATACGTTCTAAAAGAGTATGTAGGTTGACTATGGAGTCCTAAAGGAGTAGGTTGACTATGGATGAGTGTGATCAATTGGAATGATTAACTTGGAGAAGTTCAAAATATGTTTGACATCTACACTTCTAGTAAGTAAAAAATCCAGTTCCCGACATCCAATTGTGTCAAAAAATTCATAACATAAATTGAATAAAGTATTGAATAACTAATAGGAAACTATTTCATTAATTATTTAATTTGTCTTTCAATAATACTCCCGGCAACAAAGGATAGAAACAATAATATCTTTCACTGAAATTGTTTTTGTATCAATTGAACCACCTCTTCCCACTATATTCTTGACGCAATGTTTTCCTTATCATATAAATAATACACTTTTAAATAGGGTTGTCTGAGGTATGAAGAATTTTGTGGAAAAAAATTGTCATATTTTTTATCTGATATTTTATATATTTTTATTCAATTTGTTAAAAACCCAAAAGAATGCCCTAACTCTATCCATCTACATGACCACGGCATCTTTCACAAGTGCGGTGGCCAGCAGACTTAGAATTACACACATTACCCTGACTAAATAAGAAAAAAAAAACTATTTGTGGTTTATGCAATACCTACCACCGTGTATCCAAGAACGGTTTTTCCTGTGTATTCGTATGTAGTATTCGTTTTGTGTTTGTAATTAAATTAATTAAGAAGGGAAACTTTCTAATCTAAACTTTAAAGCAATACCAAACTTACAAAAGATATTTAAAACTTTTCGTTAATAAATCTAAAAATAAGTCTCCTGAAATTTAAATACATACCACGTATGTTTTATTTATTGTTGATTTCGATTATAGGTACCTACTCAAAAACTAAAAGAAAGTAATAATTTGAAAATAATAAGTTAATTCAGTCATGGCCGATCAATAAAATCATAAAAGCTTTATTTTTATATACCTAGTAACCAATTATTATTCTAAATAAAAAAAGAAAGCCTTTATTCACGTATCTATTTGTAAAATGTAGGCAGGGAAAATTAATTTATATAACAAATTCGCAATAATTTGTGTGTGCTTTGTAATTTAAAAATATTTTTAGTAGTAATATTAGATATATTGGGTATTATTTTTGAATCGCACGTATATACATATACTAGCATCTCTCCACATGGGGTTTGAGAAAATAATATGAAATAGGTAAGTAGATACATACCTTTTACAGTAGTGGTTCTCAAGCAATAATCCACAAGAAGACCGCTAATGGACTATTAGATTTCCGTGAAAGATTTTAAAAAGACGGGTTCATTTTCTTTTAAATTACATACATACATACATACATACCATCACGCCGCTTCCCTCGCGGGGTAGGCAGAAAGGATCGAGCGCCACTTCCTTCTATCCTTGCACACATCTTTCGCTTCCGTCACTGTCATACAATTCCTCATGCATGCTCTCCTGTTCAACGTGCTCAACACGTGACCGTCCTGTAGGATTTGATTTAAATGATCTTGCCATTTAATCCTCGGACGTCCACGTCTCCGAGCACCATTCCTCTCAGACAAATATATATTTTTAGTCATTCTGTCCTCATTCATTCTTTCCACGTGCCCAAACCATCTTAACTTATTTACATTCATCCTTGTTATTACACTAACTTTCATTCCACATTCCTTTCGTATCTCACTGTTACGCACACGATCTCTCAGACTTTTATCACACATCCTTCTCAGTGATCTCATTTCAACTGCATGTATGCCACTTTCATCCTTCTTTAACCATGTCCACTATACCAAATTGAAAAAATCGTTCTACTGAATTTCTTATATGCCAAATTAAACATGCAGGAACCATATGGAAAACACTTCAGATTTTAAAATGTCTATGTGGATTGAAATGTCTAATATTTTATCAAATTTTTACAATCTATTTAAAATGCTGGAAGCATTGAAGAACCCACCGAGTACCCGGACAATGATATCTGATGACTTCCATTTATCCAATTCTACACTAAAAAAGTGCCAAAGTGAAGAGAATCTTTTGACTACACTTTATCGATGTTTCTATAGCGGAAGAGAGCTTACATAAACGTACAGCAGAAAAATTAAATATTTATAGAGTAAATTAATATTTTGAAATTATAAAAACTGAAAAATACTGGGTGCAACACAAAAGGTTCCTGCTAAATGCAAAGAAATCAAAGTGGTTCCTGATTTAAAAATAGTTAGGAAACACTGTTGTATAGAAACAGCCGTGGAGTAATGAAATTCACACGCCATAAATAAAGCAGTGGAATAATACGGATTACGTGTGCGGTACAATATTTTATGATCGTAGAGAAAAACTTGCACAGTAAACAAATAAATTCATTACTTTGATTTCATGCTCGTAATACAATAAACTTTTACTTACTTCACTCTATGAACTAACATTATAATGTACCTATACATTCTAACAATGTTATATAAACTTCATAACTAACGATTGTGCCTACTAAACATGTTAATTTATAAGAAAAATCTTTTTTCCTGGTTATTTATATTTAGTTCAGATATTGGTAACTATATTTTCTGTAAAGCTATTTTTACAATTAACGTTGAATGTGGTTAGATATATAAATTCAGTGTGTCGAGAGAAAAATGCCTAACACGTAGGTAGAAGCGGCACAATTCTTCCTGTCTGTATACACCTAGATGTATCCAGTATGAGATATTCACACTACATAGACAAGCCATAACAAAAGCTTCACATAGAAATGTCATTGGAAATTAAAAGCGGGAATTTCGAAGCTTTTAATGTGTCATTCAATAGTTTGATTGGATATCAAAGAGAGACCCACCTCACATCCGGATCTCTTAGGAGTCGTAAACTTTTCTTTATCTTACATTAGTTTACTTTATATAAAAAGCAAACCTCACAAAGAGGGTGGATTTCGGATGGGTACCGCCAAATGAAGGCAAATTATCTTTATAAGCATTATATACCTACATAGTTGATTCACTTGTTAAATTTACATAAAAAACTAAATGTTATAATATGCATAATACTTTATTCCCTAAGCAACAAGTTGGAGTATCAGACAAAGGGAGATTCACATATTCTTTCATGTTGTATTGTGAATATTTATAAAATGAAATAAGAAGTCTTTTGTTGCCATTCATGACACGTGTTGCTGAAACGAACAATAAAATGAAAAATTTGGTCCGAAAATAATATTGAGTTCAATATAATAATTGATAAAAAATATCATATAGAAGAGAATGTTAAATAGGTATGCTTATTTTTCAACTAATTCAAAAATATTATTTTCAACTATTAAATTGCTCTTCATAAAAATATTCTGCTATATCTCCCTATGTCCAGTTATCATTGCTCTATAATTAGATTTTAGAATCATGGTGATGTGATATATAAATATTAACTCATATCAATTTAAACGAGAGACCTTTTTATTACAGAGATAATATGGTTTAGTGACGCAAATGCATTCTCATACAGAGGCAGATATTTTGCACGCTTTGGAAACTATTCTATGTACATATAATATACATATTATTAATTTTACTAATATGCGTTATATTATCTATCATTTACATAATTTCTTTTCTTTTCAATTCTGCAATATGTACATTAAATTTATTTATTATTTCAACAGATCACAGAAAGCAATGAATTGGTTGAATATCCACCAGTTATATACCAGCATGGTCTTGTCACCATCATCTTGGGTCTCAACGTTCGTCTCCGACCGCAGCACTTCTCTGGAGGGGCACTGAGTGCAAGATGTAAAGCCAGAGTGTCACCGGTATTGTGGACGGCTGACAGAGAGTCTTTGCTGGAAAGAGTGGCACCACTACTTGACAACAGAGAGGCATTACTTCTAGGTTTGTTTTATGATATTCATTGAATACTACAAAAATTCTATAGTTAGTTAAGTATCTCCTCAAAGAGGAGATAATGACTAAAAAGTATGATTATTTTTAAGTTTAAAAAATATGTTACGATGTATATAGGGATTCAACACCAAAAATATCTGCTCAGTCAAAATATTTATTTTGTAAATAATATGTAGCGGTGTAATTTTTATGCATACATTATTGAATAAAGTATTGAAGCTTTGAATTTGTTACATACATTGGTATATCTTGTTGATAGTAGTATGCAATAATAAAAACAATATTTCTTTTTAAATTTGATCCATATAAACAATGAATGGTTTATTTTGGATATTTTTGTATCAAAATTTCCACATTTAATTTAAAATATCAAGACAACTTTAAGGGCTTCATAAACTAGTAAACCTTAGTTGATATCGTGATATTATTTTCATAACAGACTTTGATACTATTTTTCAGCGACAGCAAGGAAAAGATTTTGAAAAATGTATCGAAGATAGTTTACAATTTTCTGCATAGGCGCTATTTGCAATAATGTAAAACGTTGATAAAAAAGAATATTTTCTGCATGAATAAATATTTCATATTATATTAGAAATCCTTTCAAGTATTTCAATAATATGCTTCCTTTTATATTGCATTTTCAATTTCAAAACTAATAACGATCCAATATTTTATTCTGAATCACCTTTCTCGTTATTCTATTACTAAGAAATAAAATAATGTTAATAATAATACAATAATAGTTATACTAAGAAATAAAATGTTAAAGTTATTTTAATTGCTCTTTTTCAGTGAAAAGTAGCAGTTCTCGGCTCGATATTTCCAATACAATCGCAGTTCTGACTACAATGTTTGCTGTTATATACAATACGTGACTGCTGATAGCCATATAAATCTGAACTATTGAATTATATCGAGTACATAATTAAGTTTATATCAGAATTAAATGTACATAATTTTAACACAACATATCTTTAATATAATATCATAATGTATATACGTCATAATCGTAATGTTTATGATTATTTTTATGAAAATATAATATTGTTAATTACTATTATTGATGAAAATATAAAAAAATAACGCTTTGATTATTCATAGAAAGTGTAAACGTAATAGAGTCATGGTACTAAATTAGAAACTATGTAAGTATTTAATATGTTCTCACAATTACAAGTCTATTGGATAATGAAAACGTAAAGTTCTTCAAAAGATTTTCTTGCACGGGACATAATCAGTATATCGTTTTAAAGTTATAAGAAAATTTATTTATATTGCAATTAATAAATTTAATCTATTGATTCATTTACATATTAGAGAATATTTTAGATACTAGAAACCTGAGTAAAATTTATCAAAAAATATTAAATATTTTTATGATTATACCGATATATATTAAAAACATTAAAATCACTTGTACTCATAATACTTGTGTGTATGAAATCTACGATATACTTTAAAAATATTTAAAACCATTATAAACTGTAATAAAGTATTTAATGTAAATTAAATATATCATTTATTGCTAGTAAGGGTAATGATGTAAATAATTATTGTAAAAAATGTAAAAATTATATAACTATTTAAAAAGTGTATTTGTTGTAATAATTTATCATATCTCTCTATTACTTAAAATACACGTCATATTTCAAATACAACATTTTCATTTATTCTCCTCATAAAATGTAATTTATTAACGTTTTATGGATCAGTAGTATCTAACATCTTTTACTAAAATACTTCAACTCTCTTTCTCTTGTAAGATTGATAAGAAGAAAATAAAGGTTAATATTTCGAAATATTTTCTCATTACATCCACTTTGATTAAAGAAGCACGAGAATATCCAGACTGTATTTAATATTATAATAGGTATTTTATTCCTATCAAGAGAGATAATCCAATAAAGTTATGTGGACATACCTACTGAGATTTTCATATATTATTCTTGCACAAGTTTCTCATCAGGCATAGTTTATGATTAAGTGTGGTAACATGATAACTTTTCCCATATTATTAAAGACTCGTCTCATCTTAGAGGACGTAACACTTACGGTTTATATTATATACATGAGGGAAAACAAAACTAATTCGTTCCCTCCAAATACACGACAGAAAGAGTTTTGCGACGATCGTATAAAGTAATAGTGATCCGGGTAGTGATTAAGATCTTCATTGCTATCCCGGAGATATATCATATACATACGATCCGATGTAATATTATTATCTAATTTCGTTGAACTAATAATTATATCTGACTTCTACAAACACTAAATACTTTATTGACAGATAAAATAGTTTATGTTAAAACAAATATTACATATATGTAAGTCAATATTAATTAGTTATATAGTATCTACATTTATGTGCAAAGGATGATCAACAAACCTCATCAAAGCTAATCATATAAATATACCTTTCGCTTCTCAACTTATTTATAATAATTCTACATACAAAGAGTACGTACTTAAAACATAATATATAACATTCATCGACTCGAGTATCTAAACTTTAGTAACATTAAGAGTAATTTGAAGTTATGTTAGTTGCAACATTACGCAAATTCAGTGAAGAGACCGTGTTTACTCCCTTCCCAGGGATAAATAAACACTAGGGTCAAGGTACAACTATATGACTACCTGATATACCTTACTGACCCTCTCAACCAACCACCTCTTAGAATCTAAGTACCTACATAAATGTATAATATGTTGTGCAAATTAGAGGATAGGAAGAGGTACGTAGGTGTTATTCTAAGAAAATTTCAGTCATTTACTTCTCAGGGCTTTATGGAAGTAAGTTCTCCTGGCAGTTACCTGCTACACAATCCTACTATCCCAACTATGTACGTACTCTCGTATACTCGTATAAGTATCCATAAGTGTATCAAACATTACAGCGTCCAACAATGTGTCATAAAACCAGTTTGTGCTACAAACTTCGTGTCGTAAAGGATTAAATTTCAACTAGGTACTCGTACAGCATATTGAATATTACATTTTCAATATGACGTCCATTGAAATTTCATTATACTAATTTCTTGCACTCCCATACCACACAAAATGTGTTTTTATTTATGTTTATGTCTTACTTTAACACTGAAACGAGCCAGTTTACAAAAGTAATTAAGTTCGTAGATTTCAAAAATGATAAACTATTAACATTAATATTGTTAACTGTAATATGAAATGTTAGTAAACAATTACCATTAAGGCGAACGGGGGTGTTGTGCCACATTCAATGTCACACCTGAAAACAAATAAACAAGACATTACACACGTGAATTAGTAAACAAGTTACTCATAGGTACGTACATACATTGATATTGTCTTGTGGTAAGTAGACAGGCGAGTACTAAACACACTGTGATTCTTTGTACTAGTGAAAAAATGCGTTGGTATATTTTACATTTCCTGTGAATGTTATAAAGATATTACATATATCTACCTTCACATAAGTTTGTTATAATAATAATAATAATATGTTCACGTTAAGTTTTATCCAAAGGAAAATAATATATTGTTTGCCTTGGGTCTCCCCTTTTACCTGTCCAAAGCCACTTTACTAAAAGGTGTCACAATCTCTCCATAAATATTGAAAATTTATAACACTCGCTTAGATTTTGAATACACGATAACTCCGTATAAAGTTATTTTCAACATGGCATTTTTACTTTTAAATTTAGCCTCCACACACTTACTATTTATACATAGGTATGGTACCTATACCTATTCCCACTAAAGATATTACTAGAATTGTACATAATATATGTATAGGTCTATATTATAATTAGAACATTTTGTGATATTACATACGTAGGTACTTACCGATCACAAACATCCTTTGTATAAAATTCTCAATAAGAAAATTATATATTACAAATACGTATACTAAAAAAAAACAGTATCAGTTTAAGAAATATTAGAAAGATTAGATGAAAAAATCACTATATAGAGAAAATCTCACCACTGCATAATATCTTAATATTTTATAAATAAACATTTTATTAATAGGCACACATATTTTTTTTTTACATACCCATCGAGCACATCACGAAATCTCCCACAAGTGGGGTAGCCAACAACCAAATGCTTGTAATAAACGAACCAGACGTCCTCTGATTGATATAACTCTTACATATTAGAAACACATTACACATAACAATAAAAAAAACACATAACAAGATGAAAGTATTAGATATACATAGTGAATTTGTATTTTGTTAACTTCTCATATTTTTGTCCAGCATCTCAAAGAGTAAATTTTTTTATTGAATTATACAATCTTTTGATGTACCCACTTAGTTACTTACCTCGATATTATAATGCCACAAACGGTACTGATCAACTGTAACCATCCCCTTCCTCTCCCCACACAGAAACAAAGAAATGATATTCAGATATACCGCGGAGGAAAATTGGATCACAATAAATTTGCAAACTCAATTGAATTTTCTTTCAATATTCTTTATGCTGATCATTGAGAGCATTTGCGAGTAGATAAATGGTTCAGAAAAATAATGGAAGGCAAAACTGTGTTTCAACATTTATACCTTTGATAATAATAATACCGAGTAAATATAAAAGTCTGGTAAGTAAAAATACCTGCTTCACTAAAGACACTTTACAAACTCGTATCGACAGACGCAAAGTGAGGGTGAAACACAAGGAGACAAATTTCTTTTACATTTTCATGTTATATCGGTAATGTCACGTTCGGAGTACTTATATGAAAAGTACAGACAAACTCACACTAGACGAAAAATTATAGGGGATCACCTAGTCCTCAACACAACAGAAACAACAACTAAATAGTTAAGATTGAGAATGTATTGAAATATGAAGAAGACTTATGGTATGTGAAAAGATTTTTTTTTTCTGAAATCAAATTATTATTAATATGGAAATAATAAGGATACATATTTTTTTTTAGATTAGATGAATAAGATAAATGTAAAAAGATTTATTGAATTACAATTTTTTGTGTAAAAATTTTCTTTAATTTTATTTTCACTTTTTAAATAATTTGCACATTTTAAACACATTTAATAAAGGTCAATGGCCCTTGCATCACTTGTGTCACCGCGACCATAGTAGACCTATTGTGACTTCCTTCTGTATCATATCTCACTCTTAAGGTCTAGGTGTTTCATGTAACTAACGATTTGTCTTGGTGTGAGAAGCCTCACCTTTTCAGAGTTCAGCAATGATCCTCCTAGGATGTGACTTCTATTGTGAGTGAATGCGTCATAATTACAGAAGATGTGGATAGGTGTTTCATTTTCCTTTGCACAAAATCTGCATAGTGGGGTATCTGAAAGTCCAATTAAAACACATAGGTTACACAATATCCCTCAAAATTAAGCGGGGTGTTTTGAGACTATTCTATTTTAATTTTACTTTATTTATTCATTTATCCACGGCAAAAGCCTTTTTACATGTTATGTATAAAATAATTTTTACATCGATAAAATTGAAACAAAACATATATTATGCAAATAAACTTCTAAAAGACTTTAATTAAGAATTTAATATACACAATGCATCAAACTCAGAATAAAAAAGTTGAATACATTAATTGAATAACTTAATGAAAAGGAGTTTCTAGATAATTATTTTAGTGGTAGAAAAGTTGCCTACATCAATTTATAGAGGAATTTGTAGGGCGACAGTAGAAGTATAAAACAAAATAATAATAATAATAGCAAGTGTATTCTGTGAATTTTATAACCAGCGATATAATCACAATGTCATGGTTTATGTTTTTAAGGAAATAGGATATTCTTTTTATTGTTCTCTTTGTGGTTATGGCCGACAGCGATGTACACCTAAGACATGGATTTGGTAACAAAGTGTTTCTAAATAAAACTCTAACAAACATTGCCTTTGTAGGTTTACATTTGCGTAATAAAAAACATACGTACATACTTTATATTATTATATACTTGTGAATTACATTTGCAATGAAACAACCCGATGATATAAAACACAATTTGATACGTGCAAGAAGACATTTCAAGGTATTATTAAAATAAATAACACAATTTGATACGTGCATGAAGACATTTTCAGCTATTTTTAAAAAAAAACAACACAATTTGATAATTGCATGAAGACATTTTAATAATAATAATAATCGGACTATTTATATGTGGCGCCGTTTAATGATCCGTGACCATCTCAAGGGCGCCGAAAGTAGGTAGGTACCTACTATTACATTACATTACACGCATAGACAATTCAATCAGAGCGCAGTGGTCGCCTCAGAATTTCATCGACGAGACAGAGTTCAGCGAGGCATAGAGGTGCTGTGCCGCTGAGGCTTTGTGGACTGTAATGCACAGTTTAAACCCCACTCTCTCTGGGACTTTCAGTCAATGCAGATTCTTAAGTATGTTGTCATGTGGCAGCGCTTCCTCTCTCTGTAAATAGTCATTGCGGCAGCATTAAAGGCCATCTGAAGACAAAGATTATACTGGATTGGTAATTCAAAGAAAAAATCGGATGTCCTATACTTCAGTATTAGTAGGAAAGAGATCTCATCTTAAAGATATGGAGTGAAACAGCATAATATTATTATTGTTATTATAAATGTTGGAACACAAAAAATCCGAAAAAAATGTACCGCGCTGCAAGTCTAGTATGTCTATGTCTGAAGATGATAAAGTATGATTACAAATTCGATTTGGAGCATTTCTAAAACTGCAAGAAAAGAATACTATTTAACATTGAAAACTGACGTGGGTGAAACCTCCTAAAAGAAATATTTGAAAAAAACTAAAATATTTAAAACCGATACAAAATTATTCAATTTAAAAGATTTGAAATAAATATTCATAGGTATATTGTAAATGGAAATCAAACATTTTATTAAAAAATTAACAGTGACATTAATACTCAGTTAAAAAATGTCCTGTAACAAGAAAAGTGTACAAACCATAAATGTAAAATATTCTCTTGATTTTTGCACAATGTACGACGTTTAACAGAAAATAATTGTACTTTTAGGTATAAATATATTTTAGGTAACTCGTACTAATTCAAAAATATGAAAACATTTGTCAAATAATTGACTGTCTACAAGCATGACACTTACATATCTATATGAAGTGAAGTATACTACTTATATGAATTTTATAGGTGTACAAGGTAAGTGAGTCATAAACCTTGATTATAACTCACTTAAAAAGGATACTCTTGCCTCTTTATACTGCCTAATATTGTCTGAAGATAAAGGTTTAAGACATCCTTACATTATCATAAGAAACATATAAAACTGAATACTGTTAAAACAACTAAGTACATATTATATATTCAATAACATGCCTCTACTACGTGAAATCATAAGAGATATTAATCAAATTACGCTGTGCACATCAATACTATTGAAGCAATTCAACATAGATTCTTACGACACGTGAACTACCGCCTGGGTATTCCCATTGATGGTCTGAACTATGATTTTTTGTTGATGGAGATGAGGCTCGTTAGCCTACATGATCGCAGAGTGTTGTTCGATCTCCTTACACTGAAGAGAATAGTGACTGGCTCTCTGAATTGCCCAGAGTTGCTTAGCTTAGTAAACTTGCGTGTCCCGAGTCGTAACACCAGAAGTCAGGCATTGTTCTATGCTGCGGGATCATCATCCAATTATATCTATTACTCATCGATGAATCGACTCCATGTAATAGGGAATTATTACAGTGAGATCGATATTTTCAATGATTCGGAGTACACTGTGAGGAGATGTGCTGTGAGCAGGTTTATGCGAGGGTACATGCTTTCCGTTGAGAATCCCCTGTAGTTACTACTGTCATGTTTTTGTATTCATTTTCACTTATGTGTTGATTGTCTTTGTTTCAAGTTTGTTTTTGTAAGTTATTGTACTTTAAAGGCTATTTAGCCGTATATTATGTTAATAAATAAAATAAATAAATAAATATTATGAAATAATAAGACAATTTACAATAGATGAGCAACAAGTAAACCAACTTCTAGAAAATAATAAAATGCTAAATATGTAATATGCATACTTAATTAATGTTAAAATATTCTATAAATTATTGTGTTGATAATAAAGTAGGAGGAATATTATGCAAACTAAAGGGGATTTTATAAATGTTAATCTTTTCTAGGAATGGAAATGTAAAATTGCCATCTCATTACTTTTGTAAATGGGAAAGTAAAAGAAATTTGATTATTTCTCGTTATATTATTATATATTTTTTTCACATCGCACATCCCCGCCGTGTTCGAGTTAATTGAATTTCGAGGTTTAGTGGCTTTTAAGTAATATTTGCCCCGCTCTGCGGGATAAGTTTATATGCTGAAAAAGTAGTTTGAGAATAATGAAATATTGAAGCTGGCTGCTTTGAGAAGAGTTCTATATTCATACACTATATTTTGGAATCACTTGAATATACCTGCATTATCACATATTATCTGAAAACTTATTTATTTTATGTAAGGTATCATAGAAAATATTACATAAATTAACTGCAGGAAAATTTAAAGGTAAAAATACAATATTTGTGATCTGAAATGTTTTAAATATACCGATGCAATGTAACTCTATTAAACGCTCATATTTAAACTGCATGTAGTTAAGTTTGTGTATCTGATGATGAATATTACTATTATTTCTGAACAACTTTGGAGTGTCTTTCACGTGCCAAAACACCTCAAGGATAATATACAGTTTATAAATATTAGTACTGCACATTGATTTTTTTTATTTGTAAAATAGACACTATATGAGGAGGAATTATTTTCATAACATTTCTAAATTACTTATTTTAAGTTTCTCAAATTTCTTCAAGTATTTTTTTTCAATTTATTTACGATAGTATTAAACTTAACTACAAACTAGAAAAAGTAATATTACTAAACATAACTTCATCTTAAACCAAATTACACATGTTCTATAATAAAGAATTAGATTTTCCTGCCTCGCTAGACTTACATAATTCTGTTCTGAAGCAGTATACTAATATAACTTATAACGTAGTTAAGTAAGTACCTACTTGCCAATATTAAATTACCTTTTGACTTTTCAATTCTGTTTTCATGATGTAATATCAATATTTGAATAGCAACTAAATTTTAATAAGATCTTTGAATATTACCTAATCATCATTGTCATAATATAACTTCAGAGATTTGTATTAACGAGCGTCTAAAGTTTAACTAAAATATTTCTCTATCAAAGTGTCTAGGTTTCGACATGTCTTTGTCAATTTTATTTATTAATCAGGAGTTTTTCAAAATAAATACCAATAAAACACTAGAAGATTTTTGTATTCTTTTACTGTCCCAGCTTCTTTCCTAGAAAATACCAATAGTACCTATACTAGAAGATTTTTGTATTCTTTTTCTGTTCCAGCTACTTTTCTAAAACTATTTTTATTTCTTCGTCCTTTCACTGCTAGATGTAGGTCCCTTCATGAACACACCATTTATTTATGTCCTTTGTTAACGCCTTCCATACGCGCAACCCCCTATTTTCTTTATATCATCTCATATCTAATAAATATAGTTTACTCCAAATCATTTTGAAGGGAAAAATTGCAGTTAGTCGCTGTGTAGGAAGGCGGCAGATGTCCTAGCTGAGAAATATCCGAGTGGACTGGAGTTCGGAGGTTGGAAGAGCTGTTCCGGCTGGCACAGGACAGAGAGGCCTACGCCAGGGTGATAGCTGACGTCGGGGGGACCTGACATGGCACTTTTGAGAAGAAGAATATCTAATAATATGAAATAAGGTATGGTTTATGAATAAAAGAATCTTTTAACATTTTCTGTTGGTGAAATAATTCGTTAAATATGCTCTTTTAATCAAATATTCCCTTTACATAATATAACTAGGTTTCATCTGTATAAAATTGTGATTTAAGGAGATGAAAGTGCGTAGTACCTAATATAAAATAGATTGATTATATACCTCTTTTTGTGTAATATTTATGGATGAAATTATATATTAACGACAAAGCTATGTACATCCAAAATCGAATAACATCACCAACCTTCATTATTTCATGTATCGTTATTATTCATACTCTCTTTCAAACACTAACACTTTCGTCTATGCATAGTTCATTTGAAACTATTCAAACTTATCATATATTTTTATATAAATACACACATATACATACTACAAACTATCACACACGAAACAATCACAATAATGACACACACGCACACTTACTAATAATATACATATTTTTGTCATGGTGATAGGTATACCAGCATTATTTTAAAAGTCTTCGGTAAGTAAGTTTATGTTACGATTTATATTCTTCTTCCTTAATACCTTTCCCGCTTTTCCTGCCTTCTTATCACCGTATGTTAATTACTTATTTTATGCTTTTCGATTTTATGACAAGTAGAGCTATAAAAAGATAAGACTCTCCATCGTTGAACGTGTAATAGGTAAAATGTTAAGCAGGTAGGTACCCGATAATAATATTAAGTCATCATTCATATTTTGAAGCAGTGTGTAATTAAACAAATAACTGATTCAGTTACCTACCTATCATGGCCGAGGATAATATTATTGTTAATTTATATTCGGAATGGCAACACATTTCCATAGACTGGCAGGTGTGGGACCATTACCCTAATGACTTTCATTTCTAACGAGGAATTCTTATAATTCCACAACAGGCAAAGGTATGCCATAATCAAATGCAAATGACTTATTAATTATTTTTTGTTGTGATTTGAAACAGGGGAGCTTGTTGGCTGTTGGTTGTACCTACATACCTAGCGTATGTATGTATATTCGTAAAATATTTTAAGTGCCTTACCCATTAACGTATTTAAATGTGCCAACTCATAAAATTGAATGAAACTATTATTATGAATAAAGAACACAGCGCTTTAGATTAAACCCCACAACATGGGCATAATGCGACTTCTACATGACTTATAAACGACCCTTACGACATGTATCGTGATCCAAATTTCATTATTTATATCCATTAAACATGAACTTTTATTTATATTTTGAAAATAGAAATGTTTTCATGGAAATTGAGAGTATATGATTCTATGTTTTCGTTATATATATTTTTTTATTTTTTTGTTAAACAAATTACATTGAATACCAAGAAAAGTTATCCTAATAACTATGTACCTCCATTATTATTAATTTTGTACTTAACTCAATCGTGAGCAGGATAAACCAGGCAAAAATTGCCTTTAACAAAAAATCTAAAATATTGGAATCCCCAAATATTGATCTAAGCGTTAGGAAGAACCTTACTAAAGCCTTTGTATGGAGCATTCTGCTATATGGTTGTGAGACGTGGACCATCAACAAGAGTGAAAGAGGACGGTTGGCGGCCTTTGAGATGTGGTGCTACTGACGCATGCTGAAGGTACATTGATCGGAACACGTCGAAAACGAAGAGTTGTTAAACAGGGTAGGCAAAAGGAGGCAACTCCTTAAAAAAATCAGCCAAAAACGAGCTAACTGGATTGACCACAACATCAGGCACCCAGGCCTACTTATTACCATCGCGGAGGGCAAGACAGAAGTCAAAAACGGTAGAGGCCGACCAAGAGATACTTATATGGACCAACTGAAGAAAGGCATGAACTGTGGCACATATGTATGTAGTGTAGAACTAAAGAAATTAGCTGAAAATAGGGAGGAATGGAGAAGAAACTCTAATATCTTTGCAGACCAATCCGATGGATTATAACTCACTACATATACTTAAATAGTTTCGAAATGAAATGAAATTAATCAACTAACATTAAAATTACAATTTGGTCTTGTATAATAATGATGTGTGTTCACGCTTGTGCGTACATAGGTTTAATAAAAACATTTGATGTCTATGTTACATTTAATATACCAAAATCACAGTACACAGGACAAAAAAATTATATGCCTATAATGTTTTTTTTACTATACATATTTTTAAACTGAATTGTAGAAATCTTATGAAATGGTTATTTACAACATTGACACTGTAGTTTATATTATTTAATAATGGTAGTGAATATCCATTTTTCTATAAGACACTCATTGTACGCAAATGTATCTATTTTGGCAGTTAATCTGAAAAAAGTTTTTATACATTAGTTATAAGCAGATTGTTCCTGAAAGAACTTAAGACATGTCATTAAAGAAAGAACTTAAGACATGTCAATAAATTAAGTTATCATTGAAAGAACTTTAGTTTCTTCATACCTATCATGTTTGTCTGTGCATATCAATACATTACTGAAGGAAGTTTGTTCTTAAGACATGTCAATAAATTAAGTTATCATTGAAAGAACTTTAGTTTCTTCATACCTATCATGTTTGTCTGTGCATATCAATACATTACTGAAGGAAGTTTGTTCTTATCTTTTTAAGAGACTTGGATTGTTTCGCCGTGTTTTACTGCCATTTAACAACGATGGTAGGACTATAAAATAATAATACAAGTAGGTGGAACATCGAAGACGTTGATGTAATATAAAATATCCACACGAGGTGGTTTTGACAAGTCAGCTTTTCAGGCTGTCCGATAGAGTGCACACGTGAAAACTAATTGAGGCTTTGTAAAAACGGATAAACAGAAGTTCCCTGACTTCTGACGTATCTTGTCATAAAGTGAGAATCTTCAATGTCATGTTATAATATAAATTCGACTTGGTTTGTTTTATCATTGGAAACCTTACAACACACAAATGTAGGTAGAATGAGTGAATATTGGCCAACATAACATGCCGTGCAGAGAAACATGCTGAATTATTATTATTATTGGCTTGCTTGTAATTCATAAATAATATTATTAGTAATAACTGATATTAGCTAAGTCAATAATCATAATACGACGTACTTAGGTCCCCCTAGTCTGAATACAGTAGGTAATAGTTCCATTATGAAACTTAATTAATTCAAGCCATTTCAATATTATTTATCGTATTAACGTAATTGTACAACCTACATAATTATTTGACGGTCATTATTTATAAATTTTAATGATACGTCCCTCTATTTCAGCACAACATTTCCCATGAGAGAGATAAGCAGAGATGCATCATTTGTAAGAAAACACACATTGTTATTTTCATTGTTGAGAATTAGAACAACACTTGCAGGAAAGACATTCTTTTTTTCTACCATTTGTTTTGTATATATAAAAGTGAAATACTATTGATTATAATAATGATAAAAAAAAACCATGAGCAATAGACGAGCTTATTTTCAAAGTAATAAAAGATAATTTTTGGCAATGATATAATATTATATCTGATGAAAGCTTTCCAAGGTAAATTTTGAGCTCACTTATTATGAAGTTAATACAAATTATAATATTGAAACGGAGCAAAATTAATACGTTCAAATAATTATACGCGTATGTAAGTTCATTACACTCAGAACAAAAATAAAGTAATACTCCTACTCATTTAAGTGATCATAAAAGTTTTCACAAATATTAATAATATCATAGCTTATTTTTCTATTTTAAATTGCTTTTACAACCACCTACATAGGAATTCAATTTATTTTTATTAAAATCAAACAAGACTATGTAAACATCTCAGCAATAGGTTCCCAAGAAATTAAAAATCGGCAAGTCAACAATTTACTTATAAAAATAAGAACTACCTATCTTAATTATTGTATTAATGGTAACGACAAAGCATGTAAAGAGATAAACTATCATATCAATTTTCACAACACCTAAAAAGACAATGTTCTTTTATTATTGTAGTTTTCACATTATTACATGAAACATAAACATTATTTTACAAATTGATCGATTCATGTTACAAAAAGGTCGGACAAAACACTTAAGTCAATATCAAAATGTGTTACTATCAATCAATGTGATTCAAGCTTTAAGTAAGCAAACTTCTTTAATTCAAGTAAGCACGCGATAACTTACTGCTAATGCGTTCACCCTGAATATTCAAACGTAGGTATAACGTAGTGGTAGGTATAAACGTAGGTATAATGCACGTAGAATAAGCCAACAATATTTAACCGTACGTACATATACGCTTATCAGGTATACCTCGTCTTACAATAAAGTGTCTAGGATTGTAGCCTAATAAAACATCGCTTGCAATACTGAACTGATAAAAATTTAATCAATAAATCTGTATAAACTACTGATGTCTACATTTACGTTGAACATAGTGCATTCAATTAGATTTTGTTACTTATTCAACAGTTGATATTCTTTCTATTTGAAATACAATTTCTAAATAAAACATGAGAGATAGGTATTTATTATATCTAACGTAAGAAATCGCATATTTGAAATACAATTTCTAAATAAAACATGAGAGATAGGTATTTATTATATCTAACGTAAGAAATCGCATATTTGAAATACAATTTCTAAATAAAACATGAGAGATAGGTATTTATTATATCTAACGTAAGAAATCGCATATTTGAAATACAATTTCTAAATAAAACATGAGAGATAGGTATTTATTATATCTAACGTAAGAAATCGCATATTTTAAACACTAATATTATCCTTCTTCTTTACATTGTCCTCTGCACTTCTCTCGTATAGGTACATAGAATGGGAGAAATCCATGCAAAGAGATTCCACGTCTATCTCGTCCCACGACATTCCTAACACTCATAATCTCATTGTCATAAGAATGGTGTATTGCGAAACAGAGAAACCTTGCGGAGGAATATTTAAAGATCAGCGCCCGGCAAAGAATTGGTTTACTTTTGGCTACTCTTTTGCGTAATTTTTCGAGTGTCCTGTGAAATGCAGATTATCGAAAAAAACACTTTACATTTTAATTTCAGCGATGAGATTTGCCACCCACCCCGAATGTCGAATTTTATTTTTTGTTGGTACGATAAGGACGGCTTTCTTTTTTTTGTTACATACATCTGATCTGCTGGCAACATCACTTATGGGATATGCCGTGATATTATGGTGAAGTATTAATTGTATTTATTTATAAATTAGATTCAAACTACCTATCTAAACATGTACCTAATATTTTACATTTTTTATTTCAATGTGATCCTATGAATAATCATTCCACACTATGAAGATAACTTTGTAACTTTAAAATAATGTAATATCTTTGCGGGTTTAACAAAATTCTTGGGATCAGTGACGTTTTTTTCCATACAAGCCAAAAAGCCGAACTTTACCTGAGTTTTTCACGTTCAGTCAATCCGATCACGATATCGTCCAAAGTTTTTTCTTATTATTAATCGGTAACGTTGTCCGAATCATTAAACATTCCTGGCTACATGCAATTAAGCTGTTCTACATTATTTATTTCATTACATACATTGTATTAAATCCGACTTATTTTTTTTATCTCGCTCGACACTTTTAGTGTTCGTATAGTATTCGACAGTGTTAACAGATGTAAGCATAGAAGTTCGGAAAAGTAATAACGCCACTAGCTGGACTTCTACCAATAATCAGTTTGTTGAATGCACTGGCTCTCTTTCAACCTCTCAAGTCAAGGTAACGTTGAGCTTTGTCAGTTCTTTGATGGGTGACCATTACATAGTAATATGGAGTCAAATTTTATATGTATTTTTTTGTTCTTATAATAATCTGGACAATTTATTTAGCACCGTTTTGTGGTACAAACCACCGCAAGGGCGCATTTTCAGTTTTTTATTTTATTTATTGTTATTATCAAATTAATGCATTTGTAACTGTCACAAATTTGAAATATGAAACAATTATGTGAGTTCCGATTGTAGTAATTTAATATTGAGTTCATAATACCTTTATCTAACATATATTTGATAACTTATTTATGCCTATCAATTATTATTGACGATGGGCCTACCCAGTATAAAAACCTTAGACACGCCACTGTTTGGGCATAGTTCCTAATTGATCTTCTGAACATTTCTGCCGTGTCAAGCCTACATAATATGTACGCAGCATTAGAGGCAACACAGTCATGTAAGAATGATTTCACATTTAACAAGGATCACAATGTAATTTGTAGCGGCATCTTAACAAATGTATATAGGTTGTGTTAATCAACATAACAAATAGTAAGGTGATGTTAACTAATGATATCATCAACAAATCTGGTTGTAATTAAGCACCAGAGCGAGAACATTGTTCAATGTAAACATAAGCCTTAACCTATTAGCAAATAGAGGGATTACATGTACAATAATATTATTCTAGTCTTGGTATAATAATATTATTATGTAGACGAATAATAATATTATGTTTCTACTAGAGCAGAGATGCACAGACTTATAGGGAACAGGGGCCACTCGGAAAGATTATGAGCCAAGGACGGGCCGAAAAAGTTTTTTGCTCACACATTACAATTTCTACCCCCTCGTCTACAAATTTTCAAAATGGTATAGGAATTTGAAATATTTCAAAAACTTCACGGTTTTCTTAAAAAAATATTTTCTCGCAGTACCTTTTTCTACAGTGTACCGGGTATTTGTACCGATTGTTTGTTTCAATACCGAATACTTAAAATGTTACGTGTTTGAATTATTTCTACCCCCCCATCGCCGAATTTCCAAAATGGTATAGGAATTTGAAGAATATTTTAAAAACTTCTCAGTTTTCTTAAAGAATATTTACTCGAATTATTAAGTGTCTGATAATTTAACCGAATATCCGATTATCACTGGTATTATTTTTTTATATAATTCGTAATTCGCCAGCGGGCCGCATATATACCGACCAAGGGCCGCGGTTTGCGCATCGCTGTACTAGAATATAACTACGTAAAACTAACATTACCACGCACATAATGTTATTAGATATATAATAATAAACAATTTAATATTATTATTGTGTTCAAACAAACAATAACGTTTAGTTTAATTCATCACTGTGTACAAATCAACATTACAGCAGCTACAACATTACTATCTACAACTTATATATAAATTTGTATGTATATTGATAATATTGGAAATGAGGGCTGATACCTGTTTGGATATACGAATTTACATTGAGGAAATTTGTTAGTTAACCGCATACAATATTCTGAATAATCAGTTGAACAAGGTGAATGAAATTATAAAGTTTACCTTATACTGAACTGTAGCAACCCGTGCATTCATATAACAGAATCAAGCAGTATTTTTTTGGTGTTCTATTAATTATTGAATCAGAAAATATTACTTTTTATGTGATTCTTCTTCTTCTGAAAACTTTATTTTTTTTTATAAATGTTAAACAAAGTTTTCACATTTAGCTGGATTTTCACACCTGCGAGAGTGAAGATATTAAGAATATTACCCAACAGACACCTCATCCGCATCATAAAAATGGTTGCTGTTAGTTGACATGTATGATCAACAGATGTCGAACATGACAGTTTGAAACAGGAATTGGTGGGATTGATGAACTTACCATGGGTAAAGTGCACTTAAACCAACCTAAGCCGATTCGTTAGCATCGGGACACTTTTCCTGTTTCATACAAAAGGGAGTTTGCACAGTCTGTTGGTTGTGCGGATGAGGTGTCTATAATATTTTTTCTAATATGATTTAAACAGCCAGGGTATTCAGAAACCTAATATTTACGATCTGATAAGAATATCTTTTTAGTTTATGTAAAGAAAGACAAATGATTTAAAAAAAAAAAATCTTTAATAATTAAAGTGACCTATATTCGGATCACTATAATACTAAAAATAGTAAAATTTAAGACATTTGTGTCTCTTTATATAAATTATTAAAAAGTTTCACAAAATAAACGTCTAGTCAATCGATAAATATCTCTCAGGTGCTTTTATTTGGAGATATAATCGAAGTTTTACTCTAGATACTTACTCTTTAGTGTTACCAATATATTATGTAGGTTAGTACAGAAAATTTTATTTTCGAGAATTTTTTTGTTATTACCGCAAATTCACTCAATACTGACTGTAATGCCTAAAGATTAATAAAAAAATATTACATTACTTAGTACAGATTCATCATTATTTTTTTTCAAAATCCATATCACATAAGGCTCTTTTTCAATCTAGTGAACAGGATTTTGCCATTAAAAAATATTAATTCACATATTAAATCAATAAAAGAGAAAAGATATTACAGCAAAATAAATTTAATGTTTTTAATATGTACATACTATTAAATTTATTAAAAAGAGTAATCATATAGTCATTTCATTTGATGTAATTAGCTTAACAATTTTCTGGTTTGACACACTTGTTCTTGTTGTTCAGGACAAATCCCTTTTTACAGAAACATCCCCTGACGCATTCTGTGGTGCTGCAAGTCTTGGTGCCTGGTATCTCTCCACATCTAGCTGGACATTTAGAGCCACAGTAAAGGTAGACTTCGTTAGGGTTAGAGCAGTCTGTAACTGAAAAGAAAGAAATAATTTCATGAATAACAATGAATAATTTCTTTGTATATTATTTAAAGATTCAATCGATAATTTCCATGTTTTATTTCCATTATTTTTTTATTAACATCAAGTTGAGGTTTGAAGAACTAGTCGAAGAGACTTCATGAAGATCTCATAATTCGAAAAATATCTCTCTTTGTAATAAAAAAATTGTGATAGAAAACGCCTTTTTAATTGATTTTGATAATATAATTTTGTTACAGTATTTTGTACTTTATTTCTTCGATAAACAATAAACAAAATTTGGTACGACCTAATTGGTTTATTTCCATAGTTGTATCCATAAATAACAATTAAAGTTTAAATTTTAATAAAGATTAAATATAATTTTAAAAAAATATTCAGAAATTTAGAGGACTATGGTAGGTTTTTACAAAAAAAAATTATGTATCAGAAAAACAGGATAGCGTTTATAAATTATAAAACGAGTAGGTATAGAGTTTCAAGTTACTCTTGCCTTCTCCTTTAAGATAGGATAGGTAGGTAATATTAATATTGTTAGGTAAAGTGTGAAATATTCTAATGGCTTTGTGGCCGAGTCAATTAAGATTATTAATTTAATGATGGAGTTACCGACTCAGACACCGCAGCTCATTACAGAGAACTAATTACCTAAAGTATGTTGCTACTTATTACAAAGCTCACTTTGCTCAAACTCTCGCCAATTTTATTCATTATCCTTTCTAAGTGTTCCAAGTTCCAAGACTCCTTAAAGTCGATTTTTTTATTGTTTTATGCCACGGTTAGAGGGTATCTTTTCCCGGATTATTTTTGTTCCCGGGAAACGGGAAATTTCAAAATGAATTTCCCGGGAATCCCGGGAAATTCATTATTATATTTATAAATATTCAATTTTCAACAAATTTGGTATAAAAACTCTCATAACTTGTTGACCCTTGCAAACATTTTGATTTGATAAAAAAAAATCTAATTATTGTTACCAATATAAGTAATTTGCTTAAAAAAAACTAAATAGCTGACTGACGAGATTTATTTAGGTACCTACTCTATGTTATATCAAAATGAAAATTGTTTACAAAATATATAAACTTTTAATTTTTGATCATCCTATCAAGCAAAAAAATGTTATGGATTTTGGCAAAGCTTTTTAAAGATTTTTGACTTTAAAAAATGAGAAATTTCGACAAAAAAAGATTTTTATATCGGTAATATCTATGAATAAAACAAAAAAAATGACAGTTGACTGCACTAATATTTTTAAGAACTATCTAACTTTTCGAAATATGTAAAAAAAAACATGAAAAATTGTAGGATTCTTATACATTGTCGGCCAAACACACCTCCGATTTCGAATTATATTTAGAATAATTATGCTTCTTTCAAACGAATACATTGAAGCTATAATTACCTATTATATAATTAAGTTTTTTTTAAAGTATAACACTTATGTTGGTAATTAATATTATTTTTCATATTTTCATATCAAAATATTCGTCAGCTTCTACAAGTTTATCACGACTATTACAGTTAACTAAACAAAGACTTCGGTATCGGTTTGGCAATCTGCATGACTAATAATATGTATTTTTTTCCCGGGAAAGGATTCGTTTTTTTCCCGGGAAACGGGAAATTCCCGGGAGTAACCCTCTAGCCACGGTAAAAGCATTTCGGTATTCAATTTAAAAAAAAAACACATGTCAATATAGCGTCTGCAGGATTACTCTTGACACAATCTAAATAAGATCTTAATCTTAATCATAGGACGCGTATAGTAAAAAATACCGCGCTACAACGAGATTGGTATGCACAAAATTAAGATTGCATTTATATTTTGTCGAGAGTAACCCTACAGTATAATTTTTTGCTGACACGTGTAGCACTATTTAATTTTCAATCGTTATCTTTTTATTTTATCAAATTCAACTTAACTAAAAACACCCTTTAGTATATATGCTTTCATGTATCTAGTAAAGTTCTGAAAAAAAATCGAGAAATACTCGTTTTCCGCAAAGACACCACTCATTATCTCATCAATGCATCTGCTAGCTTGAATATTGAAGTACGAAAGCATTAGTAGCTTTCCCTGCTTAATTTTCCCTTTTATTATGTTACGAAACTGTTATGTTTAATAATTATAACGGCACGAACCTTGTATAAAAATAACTGTTTATATGCAAAATCATTGCTCATCTGAGACTGGCTTTATTACAGCACGACCATTCGGCTTTAATTAGGTGATTAATATTTCTTGGGAATCTTTTACGCTCGGCCGATTCCCTTAGCGTGGCATTATGAGCCCGTGCATGGATATTTACATTGTTGCGCTGGGATTTCGAAGTAAATATTCCCTTGAAAACTGTTGAAATGTGTCCGGAATAAACTTATTCAATCTAAGAACACAATCTTCAAGAAGAAGAAACCACTGCTAGCAAATATTATACACAAAAAATGTTTCCTATGAATATATACTTGGATCCCGTATAACATATTATATATCCGTAGTTATTTCACATTATTATCCCGTGGAGCACCCGGTAAAGAATTGGTCTCCCACTCTTCCATGTAAGTTTTCGAGTGTCCTGTAAAAGGCAGGTGTTCGAAAAAACTAAGACATTAAAATAAAAAATAAAATAAAATAATCTTTATTGTGAAATAAACAATATAACACAAATGGCGGGTTTATTGCCTTTAGATATTTCTACCAACCAACCAAAAGTGAGAGAGATACAAGACACAATTAAAATTGATGTACACATCCAAGTACACAAAAGAAAAAAAAAGACGTAATAAAAAACAAGTAAAATATATATAGGTACATACAACCAAAGAAGGCATAAACACCACTTAATTACATTAATTACAGACATTGTACATCTTAAATTCAGCGATGAGGTTTGCCACCCATCCTGAATGTCTTGTTTTATATTGGCACGAAGAGGACAGTTTGCATGTTTCTTACATGCAGTTGGTCTACTGGCTACCCCACTTGTGGGATGTGCCGTGATGGTATAGTAGTAGTAGTAGTAGTTATTTCACATTTGACATTGATGTGTTGACATTGACAATTTGGCTTGATAAGAAAATAAAACTTAAAGTGATAAAAACAGTTTTTGGACGGATAAGTGCCGTTTTTCAATCCTTCATATAATATAAATGGGATTTTTTTTTTTAAATTGTAGGTAGGTACATACCTTCTCTTTTGACTTTGTTGTGAGAGCATTCATCTGTCGGCACGCAAGTTCCTTGATAAGTACGAACGAATCCTTCAGCACAAATACACTTATGTTTGCATTTAGTTATTGCTGGAACATCTCCACAATGCTTTTCTTTCATACTGCAACCGGCCACTTCATGTTCCTTACAAGTCAATTCCTCTGTAATAACAAGAAACACGACTTGTTTTTGAGTTCTTGATCAAAATATTGCCTTATATAAACTACATGCCTAGAAGAACAATCTCAATTGAAAAAAATGTCATAGATGAAATATAGATATTAATTTTTCATTTTTCAATCTTTGATTCAAATTTCTATCAAATGCAAACCGTTGCCCTTTTGAACACATGCCAATCCACATATTAACACATTTCCAAATTAGCCTGGATTCTATCGTGGTCTATCTAGGGCACATTGTCATTTACGCGGTTTCACAAAATTGGTTGGGTATGCATATAATATTTTAGAAATTATGTAAATGTATTAAAATATTTTTGAGACAATGTAAAGTTAATAACTGACTCAGTTTGTCTTGATACGGACTCATGCTCAGTTAGATAGATTTTATGACATATTATGTTCTTAAAATACCGTTAATAAAATAAATAAATTAATAATTTGTTTTCTTACTTTCTTTGCTTTCTTCACTGCTTTCCTCACTGGATACAACTGCACCACACACCATCTGTGTGGTCAGACCCACAATCATAAAAAGGAAAAGGAAACGCATCTTGGAAACTGAAAACTGAAAAGAAGACTCATTATAAAATAACACGTAAAAGTTTTATCAATCAGTGCTATTGAAATGTGTGAAAAACAGCAGCTTGCAACAACTTAGTAGGTATATTGTTTATTTTATTTATTTATTCTTTACTGTACATTGATAACAAGCAAATTCACACAAAAATACATTTCAAACAAAGACAATCATACAATCAATATACAGAGGGCGAGTTTATCGCAGAGGCGCGATTTCTTCCAACTAACCCAATTGTAAAGAAATAATTTGTTAATTTGTTAATGTTAATTTGTTAATAATGTTAATTACGGTTCAAATATTTTCTTAGATAAGCAAAAAATACGTATATATCTGCATTAATTGTGTCGTTGCTTTGCGAAATCCGCTATAACACATTTTTGTGATTTGGAGAAATTCGATAAAAACTACGAGTATTATACACATATTTAACATACTTTTCCGAATTCAAACAAGTTTTGTCAAAACAGTTAAATTTTAAAATAAATTTTGCTATTGAATAAAAACAAACTGTTCATTTTGTAATATACCTAAATAACTATAATGTCTAATAATATAAATAAAATAAATAAATAATATGAATAACAAAAATAACTCCTATCGGTCGGTTGACTTATAGATTATATTAAAAAACACATAAAGGGATATAGGGGGATTTTTTTAATCATCATTTTTTTGCTGTACAAATGGTGAGTGTTTTGAAACAAACAATTTTCTACAGCTATAGAATATTTAATTACGTATCTATCGACATATAGAACTCAATTTTCGTGAAAACATGTTATAGCAGATTTTGAAACTCGGCGACACAATTGAAATAATACATTAATATCAACTTACTGCAAACACTCGCCTGTTGACACTTTGACTTGCAGTTAAGGAATGATAAACGGACTAAATATAATTAAGTTTTATAGTTTGTTTTCACACCTCGTTTAGTGTGTGATAATGTTATACAGACAAGATGACAATATTATCTGCAGGTCAAAGCAATAAACATTATTAATTAGGAATTGTTAGTGAACACTTCTTGTATATCAAAATAGCACTTTATTTTTCAAAATAATCAATAGTACTTTCCATATCACGACTACAAAACAAACGTTAAAAGAAGACAGTATTAAAAAGCCACCCGAACTTTTTAAAAATAAACAATTTACTAGATTAATTTATTTGTTTACCAACATTGACAATTTGATGCATTATTCTAGAAAAATATGTATGCTCTTAATTCCATATAAAATATAAAATGTGTCCCGCGATCAAAAAAAAAAAGAATATAAGGGAACTTATTTTTTTAGTTTAACCTCATCGAATTACATTATAATATACAATTTTCTTTTTTTAATTTTTTTGTAATTTTCTTCAATCCCAGGTGCTGGCAAACTCCCCTTTCACGACACAAGCTTTTAGCTTACTGT
The DNA here is from genome assembly GCA_947579605.1 of Athripsodes cinereus. Lineage (NCBI taxonomy): Eukaryota > Metazoa > Arthropoda > Insecta > Trichoptera > Leptoceridae > Athripsodes > Athripsodes cinereus. The sequence goes on along the minus strand of OX388306.1, from coordinate 11,157,913 downwards.
GAAAGGTGTAGGTATAGGGTTGTATTTGGGTTTATAACAAAAACCCAGATAATCATTTAAAAAAAGTTAATGCAATTTATCAACATTTCATTGTAATTTACTCATTCATTCTTTACCGTAAATTGATCACAGTTTTTATCTGTTCAACATATTTCTACGAACCCGAAGGAAAAAAAACGTATGAAAATAGTAGGGATTTCCATAAAATATGTTTATGATTATTTTTCAAACGCTTGACCTGAGACGATCTTATAATAACTTTTCTTAGAAAATGATGAATGTATGTCAATTATATAAATGTATCCGAAAATAATTATGAAAATAAGCTTATAGGTATATATGTATGTTCAAACATTAACTAGGTACTCTAAAACTAGCGATACTCGGATAGATACGCAAAAACTGAACAGCAACTAACTTATCCTTAAATATCAATTTGTCTATTGATATTTTGTTTTTTGTCGATGTTATTATACAAAAATTAGATATAAGTAAAATATTATAGTCAAAAATAGTATTAATTTATAATTTTCTAAATAAATAAATTAAATTTACAACACTCGTATCAATAGTTTGAAATAAAAATTTAATACAACTTGGCTTTTCTATATCAAAAATGCAGAAATAAACCGTTCTTATGTAGATACTGAAATACAATTTGAACTGCTGCTGAAACAAGGAATGAGTATTATTATATATACACTATTGAATAAGCATATTAAAAGAAGATATTCTATTGCTCTTTGACCTATCTCATATAAGTGCAGGAAGGGAACAGTCCTTTTACACTGAGAAAAATACTCAAAACGAATCATTGGTACGGTAGTATCAGATTAGGACCAGAGATCGTACAAACGATTCATTGGTATAAATCTATAATATTAACTCTTCGCAAACAAATCATTGGTAAATTTACCAACAACTTGTTTGCGAAGAGTTAATATTATAGATTCGTACTAATGAATCGTTTGTACGATCTCTGGTCCTAATCTGATAGTACGTACCAATGATTCGTTGTGAAATTTCGTTAGTATTTTTCTCAGTGTAGTTACATTAAATGTGTCGCTACTTTTTTAATCACTATGAAAAACCGTCTTCAAAACATAAAAAACAAAGAAAGTACAACGAAGTATTCAGATGTACCTTAGTCAAACTACTTACGGAAACCCTGTGAATGGACTATGTGAAAATTACTATCTGGAATCTACTAGATAATATTATCGAAAGGCCAAATTGTAAGGAACATACTAAAGGCTAGTAGGTAATCTAGTTTTGAGATGTTTGATATAATATTATTTACTAGACAATTATGTTTTTATTCATATAAATAATATGTTACAACTCTTATCAAATTTAATAATATCCATTTAACGTTCAGAAATGTTTTTAAGAAAATCGCATAATATAATGACGTTATGCTATAAACTTTGACATCAGCAAATATCAACAAAAATATAAATAAATATTTATGCGTAGGTACTTTTTATAAATATTATTCAGTTTAATAAAACGTCTTTAGGCTTTTGAATTAGGTAAGTATATTATGTAAAATGTAAACTGATTTGATTTATAATTAATAATTTGATTTATTGATATTTTGTATTGAGATTTGTGTATTAAAAAAATACTGCGCCGCATTATTTTTATTGCGCATATTATTACTGTTTCAATTAAGCCACATTGAAGAACTGCAAGATATCATAACATACCTACCTACACAATGTTGGTACAAACAGAATTTTATATTATTTAGTTTTGTATAATTATACTGTGTTATGAAAAGATATTAAATATTATTATATCACGATGGCGTGGTCAAATTATGTATAGATACATACATATGTACATAGGTACATACTGACATCGTACAAATTGTTATCTAGTACATTAAAAAATTGAAAACAATTGGGGTATGATTTAAAAATAAAGTGACTGACACATCGTAACGAAACACAAGTCTTACATAACGGCCATTAAAAAAACAACAAATCTTTCATTTTCACATATCTTCATCATAAGATGATTCGAATAATTCCATGTGAATACTTTTATGTTCTAATTTATTTTTCAGTTAAAAATATTTAAATTATTAATACATATTGAGTTCGTCGATACCCTGGAGGTAGAGTCTCGGCCTCATGATCAAGGGGTCCGTGGTTCGATCCCAGGTGCCGGCAAACTCCCCTTTCACGACACAAGCTTTTAGCTTAGTGTGAAAGGTGTATAAGGTTGTATTTGGGTTTATAACAAAACACAGATATATCTTTAAAAAAAATATACATCCTGACTAGAATTTTAGATTTCCAAACGTGAAAACTCCAATTTATTATTACTAAGATAAATTGAAAAAAACTCAGTATGTAGTTAATTTCCAAGTGACTTATTAATATTCGCTTATTAATATTCGGAGACTCTCGACTCCATCATCAGGCGATTAGAAAAAGTTCGAGTAATTACTAAGTATTTGAGTTCATAAGATATAGAAATTAATTTAAAAAATTATAAATCCTACCTAATTATGAAATAAAATACCTAAAAATGAAGGTAAATAAAAAACCTTAATATATAAATCAAGACAGGTTTTTAAAACGCAGAAAAAAATTAAAGATAAATATTTGTCAAACATAATTTAATATCAATAAAAAACTTTAAATAAATAACGTTTGTTTAATAATTGTTCAAGTGTTGCTATAATATCTTTACTAAAAATGTAATGATGGTAAAATAAGTTCATCTTTCATTGAAGTCAATCTGTCACTTTATTAGAAAGAATTACTTCATAGCCTTCATCCACTTCCTGTAAAGCAAAAATAAAACATTTTAATAATTGGATGGTAAAACATTCCGAGGAGCGACCGGCAAAGAATTGGCTTCCCAATCTTTCCCGTAAGTTTTCGAGTGTCCTGTAAAAGGCAGGTGTTAGAAAAAATAAATACATTGTACATGTCAAATTCAGCGATGAGAGTAAAAGTTGTGTTGCCTCACTTGTAGGATATACCGTGATGGGATTGTAGTGGTAGAATATATAGCGAGAATATACAGAGACAACAATGGTGATAGATGTTTTTGGATATTACAGAAACATCGCGATTACTTTGCTGGACTATGTACCAACTATGTATGCACATCAGGAAATATTTTACTGTTACTGCATTCAGAACTGTGGGAAATCACCGACCGTGCCTGAATCAACCGACCATTCTAGAAGAAATTCAAATGAACGGGTATAAATAGAGATATTGAGATGAACAGAGATCGCTGGAAGAAATTGGTACCTACCAAAGACATTTTACAATAACTAAGCTTTGCTCTTTTGATCAAAATACAAGCAAAAGTATGGTTTCCACCGTCATGATCATGTTTATATTCCTATGAAAAAATAACGCGTACCACGAGAGATAATAATTCTTGGAGAGCTCTCACTTTCTAACACATGATTGTATTGTTTGCTTATACAACTATAGTAGTTATAATAGTACAACCGGATGTGTTTGAAAGGAACAGCTCTCTTACAATAATAATTGTTATTACCTCAGGTGGCACAGTTTATCAAGGAGTACACTATCTTGTAATGGTATAGCAGGTACCTACCTAGACGCTATGTGTTTATTTTTACATTTTTGGATCATTTAGTTTATTTCAAATTTCCTACAATTTATAAAATTTTCTGAATACAAACATACACTGAATAAAATATTTACTGATTTCTCCATACATTTTTAAAATGACAGTACAATTAAAAATACATATTGAAAATGAAATTTATCAAACTATTTAATTTATACAGAGAAAAACGTGCCGCGATATCCACAGTATTTTATCATCCACTGAATTTTATTGTAATAATTTTGTTTTGTCATTTTATATTGTTGTTGCTGTTTTTGTTTTTTTCGAGCAATATTTCAAACTAATACAACGTGTAGTCGTGTATTTTAAAAGAAATACAACGAAAAAACAACAAAATAATACCATCAGTAACGCTACACGGCGTAATCCGCAAACGTACCAACTCTATCGATAATATTTTTACAATGACAACGTTGTAGATTATTACTCGTATGTACAACGTAATGATCGTAAAAACCCAAAAACGACATTTTCAATATGTATTCTAGGAGATGGGAGATGGGAGATGGGAGATGGCCATTACAATTGCAATATCGTAAAAGCTCACTTGATATGATTACGAAGGGCCTCATTTTCTTCCTTCAATTTATTTCTTTCTTGTTTTAGAGCCATCGTGGTAACGTCCGCTTCGACCATTATTGAAAACAAATACTTGAGATTGTCTGTGATTTCAATGTCCTGAAAATAATAAATATACCCAATACAATGTAGGTACATAGTTGTACTGTAGTGGTATTATATATTATTGACTAACCCAAACAATCACCAACTCTTATTACGAGTATATTGATAAAATTTAATATGCGAACTCTATCATCCAATTCTATTACTTTATATTTTTTAATCATTTACTTTACATTTGAGAGCACGAGATGGAATATAGCATCGCATAACTATATTCAAATTGTATTCATGGATTTTCAACAAATTCTTTACAATAGATATAATATCTGTTATCATAACTATAGAAGATATAGGTACAACTTTTGAAATATATTGCAGAACATATAGAAGTAATTGTTAGACAACCTTTAATGAATTAGAGCAGAATGAATCGCAGCCATATTTTCCTCGAATTTTGTTTCGATACTAGCCAATCATGTTTAGATCTAATTGGCAATAATTGCAAAAAAAAAATAGACGTGTATCATTCAGAATGTCATTATTAAACTAGTGTTTTCGAAATAATCACATTTAAGAAATATTACCTCACAGTCATAAAGTTTATTGTCGCCGCAAGTACATCGGTACATACTTTCCAGAGATGAGAAACTCTCCGATGCAGTCTGCAGAACTTCGCACATCTTCATACCTGTAATGATCTTCTCACATTTCTTCACCTTTTCTTCTAGCCACTGAAAGTAGGCTGATGTGAATACTTACAAGTGAAGTAGCCATTGAACTAAAACTACATACAGGTATATGTCTCCATATTATAATAATATAATATATTTAGAATGTGTGACATAGCTTGTAATATTTTTTTTTTTTTAAAAAGATATATCTGGGTTTTGTAACAAAACCAAAAACAACCTCATACACCTTTCACAGTAAGCTACTAAAAGCTTGTGTCGTGAAAAGGGAGTTTGCCGGCACCTGGTATCGAACCACGGACCTCTTGTTCACGAGGCCGAGACTCTACCTCCAGGCTACCGACGAACTCAGCTCATAACATCAGCAATATTTATAGATACACTCTAAATTTCGATTTAAGCTGGCATTTTGGCGATCTTGAAATAGGCTGTAAGAGTACCAAATATCATACAAATGTGGGGAATTAAACTCTGTACCTGAGACCCATTGGGACTCTAGTGCATTTTTGACAAAAATGGCAAATTTACAAAAAAGCGGAAATAACACAACGATCGTGAGTCTTAAATACAGAAATGCTCAGGGTCATAAGAATTGAAGTGCGCATCACTATGGTGTATACCTACTATATTATACAGCTTATTATTAGTAGTAAAATGTTGAGATTTTTTCGAATAAAAAATTAGTACTCAAGACTAAATGGCTCTCAAGTACGGACTATTTTGAAAACCATCGAAAAAAACCATTGAAAACCATTGTTATCGACCTACAAAAAGATCGCAGCTTACTTTCAAGACTATACTGCGTAGAATGTAGCCCTCAATACTTAAATATCCTCATAGTTTTACCCATATGGCATCATTGGACCTCTCCACCAGATGTGTGAACTGGTTAATATCCAACTGCATGTCATTGTCCAGTTGAGACTTGGCCATATAATAGTCATCTTTGTATTTGTTGTATCTGTCTCTTATTTCAGCCATCGCTGTACCATCTTCGTAAGATAGAGCCTTTTCTTGGAGGTCGTCTATAACTTTCTTTACATAGAAGAAACATTAATTAATTTACTTTCTTTGTATTATGTTATTTTTTGCGTATTCTCTATATTGGATGAAATAAAAACTTAAACTTTTTTAATACAAACTTTTTATTTTATTATTGTAGACAATATTTGTTCATCTCTTATGGATGAAACATTCGCAATAAAAAAAGTGTGTTTTATAAAATTAGTTTTTAATTCATCTAATTAATATACCCCTAAAATAAAGTACGAGGCACTTGTGTTCATATTATTCAGACATAAGTGACATCATTACACATAGTAATACATAACAGGTGTATTAGTGAGTATGTACCTGTTGCCAGATTGACAAACACTTCTTATGTGATTTAGCACTACTGTTGTCGTAATCGTATTGATGTTGTTTTTTCTATGATTTTTTGTGTAATATATTGTATAAATATTGAATAAATACTTTTGAATTGAAATTTGAATTGAATAATTATAACCAAAATAAAATTATTTCATGAGGGCATTTCACACACTTGAAATACTCACCCCATCTACTACTAAAATATAAGTGTTAAATCTTCTTATATTATTCTTTATTCCGTTAGATTTAAAATTTATTTTTCTCTTTCAAATGGTTGGCTGGAAGATGTTACTCTGCAACAAGTCTGCCATTTAACAGTACACTGTTTGTATTAAGTGCATTTTGTGTAAATATAGCATTTTTATTTGTTCTGTCCATAAAGTTAGGAGGTTATTGTATATTATATTGTATATTGTATATCATCAGCCGTAGGCCCAGTCCGGGCACTTGGATTCGTCAAAAGCATTACAATTTTTGATTAAAAAATATAAAAAAGAAACAGACATCCAGTAAATTTATAGGTCATTGCAAATCGGAGTGTAAATGGCTCAGATTTGCAAATCGTCAGACATGGTTAGCAACAGGTTAGCAAATATAGGGTTGAAAGAAAATTTCACGATTTTCCAGATTACTTAAAACCAATCACCCAAAATACACATCAACCAATCGACTCAGTTCGATTATATATAATTATAAAATAAGTCAAAAGAAGTCCGACCTGACTTCCTGCCATCTTACTATCTTGGCTGATGAGGATTTCACACATTACATCATCCTTTTCCTTTAACGCGACAGACTTCTGTCTGTTCTCCTCTGTCCTCTCATTATAGTCCTTTATTTCGTTTTTGTACTGTTCCATTATGTTGCTGTACATATTTCCGTACATATCTTCAGCCTCTTCCAAGTCCGCTTGCAACTGAAAAATACATATTCTTTTGAACCAATTTTTTTTTTTTGGTACATTTTTTTCCATTGCTTTTATTTGTTTATTACATACATATTTTTTTATAAGGATAATTATGTAATCTAATTCTAAAAAACATGAATAATAAAATAGTGACACATATTAATACTAAAAAGGCCATGCAAAATCACTCAATATTGAGTGGAATACCTAAGAATAATAATAAAAACCGGTAGTTTCCAACTCTAGAGCAGATAATTTCTGCGTAGATAGTCCAGATTTATGACGTAGAAATTTCAGTTAGGTGTCTTATATACTTATATGAATTTATTAATTTAGTATTTTATGCACACACACTCACAGACACACACACACATGTATATGTGTTTATAAATAATAACTATAAACATAAAGAGCGTCCACGTTGCTATCACAAAAATTAAAAAGTAAAACTCCTTGTGACTGCATAAAATTATAAAATAAAAGTATGAAGTACCTACCGTGTTTTGCATTTCGTACTCCTTCACCACCCCCTCTCCATACATCTGATTGTATTTCTCTGTGAAAATGAAGTTATCTGCCCACTTGATGATGCTCATTCTGGTCTCCTCTCCGTCCCACATCTTATTGTCTTCTCCTTTATGTTCCGCAGCCCTCCTCAACACTTCGTCACGCTCCATTTCATAACAATTGTTCATCTTCTCCAAGAGATCGCCGAATCTCTCTGTTCACAAAAAGTTACCACTGATAATATAAGGACATTTTATCTATACCTGTTATACTGATATTTTTAGGCACTACAGTTGAACATGAATACCATAATCAATCTTGACCAATTTCCGAACAACCCCGTTTGGATATTAATTTGTGTTATGTATTTACGTGGAGAACAAACAATTTAATACAAAAATATCCGATACACGTAATAGGTTCTCAAAAACAAGGACAAAGTGTATCCATAGGTATTATTTGTTCCAAGCAATCCAAAACAAACACATAAAATAATATGTATAAAGAAAAACGTACCAAGTCTACGAATGGTACTTATAATAAATATCATCACTTATGCTTGTTCAAACGTCTTATAAAATAACTTTCACCAATTTATTTCTAATAGGTTTGTATTACATATTCACACATTCACAAGATATTTTAGTGACAATTTTTTCTTAAACAAAGGTTATTATTATTCTCCATTGTTTTAACAAAATTTGAATATATTTAGAGAGATTCTCACTTAGGTAATACCTATAGCTAAAGTGAATATAGCTGAAGTGATTCTCACTTAATGTATGATCAGTGATCTCCGTGGCTGCAGCCAGACTTAATCTTGTTTGATCGTCGGCATATCTTTTCTGTCGCTCCATTTCTTTAATTACACACTGTTTCTTCGATATAACACGTTCGAAAATAATTTTCCTCGCCTGAAAATATATGCATACAGTACAAAGTAATTAGCTACTGAATAGTTTATGATAGCTATAAAAAAATGACAATTATTCTCCTTTTTTCTACGAAATTTAAATAACATAATGAACGTAAACATCCCCAGGAAGTTGGAGTACAAAGATACGATGTATGTAGATGTCACTAACATCAACATTAGAACTGAATTCCAAGTGTGGCAACAAGGTATATCTGCGCTGCGGGGCTTCAAATAATTATGTAACTGTTATATATTTAAACATGTTCGTTTTGGAGAAACTGTTTATTGTTACTATTTACTAATTAAATTAGGTATATATCAACAACCCTTTCCTCTTCTTTGAACTCTATTTCCCCTATAAATTTACTAAGGTTATGATAGTCCTCCACAATAAGGTTTAGGTATTGTTTCAATCAGTGGTCTGTCTTGCCCCACACTCGGAGAAGATGTCCGCATCTAGCGTGGTCGGTTCGGATTCTGTTAATTCTCGACCATTGCATTCGTGGAATATGAAACGCTGGAAGCTTACACATTAGACCATGCATCCAATATTATGTGCTCGGACTAACTAGGTTTTTATTTTTCAGGTAAAACTTAACAATATCGAAATGGAAAAATCGACCATCTTGGTTGGCGATTAATATTACGGCTAGTATGTATAGTATGTAGTGCAAAATAAAATAATTTGTTGAAAGTTTCCCGCAGCTCCGATGATAAATCTTTGTGATGATAACATAAACGTATCCATAATAATTCCATACATATTCATGAAATAATACTCTGTGCAAAGTATTAAAACTTGCTTCACATATTATTCGAGAGTATATCTGCATCGCATACATAACAAAATTATGTACACCTACCTAAGATATTGAGAAATATATTATAAATTTAGTTTTCCTAATATAATTCAATGTTTTTGAATTTTATTTAATAAGATCATAAAAACAAAACATTCAGAGTAGGTGTAAAATCTTAATGCAGAATACAAGTTATGAATTAAAAATACCTACTATATTGTGCGTGAATGTTTTTCAATGTGTAGGTACCTACCTATCAAATTTTTAGGTGTTTTAAATAAAGGAGTCATGTAAGTAGCTAATAATGAAAATTATTATCATAGCTCTGGAGTGACCGTAGCCGAAAATGATTAGTCGTCAAAACACAGGTTAATCAATTCTATGGATACTTATCTTCCCCTCTGTCACTGAACCAGTTTGATTTATAATGTACCTACGTATTGTTCTTTAGGTCAACGAACTTTTTTACTGATTTTTATAATGAAAAATGTCGCAAATCAAATACCTATGTACAAATTAATACTCCTAATCAGTAATACAAAAACATTTATTGCCCATTTGACTAAATTTTTACTATAATTTTAGGTACCTAGGTACAACGAAACCACCTGATGAAAAACATTCAAAACTTTAAACTTTTTTACGAAAGCGACATTATCTCACTGTTTACAATAATTTATTACATATTGGCCTTCAAATCTATGCTGTTAAAATTGAGTACTTAGGTACGTTTTAAAACATCGCGCGTTCAAATACTAACACCCCACTAATGGTTGGGAGTACCCAAATATTCTGGGTCAATCAGTTTAATTACCTTTATGGGTTTTTCCCACCACTTTCCCCTGGATGTTTCAAGAGCAAAGCTCCTATATCATCCAGACTCAAGGAAACAAAATATTTTTTTCAAGGGAGGGCTCAGGGTTTGCCAGAAGGACTCCCCCCAACAAAATCCTCCCTAAAATTACAAAAACCCTTGAAGTCCCTTGGAGGAGATACTCACTTCAAGGTTCTACTCACTACTACAATATTCTTACAAACTATATTCTTACAGTTACGTAGTTTAATTACCTAGGAAGATCCCCAAAACCACAAAAGTCTCCAAGAATTGACAAAGTGAATGGTGTGATAGCTTAAATTGTCTTGAAGAGTTATCCAGCGGAGATGTTTGTGCTCTTCAAAATTTGAATGAAAAAGGGTGTTTAGTTCATAAGTATGGAAGAAAAAAATTTCTCAGAGCAATACCCAAAGTATTTTGTTTTGTATAATACCTCTACACAGGACTTGTCCTCATGAGGTACAATACCTATTTTATGTATTATTAATGATAATAATAATTAACTGCTTGTATTGTATATAACTATATATGAATAAATAAATCAATGACAATCTGCTTTCGGACCTCAAGGCATACAGGCCCATTACGCTGCTGCCTTCCTTCAATCCTCTAGACCATGGGTGGCCAACCTTTTCAGCAGCCGGGCCAAATTTCGGAATTAGATTTCATACTTGGCCGCACATCAATATACTCCATATATCTATGGAACATTTGATAATTTTACTTCACCTTAAAATTTCTACTCCCCGTCGCTAAATTTTCAAAATGGTATAGGAATTTGAAATATTTCAAAACTCCTCGGTTTTCTTTAAGAATATTTTCTCAAAATACCTCTTTCAAAAAATGTAACGGGTAGGTACTTGTATCAACTATTATTAAAAAAAGTGTGTAAATCCTTCGCGGGCCGCGGGTTGGCTACCCTTGCTCTAGACCTTGATAAGGAATTGGCTTGCGTCAATTCTGACACCGGGAACAGTTTGACTTCAATTTTTATTTTTATATTTTCGTGGAAAGAGCCGAGTATCAGCAAGATGGAGCGACTAAATAAAGGAGGCTACACAGACCCATGGTCTATAGAATGAGGCAGGATGGTCACGATCCTCAGAATTGAGGGACGGACGTAGATAATGATATTTCAATATATCAAACTTTAAAAATATCTGAAATATACAGGTACACACCTCAAACCTGGACTATATGCGTACACGCAGTACATTTCCCTACAATTATGGTCTTATTATGTATCTATCTTGTGTATTTCAAAATAATATTAACCTTTAAATCCTCTTTCATTGCTGGAATTTTTATATTCACCACAAGGTGATGCCATTTTCTTGCGAGAGTGTTCCTCATAATATCCTGCATTTTTAACTCTCTCTTTACATCCTCCTAGAAGTGAAATAAAATATGAAGAACTGCAAATTCCGCTCATATTTATGTTTTCTGTACCATTGTCGTAAATTCAATCAAATTAAAAACCATACTTATTAAAAAAAAGTTATACACGTGTAATAAAAAAGTAAAAGATGACAAGGTACAAATAATATAGTTATTATTTCGAAACCTTTTTCTTCTGAACTCTTTCCACTGCGGGATCAATTGGTGGTTTTTTCTCTTTTTTTCCTTTTTTTGGCATTTTCTTATAATGTCTGATAGTAAAATATATTTAAAAATAAATATTTCGATACAGCAATTGAAAATATGCGTAATTCATCTGTATTAAATAAAATATATTTTTAAAAATGGCTCCATAAGACTACATAAACAATAATTGATTTTCAAAGACAATAACATCTCGCTGTAGAGATATGGATTTGTTTTCAAACTTGTATTTATTCAAGTTGGTCACTCGAACGTTAAATATCTATTCACCATTTGATTATATAAAGAATTAGAAGGCGTGTATCATATTTGTATTTTTAATAGTTTTATATCTTTTTTTATTTATATCTGAATTCGTTTAGTTATAATATACCTAAAATCTTTCATTACGCATTGACGGTGAATGTTTAATCTGGTTTAATCCTTACGTGAAAAGAAGCTTGATAATGTGTTTAAACCTTAATAAAGCATAGACAATTTTTGTTTGTATAAATTGACGTTTGTGAACTGCCATTATTGCGAATATTTCGATATTGTGGATTGCTTCCGTTAGGATCACATTTTCGCTATATTCTGTTTCATCAGTATTTTTCTCTGGGAGTCCATAACTAAATGGTAATATTGGATCTACAAGATACAAATATATAAACATGCCTTGGAAACGAATGATACCCCAAGATGAATCAGATACTTCCAGCTCGGGTAAGCTGTCACACCGTTCACTTAATTTATAGGACTAAGGAAATTAAATAAAATAACGTAAATTACTAATTGATAAAAGTCAAAAGGCGTTTGACGTAAGTCCAATTATCAAGTATAAGTTTGAAAAATATCAATTCATATATTGTGTGCTATGAGCTATCGTACATAAATTTGTAGATCATCCTGGGAATATAGTTTATTCTAACTGGTTTATGTATAGTTATTAAGTATTTTTAATTTAAATTCAGATGAACCTCATGAAAAACGGTTGAAGACTGTATGGAAGCAGTACTTAATGTCTAAAAGATTACAAAAATCCAATCACGATGGACAGGGAACATCTTCATCTCCACAAGATTTAACACTTCTAGGTGTATATCCAAATCCTAGTGATGTACTGATGCATCATGATTATGTTGAAACAAACAGTATGTATCAATTATGTATTTAATTTTGCTGTTATCTACTGCTGTAGCAAGTGTTTATATTATCAATTACGTTATCCTAATTTTGTTTACATATTGTATAATTAGCAGTATATAAACAGAAGATGGTGATGAGATATTAGTACAATGTAACAAAATTTGATTATCACATCGTGAAAAAACTACATTTTCAGCTATAACATGAATTATGCCACAAATTGCTTTATTGCCCTTTAAATACATTATGCAGTCAATTGAAAAGCTGTTTACCTTATCTGGGGCCATCTGTGTCAATGAATTATTTTTCATTTTATTTATAAATCAAAGAGTTATGTTAATATTTTTCAGGGCCTGGCCCCAGCACCAGTACACAATGCCACAGTGTACATTCATCGATGAAAATGAATGATATTCAAAACATTTCGCAGAAGTGGATGGGAGAATTCAGGTACATTAACATGTGTTAAATACAGAAAACTACTACTACTATACCATCACAGCATAATTAAATTAGAAGAAATATAAAGAGTTAGGCAGTGCGTTTTTGAATGGACAAATATCAATCTTCAACTCCCTACTTAAGGAATTCATACATATTCATAAATGTGTAATGATAACATAATTTCATTTCTACCCTTCATAAACACCACAATATTTCGTGTTACAGTTATGTCTAGCACAGTGCTTCATTATTGATTACCAATAAACATTCTCTAACTAATCAACGGAAGAACAGTGCTCTTTTTGGCTAACTATCATTGGGCATTCTCAAAACATGGCCCAGCCAGGACTCGATCGGATCGTCTCTCCTGTATTACGGAGATTACAGGTCTCTGCTGGGTGCGCCGGCGCACAGCATCATTTGTAACATGTTCATACCATTTGACATCCAAAATCCTTCTAAGACGATAGTTGGCCAAAAAGAGCACTGTTCTTCCGTTCCGGGTTCCGTCGGCCCAGGCGTACCTCTTTCACAATACACCGTTCCTATGACAACAATATCAGAACGCAAGGAATGTCGTGGAAAGAGGTGACGCAATTGGCGCAGAGACGCTCTGAATGGAGGAGGCTGGTTTCTGCCCTGTGCTCCCGAGAGAAGCGTTGAGGGCGATGATGATGATGATGATGAACTAATCAACAGCTTGTCTCCCACCATTTTCTCATCTGTCTCATAATAGTAATAATTGTACAAACAGAGTTAGTCGGTATCGTGATATTAAGTATCTCAGACTTTGATTGAATAACAAACATATTTGCTCATTATTTAGATGTTTGGGGTGTATTTGGATTTATTTCAAATCTTTTATAAGAAAACTGTGTTAGTATCATAATAGTAAGTAGATATGTTCATAGAAAATATTTTTGTGATATTTTTTCACACAGTTATTTTTCTTAAGACCAGTATGAAGGTGTCACAAATAGACCTTTATTAAATGATTGTATATCCAAGATATTCCCGCATTGGGTGGAGTAGTCTGATAAAAAAATGGAAGTGTCCTTATAATAAAGACAGAAGTATCTATCAGCTTATTTTTTTGTGATTTGTGTTGTTCATCCACTTTCATATTTATTTTCAGATTCTATAGGGATAGAATTATGTTCGAAGACAATAGTATGGCAGATTTAGTTGATGTAAGTGCTTGTAACTTAACCTTTTACTTAGCGCTATAATATTCTATATTATCTATCCCACAAGTGTAATCCTTTCATTATCAATATTCATATCTCAAGTTAACTGTAAGATTTTCTTTCTATTGAATAAGTGATTCAGTCATAAAATAAATTAGATATTCTTAGTGTTACTGCTTCAAATTTTAGTCTCTGCCAAGCACCTTCACAGACACACCAGCTGATCTTAGTTTTAAAGCTCCTCCACAAGTTAATGGAGCTGATGAAGAAGATATGGAAGAAGTAGCAGGGCAAAGAGATGAGGGGGAAAGGTTTGATGATGAATATTCTTCACTGATTCATCTCCCTATCGTAGGTGAGTGTTTCAATATCAATAAAAATGTGATTATTGTGTACCAGATCTTTTATTTCACCATATCAATAACAACTCCAGTTCAGCAAAAATATTTAGCAACTGGAAATAATTCCCCCTTTTTCGAAATACATTGTTCTATCATATCCTTAACCATTTGAATATTGTAAAATATGATTGAATATCTGGAATGTAATATACATTTTTCTCTCCTCAGAAAAAGTGAAAAATGAAAATATTTCCCGTGAATCTGTTCTGAAATCTCCCCTCAGGTTTGATAACCAGGTTCGTAACATATGTGTTTATATTTTACTGTAGATTGATAACAAAAAATTAAATACACATAAATTGCAAATGAAAATACACATTAAATATCGCATGGGGTGAGTTCACCACAAATATGTGATTTATCCCATGTTTTATTTTCAAATTACTAAATCATATATTATGTTGGATGGAAATCTAATTTGATTAATTATTTGTATTAGGAAACTAGTGGTCAAGCAGAAAATCCTTCAACATCAGTTGATGTAAACCTTACCAATCGACCTGCCACTTCAGATGGAAATAAAGAAACAAAAATACCCACTGTAGAAGAAGGTAAATCTTATGCACATTGAATTTAACATGGATAATAGATACCCTTACATACTATTTTTTGTACAGCATTCTATGATCAACATAGTTATTGTATTCTATTACTGTTTATTTTGTAGAACTCCATACTTCAATGTAAATAAAAACAAAAAACTTTGTTGAGTGTTATGATGTACTTTTATTTTAGTGACCTGGTTTAGACATTTTATGCCTTTTTAGTTTGAAAAAGGCATAATATGTCAAAACCAGGTTACTAAAAAAAATAAAAGTACATAGTAAAACTCTTCAAAGTTTTTTGTTTTTATTTACATTAAACATAATTTTTATTGTATTTCAGATTTAGCAGTAGTAAAAACGGAATCTAGTACTGTAATACCTTGTACCAATAATACAAAGCCACAACAAATTAATAAAGATGATGCCAATACTAATCTCAATGAGGTAACATATTCTCAGTCTACATAGCTACTGTTCACTGTTTCAGATCGATTACAGATATTGAAAGTTAGCTCTTTATATTTTCAGGTTCTTTTAGGTCTTTTGGAGTGTCCAGTATGTTGGGAAGTTATGTCTCCTCCAATATGTCAGTGTATGAGAGGACACCTCTTGTGTAAGCCATGTAAGAAGCGTCTCTCCACTTGTCCAACATGCAGAGCAAATTTCAACATTAATAGAAATCTGGCCATGGAAAAAGTATGCATAAATAATGTCAATTAAATCATTATTAGACGTAGCAATTTCAATAGAAAATCATTGATAATTATGAATGTGTTTCAGGTTGCTGAAAAGTTAAAGTATCCTTGTAAAAATAGTGGATCTGGGTGCACAGTATTAGTATTACTACGGGAGAAAAGAGAACATGAAGCCAACTGCCCGCACCGCTTGTATAGTTGTCTCAGTCCTTTTTGTGCTCCACGATGGACTTGTAAGCTCACACAGTTACCCAATCACTATGAAAGTCTTCATTCACAAATGCTTCTGAGAGGGCCCACTCATTTACTTAAAATTACTCATGATTTTTATCGTAAACCTGCGTCATTGGACTGGATTATCTTAGCATTTGAACAGTTGTTCAGAGTGAACATTCACTTGGTACCTCCGGGAGATGTATATGGCTGTGTTCAATACATTGGACCGCACAGTTCCTCCAAAAAGTATATTTATGAGTTGAAAACTAAACTTGCTTTAGATACATATAGATGTATTTCCTTTGAAAGGACCACTCATTCTGATCAAACAAAAATAGAAAGGAATTATGTTAAGAAAGATTCCTTTTACTTACCGGACAGTTGGACTAAGAATTTTAGATCTGATGAATTTCCCAGACCTATAAGTCGTCTCGAGATATCAGTTACTGTGAGAGCAGCTTGAATTTGTATGAATGTTAATTTATAAGCTTGTATTATGTATGTTGTGTGATGAGACAGTGTATTAGAATTATCTAGTAGTAGAGTCTTGTGTATTTTATTTTATTTTTACAATATTAAAGAATCGAACAGTCATAACATAACATGTTAACAATTAATACACTCAACATGTGGACCAGCAAAGATTCCACTCTTACCAGAAATGTCTTAGTCTTGAGAAAAAAAAAGCAAAAGTTAAAATTTTCTAAAAAAGTCAAAGTAAATATAAAATAATATTTAAAAATAATATAAAAGTAAAAAATCCCAAAATACTAGAAATCAGTCTTTCAGTCTCATTAGTCTTGAGAAAAAAAGTAAAAGTTAAAATTTTCTAAAAAAAGTCAAAGTAAATCTAAAAATAAAAAATTCCAAAATACATATAACCAAAATGTATATATGTATGTTTCGTGTATGAATACATTTTATATTACACTAGTAACAAAGTAAGTATACATAGTTTAGTTTTTTATATATAAAATCATTAAATCTAACCCTTAAGAGCTTATGCCTACATTTTGAACTGATGATGTCATTGTCTGGAAGAAGTATACTTCTAATAGTTTATGGAAAATAAAAACAAACCATAATCTTCTTCTGCAAATATATTTCGCCAAGATAAATCAACTGCCATTATATACCTCATCTATGTAATTATAAGCTTACATGAAGATTTATTAACTTTTTATGTAATGCCACAATTATTCAATGATATAATTACTGACTGATAGCTTGTATGAAAACTTTGTACCAACTAATCTTGTTCACATATTTTTTTCAAATGTATATTATATTGTCAGATTATAATAATAAATGTTTATGAATACAGAAATATATCAATCACCCAGTTCAATAAGTCTACAACTTGAAATTCAAGGGTGTGACACGTGAAAGTTGTAAGGTCTACCAAATTCTCAAATAATAAGTGATCTAATATTTAAATATTTCAAAAGTGAAGCTGTGCCCGGGTGGGTTAGAGCTAATAATTTGAACTGGATGCAGCGACAAAAAATATGAAATTACTAATTTGCATGAAATAAGTATATTTTAAAACATGATAAGTCTCACAAACAAAAATCTTAAATTGATATATGTGAAAACTAAAAATATGGCATCTTATTCCACTCAACTTTGGGTAAGTAAGTTATAATATCTGTGTTTATATAGTTGAGTCCAAACAAATAATAATTTTATTCATTTCAAATACAACTAAAAACTTAAATATACATAAGTAAATGAGCCAATAAAAAATAAAACATTCGGAATGAGTACCATGCCTCACACTGAATTGTAGTGTAATCCAATAATGTGTGGTTTTATAAAAACCTGCAAAATACAGGACACTAGAAAATTTACAGAAAAGAGTATAAGACCCATTCTTTGCCTGGTTCTCCATGGAAAAATAACCATAAAGGATGAAACAGGATTAAGTATATTCTGACAAACGTACTCAAATATTTTCACAACTAGGTACTTTGAAAAAGGTATGAAATGAATCATAAAACATTTGAATGTCTTCTTCTGAAATTTCCTCAACATCATTCGATTTATATTTCTTGCAAATTCTATTTGAAAACTTGATTGGTTGCAGAGACCTTAGTATCTCTATATCCTGTAATAAATAAGTATCAACAGGAATTGTAATATCAGTCGATTATTTTTTTCTTTGGAAGGTATAAAATATTTTAGGCGAATGACAATTATTTAATGATTTTCATCTACAAAAACAAAATTGTTAATTTCAAGCTTGGGTAAGTTAGTAGAAAAAAATGCGTCTTTGAATTATGGTGATGGTTTTCATTCGGCGCACAGAATAATATACCTAAATGAATTCAGTGGATCGTTCTATCAATTTTGGCGTTCAGGGAGTCGTTTACGATAATGATTTACGATGCATAAAATAGGAAGATGAGCGATGAATGTCATACTCCATCATCGTGGACCCTTTAAGATAATTTTAATACCCAGATGTCATCATAACAACCACCGTCGGTTTTCGTTTATGATGGCCATTCAAAAGATCAACGCAAAATCTTTAAACGGGGAATAATAATAGTTGATCAATAAAAATCTATTGTTCAAACACATTTGACGATTTGTGTCAACTTTAGCTATTTTGTGTACAACAGACTTTACAATTTTTGTTTATGATTATTTTCACATTTTCCTATGGTTGTCAAATAGTGATGTTCATGCCGGATATTTTTTCATTCCGAGTACCGAAAGACAGTCCAAGTACCCGCTATATAATATCGGAAACATTACCAATAGCGAATAATATGAACTTCTTGAAATTCATGACTTTCTCTACTCTTAAAATCTCTACACTCCCTGTCGTTTTGTTATCAAGTAACTAGTATTATTGACAACAGGTACAGTTTAACGGTCACCAAAAGTAGCGGGTGTAAATAATGCATAGGTACTGACTACTGAATTGACATCACTATTGTCAAATATTTACAAACAACGGGTCAGCTGTCAATGTCGCGTGAATTGTTGGTTAGCTCTTCGTGTTTATTGTCAAAAAATAAATGTTCATATTGAACAACAAATTACATAACATTTGTAGAGGAAAATTCAATTTCGAACTCTAATTCGCATATAAATACCCGTATGTACAAACTTCTCAAACGCAATGTCAATTCGGGATAATTTAAGTAAAACTCGATGTGATTTTCCTCAAGAGATATTAGAAGTTGTATTTTTGCATCTTGATCCGACTACGTTTGTATCATGCAGAAGGGTCTGTAAATATTGGCGCGAGATAATTGATTACTTAAGTGAGGTAACATGATTGACTACTATTTGTAAATTTTGTTCAATTTTCAATGTTTGTAATTTAAGTTACACTAAATAATACCTACACAAAAAAAAATACTTTCTTGTACATGAATAATTATTAAATACCAGGGCGGCCATACGTCCAAGAATCATCTTTAGAGCCCTTCATCTTGTTATGTCAGTTATTCCTACCCACTCCAAGAGTACACTATTACAAATAATTATTATGTGTTCAAATCATAACTACAATTATATTTTAGAAAGTATACTGGAGATTCATTTGTGAAAAGAATTCTGATGTCTGTAAACCAATACACGAGAAGGGTATATTGGATTGGAAACACATTTACAAAAATTCATGTTTATGGAAGAAAATCAACAAAGCAAGTGTCACAATCAATGAAGTAATTCCTCATTATAATAGAATTGAACATATGTTTGTAAACAACGGTACGATGCTACAGTTTTTTATTATTTTTCTCCATGTAATACACAATATCTTTATTACTTATTGATTTTTGTTTCTAGATGAGGAAATTTGTGTAACACTCGATGATAAACTTCTTGTGAAAGATGCCACAACTTTCCAAGACATCAAATGCATTGAAGGAAATTGTAAGCTCATGCTTCATAATATTTACTTCACTTAATTATAAACTCATCTTATTTATTTTTAATACTTTTATTTTCTTCATTATCCATATTATATTAAAACACAATATACATTTGAAGTAATCATATACTATGTCAACCTGTTGCTTGATTTTTATTTACATTATATTTTTATGGATATTTCTTTTGTAGATTCAATGTTTTTTAAGAATAGCTTCATGGCAGCTGTCCTGACAAACTACAAGTGTTTGCATTTACAACCTGTCGAAGGAAAATCAATTAAAGTCAAGACATTGGACAATGTGCAACTCTTTAGGTTCATATAATACAATATAAACTTAATTCAAGTACATACATATATACATCTTCTTCCCTGGTTGTAGTTCGATAGAGTGCACATCTCGCTTTCTCCAGAGATGCCTGTTTGTTGCTACTTTCAAAACCTCTGTACACCCCTAATTAAGTATTTCAACGCATGTTTGAACTTCTCCTTGCTTGCTTCTTCTGATGTGGCCCACTGGTCTTCTACCCTCACCCATAACCTCTAAAAACATAATAAAAAAAAAAAAAGTTTTGCAACTAACTTAATAAGTTTATATAAGCTGTATTTTTCTTTTCAGAATCATTGAAAACAAGTGTGTTTATTTATCATCAGATAAAAGATTATGGGAATGCAGTTTGAAAAAGGACAAATTCAGTGAACCCACAGCACTAGCGAGATGGTATAACTCCGATGATATTGTGTCAATACACAGTCATAATAACAATTTATATTTCCTTACTGCATCTGGAAAATATTTGATGTATAAGGATTGTAGATTATTGCATATTGATACCTTTACATGGGACGAATGTGAATTTGTAAATTATCAACGCTTTTATCTGTGCAGGGAAAACTGTTTAATATACAGCAGTAAGTTTAAATTATTTTTTTTCACTTTTTTGCATTGCACTGAAAACCATGAATTTAAATTCTAAAAAAGCGCAATATTTGACAGTTTTTTTTTCTGTCAAATATTGTGCTTGATCACAGGATCCC
This sequence comes from Athripsodes cinereus, assembly GCA_947579605.1. Classification (NCBI taxonomy): domain Eukaryota; kingdom Metazoa; phylum Arthropoda; class Insecta; order Trichoptera; family Leptoceridae; genus Athripsodes; species Athripsodes cinereus. Next base: position 11,136,495 of record OX388306.1, on the reverse strand, counting down.
TGGTTGTGCGTAGTATAATTTTATAAAGTTATATTTTTACTCCAAACATTCATCATGTTGAGAAACTACCACAACAGTGGAACCAAATTTATAAATAATAGTATAATTTTCTTCTCTGTGCAGATGATTCCATTTTATTTATTCAGCTAAAAGATGGACATAAAAGAAATTATGCAGATATACGACAAATTACAGCTATATTGCTACACGGAAACATGTTATTTCTTGGAACACATTGGGGAAAGGTAGATTCTTGATTTTGAATCGTATAGTTATATATTTTTTTCATTTCTTAGGACTTTGCATTCCAAACAGGGGCATTGAGGAAAGATTAGTAGTTCAAAAAATTCCCATGATGGTGATTTTGGCTAGTCAGCCCTTCATGCCTGCCTGCATTTCTTTTAATGTGTAAATAAATGAAATATTTAACTCCTAAGATATCCAGGTATGAGATGGGTCTGTCTTTAATATGGAAAGGACTAATTCAATAGTTGTTTTACTCTTAAATATTTCAGATTTACATATATGTAATCAATAAGCTGGAAGACTTGCTGTATATGCAATTAGATAAACCTCTTATGACGCACCAATTGAAAGTAGTGCAGCCCATTTTTGAGTTTGACATTTATGAAGGATTCTGTACGCATACGCTTTTTGTAAGAACACGAAATAAACTAACATCTATTCAATTTGAACATAAACAGGTAAAGGATCATTGTTAAAATTTTCATGTCCATCATAAAACCTAACATAAGTATTTTTTTTAGTTTCAAGTTTATTATCATTGTAAAGATGTATTTATTTTATCGCAGTACGCACAGCATTCATTAAATATTTCTAAGGAAAAATGTGATGTGTAAAGTCTTCATATAAAATTATATTTTATTATAGTATTACTTTGGAAGGATTTCATTTAAGATGTTAAAATGAATTTATATAAATATCAGTTTACAAAATGATCAATAACCTACGTCCATAATTGTTAATGACTTGATTAATGTAACTGTTACCTCTTTGTTACCAGTGCCCAGATATTAAATGTTTTATTTTAATTATAACCAACATGTGATACACTCCATATTCGTAATGTAAATGTTCTCAAATTAATTTCTTATTATTTTTATTTATATACTTATTTGTATTTTTGTTTCTTGTGTTTATAATAAAATTTATTAAGTACTCCAGTCATATTTTTGCAATCTTTTCCCAGCAAGACATGCAATTTATTTGGTCAATCAAACCTAAAAACTGAAAGGAAGTTCAGGAATCAAAACTGTTTTCTGGCCTAGAATTTGTAAAGCGACACTAAAACAATAAACAACTACACTGTTCTGTCTGTTATATCCGGCTAAATGTAATCTTACTGAAAGATATTAACTTGCTAAAATTGTTCCTTATAAGCGTAAAATTATATTCCTTACAAATTTCAATTTTCAGTATAATATTGGGAAGCACCGTAAAGTAAAAATAGATTGTGATTTAATTCTTCTTCTATCAGTGCCGTATCAGGTCCCCCCCGAGGTTGGGGATCACTCTGGAGAATGCCTCCCAGTCCATTGCCTTATATTCCGCAGCCACGACATCTGCCTCCTTCCCACTCCACGGCGTCCCTCAATCTTGCCTTCTATTATCAACTGCAGAAGCCGATATTTATTGCCTCGTAGGATGTGGCCCAAATATGAGACTTAACAAACCTTAATATTTGTCAGGAGCTCTCTATTTGTATGTGCTCCGTGTAGTACTTCTGTATTGGGCACCAAGTCTGTCCACGGTATTTGAAGCAATCTTTGATGAATTTCAACATTTATACCCTTTAACTTAAGAGATGCTGTGGGGTAGTCTAGTCTAGTCGTTGATTTAATTAGGGATATTAAATTTTGTTTAGTCGAAGTTAACTTTAGACTTACAGCTGATGAATCGTGGCAGTGCCTTAGATAAAAATATGTTATGTGAAAAATGATTGCAACAAGTAAACATTTATAAACGGTACCTTCAAGACTTTGTTGTGAAAAACATTTATCGAAGATGAACTATCACTAAATAAAGGGAAAGGTTGATGAAATAAAAGGGCATGCACCGATTTGAGATTTCATATAATTATTATAAATTTGGTAGTGTTTTTGGATATTTACTTTGTATAACATATTAATGGTTACAAAAACATGTCCAATAAAAGTACTTCTAACAATAATTGATTTATATGATACACGATGACGAATAAGAAAAAACATTCATCCAAGGCCAATACTATTCATAACATAATAATTTGAAATAAGTGTATTGCTATGCACCACATTTTTAAAATGGTCAAAAATTGTATGTCGAACTTAACTTGAAATTATTTGAACGAACAATAAAAATATTGGATACAGGCTAAATCTAATAAGTATCTAGGTGCTCAATGACAATAATTATTACAGTCACTGATTTTTTTTAAAATTAATTTAAAAATTAACACATTATGCAAAAACACATTCACATTTTTTGTATTATTAATATTTTGACAGTAAAAATATTACTTTGAATGATTAGATTTGCAAGATATTTTTGTAAAACCTTCATTACAAGTATGTAACTAAAGATTATTAAAAAATTAATTATTTCTCTAGGATCTGCTAACAAAAGATTTAGCATGGCACAATGATCTGAGACAAGAGAAAATATAATATTGAATGTTAAAAGTAAGTACAGCGTAAGTTAAGTGTATTAATAATAAGTGCTTAGAGCTAAGTTAATTTATTGATAGGTTATGTGATAATTCATAGCAAATATAATAATTCAACTAATAGATTCATTAAGTTAAATACATGATAGTCGGAATCTCAAAAATTCTAAGTAAAAATACACTGGGAATGACGATTTAAGAGCAAATTGAAGACACTAATACTAACTATATTAACAAACAAACAATACATCCCTTTTGATGATCTCAACATACAACTCAATCGCTTTATATCTGACAACTAAATGTGTAATGCAAATAGCAAAAATAAAACATGATAAATTATGTATTAGTATCTCACCATTGTACTCCAACACAATACCCATTTACCCAGAGAAACAAAACAAAGTATAATATAAAAGTATATCTACTTTGGTTTTAAAAATACCACATCATAGTATATTAGGTATATATATTTTGTATTCTACATAATATGTAACTTCTTAAAACTAGTAGAAACTAGTAAAAAGATAAACTAATAAATAGTATCACCATCTGAAAAACTATAAATATTTTCTACTTACACAATAAATTAAACATTAAAAACCAAAACATAATCTTATATTTTTGTGATAGAATTTACATATCAAGCAAATCAATACTAACTAATATAATATACATTTTCATATAGTGCACAATACTCCTATAAATCTCCAGAGTTTCCCATTGTTTGTATACATAGCCAACAGATTAACTAATAACTCGTAGTTAATACAAACACTATATAATAATAATATTTATATTAATACATTGATTAAGTTTTCAACTAATCATATAATTTATTTATTTAGTATGAGACTTGTATTATTGCAAATCACTTCACCACTATGAGATGAACCACCAATAATATCCCTGCATACTTACACTAACTTGTTCACCTACAAATGGATATATATTAATATTACATTATTTAAAACCATAGTGGAAGTGACTTAACAAACAATAAATTATCTAAAAAGCACATTTTTGTCATTCACTGGAAAACACAAAGGGTGCCATTCTATACGAAGCAACTACAGCAATGCTAAAAATATAGCATGAGCATATTTCACAAAAATTCTTACTTGGAATCTAAATGGCACTAAAACATTTTTTTATATAAATAAATTGTAACAAAGCCCTACAATACATACAAAATAACAATAATAACCTAAGCAATTTGTTTAAAATGTCTCGTGGAATATCACTGCAAGATAGCAAAATTTAAATAAAGATTTACTTGCTTTGACAGGTCATATCAAAAAAGCACACCTGTATCACAATAGAGTTCTCCAATATGCATGCAAATGTTTTGTCCAAAAATATTCAAATAATAATATATTATCATATCATTTTTAATGCAAAGTAATCAGAACAAAATTATACTTCCAACAATCCAACATGCAAGACGTCCACAACTTCTACATTCGGAGACATGATATGATGAATGTATAATACACACACTCACACACAATATGGCAAGGACATCATATTCATATAACAGATATGTAATGGATACTTATATAATAACTATGTATACAAATTCAATGCAGTAAGCTACATTTGTTACATCTTCTAAATATTTCCTCTACTACGGAATACAGATCACATCAAACTGTACACAATTATTATTAAAATATAACAATCTTATAAAGGAAGCATTTCATACTATTTTACAACATCAGAATAATATTAAATTTACCTTTCAACTGTCTCAGTATATAAATTTATCAAAATCGTTAAAGAAAAAAAGAAAAATTCATCAACCAATGCAAAATAAAGTTTGAATAAATTTTATAATATTTGGTGTAATCCATGTATTGAATGTAGTGTCCGTCTATGTAAAAATAAAAACATAACGGCAATGTGTGCCAAATACATTAATGAAACTTGTTCACATCTCAAACAATTACTTAACTGGTACTCAGGTATAAAGAACAAGGCAGGTTTACCGAGAATCTTTAACCCTTTTCCCCAAATATACACGAATGACTAGTTAGTTCAATGGCCTAAGATAATATTGTGTAAAATTTTGGTGAAAGATAGTTTTCATTTATCACAGTCTTTGCAAAAAACATCAATAAAATTTCACCTCCAAATATTATCTAATAAATTTCGTCACAAAAATCAACAATTAACCACATTCAAATAAAATGAGATATAAGGATAATCAGTTGACTGTCAGCAATAACAGTGAAGGATTTTAAAATAATAATACAATCTACTTATGAATAGAGAGTATAATTTACTCTGACATATTGTATTAATCAGCATGTGTCAGCATATTGAAGAATCCTTGAGAGATTCCATCCATTCATTCCCATCCAATTGTTTCATCACACTTTTGTAGGAATTCTTATTTTTAAAGACATGTGGTGTTAAACTGTGCACTAGGGACTTGAACCAAACTGTATCCGCAAGACAGGCCTAAAACAGAGAAATTTAACTTTCAAAATGCAAGTAAAAAAACTACACTATGTTGAACTGACATAACTGACAGAATATTGTACCTCAATAGCAATAGCAATCATTATGTGTATGGCTGGTATTAGCAGAAGATACACTCTGAAAATATTTATATCTTCATTGTCCGTATCCCATGGAATGACTTCAAAGAACTCTGCCATATCCTCCCACGGGCACATCAATAGCAAAGTAGTAAATCCAGTTAACACAACTACAGTTACCACCATTAGAACTAAAATAAAAAAAAGAAGGGTTTAATATGATACATGATTCAATACATATTTCATTTTGATGTTAATCTACATTATGTGGTATTCACATTTGGCATTAGAGTTCACAGAACAAAGAGTAGTCTCTAGGTCAGTCGTTATGAGAAAAACAACATTTTAGTATAAGAACGCCATAGCTAATTTAGACAGCGGTCATAATACATTAAATATTTTCATAATGACTTGATATGCTTTTTTTCTCTACAAATTGGCATATTTAACTTCTTTTTACAAAAATATTGAATGCTTGTTTTTTCTGCGAACCTTTCTTATATACAATATTATATTTGTTATAGTTAGGATAAAAATTATAATGAAAATAAATATATCCCACCATTAGTACAGAATGCCTGTCGAAATGGTTGTCCTTTGGAATAAACGCAGGCTAGAATAACATACTGATAGCTACTGATGACAAATATCACCGTGTTCTCCCAGCACAACACTTCCTCAACATTAGGCCCTCCCTCCACTGCTTTGAACCTAGAGATATAATACAAATCATCACAATAAAAATAAAATAATTATTTTAAATATGATATAATAACGACCGTTTCTATATCAATCTTACCAGACTTGTAAATAAAGTATCTGGAGAGTGGCCAATTGTGCTAGCAAACATGTAAACACTTGCAAGAGAAGAGGGACAGTGTTTGAAGGTCCCACAAGAGAAACAGGAGGACAACGAGGACACAGAGTATTGGGGGGTCCAGCTCTTCCCATTGAAAGGGCTAAAGATGTAGTCAACACCAAGTCTATGTAGAGAAACTGCATATTACCCAATATCGAGTATGCCTGGAATCATTGAAAAACAGAAATATATGAAAATATTATTTGACATATAGATAAGGTTAGTTTATCTAATAAGAGGCAAGCTTACTTACATTGTAAAGTATCAACACGGAGAAGAATTGTATAAGTGAATACAAAGCCATGTATTTAAATATTGCAAAAGATGTACTGAGTGCACATCTGCCTTCAAGAGCAAGATATTTTACACAAGTTATATCCTGCACTCTGGATGTAAATGGAGCAGCAACTGTAATGTAAAAATATCACAAATATTACACAAAATAGTATGAAAATATTTGATTCCTTATATTTCCTGTTCTCATTATATACCCGAAGCTTCAGCTTGTGAGAGTGATATTCCAATATGGGCAGCCTTTAATGCTCCACAATCATTAGCTCCGTCTCCACACATACCCGCCACATAGCCTAATTGCTGTAAAGCCACTACCAATTGAGTCTTTTGATCTGGACCAAATCTCCCAAATATTGTGCCTGAAAAGAATAACATACTTAAAACACTTTGAAAGAAGCTGTCAAGAAAAACACAGCAGAGGATAGTTCTTTATTTTACCTTTAGTTAAAATTCGAGGTAACAAATCAGGATAATGTTGCCTTATAATATTCCATGTTTTTCCTTCAAGTGCAAAACAATACTTGTCATTTACTAAAGTGGATGAAATAGTGATGGAGATATGTGGTGAGGCTTGTGTGTTGCTGGGTTCTCCAACCACCTCAAAGGTGAGAGGAGGCCTAGCAGTAGAATCCCCTGCCCCAACTGCTGTATTGTGGCAAAATGATATCAAAATGATCTTCTCTTCTGGAGGTACCATACTGCAGTCCCTCGACACTGATATTGCAGTCATTATATTGTCACCTAAACAAACAAACAATTATATTTAAATACAATCAATTCTAAAAGAAACCAACTATGAAAACTCATAACAACAGTGTCTGAACACTCTTGTTCTGATTAATTATTGTAATTATGAAAGGGTTCATACATATTTTTTTAACAATAATTAATTCAGAAAAACAAACTAAAAAAAGAAAACCTTAATCAATCAATTGTGCAATGATGATAAAATAAAGTACAATAAAAATTCTGATATATTACCTGTTATCATAACCATGCGCATGTTGGCTCTGTGTAGGTCCCGTATGATTGGAGCTGACTGTGGCTTGAGACTGTTCTGCATGACTAACAGACCGAGGAATGTCATATCACATTCTAGTTGCTCCCTCTTCACCCTCTGGGCATCTATCCACTTCATCTTCCTATCCAGTTTCTTATAAGCTAATCCTATCACACGGAATCCTCTAGAAGCGTAATCATTCAGAACTCGACTAAAGTTCTCGGGTAAAGTTGACGGACTGCACATGCCAGCAATCTAGAACAAAACGAAACTCAGTTAAAATACACCCAAATGTCCACACAGCAAACATGATATGTTTGTGTTGTGTAGGTGGAGTAGGTTTGGAAGATTCATATTTGATCTCTTAATTGAAAATCTTCAAGCTACAAACTAAATTAAACTATACAATGCGACAAAAATTGAGACAGTGCTATGTTTGTTGGGCAAATTAACATACTTTCTCGGGTGCACCCTTTATAAAATACAGCATCTGAGGTTGCCCAAGGACCCTGGCGATCACACCCATAGACTGATGTGTAGAGGAAAAATGGAATCTTCGAAGGAGACCCACTTCATAAGGAATTTCTAAAGTCAATGGATCCAGATCGTCTTTCAATAAAGAAGCTTCACTGCTGTTTGGTGGTTTCACAACAGTCGGAGACAGACTGTCGTATCTGGTGTTTTCGGGACCAGGTTCTTCCAACACCTACAACATTAAAAACTGTGCAGTAAGTAAAAGATGATTTTATAAATATTTAATAATTTACCATACAATTTAGTGTCTATGCTTACCCATCCTGTTGCTTCAAACATCTTTAAATCTAAAGGATCACCCGTAAGTTCATTTTCAATACTGGTCAAAGAGTGGCAGGAAGCTAAAGCTTGTGTCAGAGGTAGTTTAACAGGTAAGGAAGTAACATCGTGTACAGGTTCCCCAAACAAACCATCATTGTGAGGTAGCACAGCATAAAGATCTAAACCATCTTCCGTCAATGTACCAGTCTAAAAAAAACATCAAAATATAATAAAATACATCTCCCAATTATAAAATCTTACCCAATCGCTCTTTAAATACTCCTCTCTCTCTCTCAAGAGCACGGAGGATAGAAAACAGCCTCCTTCCTTCTGAGATTCTGCACTAATATTCTCAATGCTCTGATATCATAACAATGTTTTGTGAAAGAGAATTGTTCAGATCATTGAAAACCTTATTAACAAAAGAACAGTGCTCTTCTTCACCAACTAGAATAGAGTATTTCAAAACATGACCCAGCTAGTACTAAATTACATAAAAAATCAGTATAATTTACAGTGAATACTAACTTTATCAAAACATATAAGTTTCAATTTTCCACAGACATTAATTCTTAGAGGACTGATACAGAAGATGTGATGTTTCTTGAGCCTCCTTTGACTGTAGACAGTACCGGCAGTCATTGCTGCAGGAAGAGCTGGGGGCACTACTATTGTGATGATATCTAAAGTACGGAGGATTATTGTTTTTGCACTGCTCTGTAAATACAACACAAATAATATATTAATAATAGTGACCATAATGCAATTTTGGCCTTTATACATATACAAGTATATTTTAAAGATAATCTCACAACATGTGATTTTCAAACGGCATATTTTCACGTATATATATGCCTGATGATTTACATTGATCACAATACATACAATTTATATACATTCAAATCACATACAATCAATATACAGTGGGCGAGTTTATCGCAAGTAAGGTTATGCACATTTCAACTTTTTGTACAGTTGTATATTATCCAATTTCACACACACCATCTGTCCTCTTTAAATGGAATAATACAATTATTTAATGTGAGAAAAAGAACTCACCCCTCTCTCTATATAAAGCCAAATACAATATCCCATCCCAACTGCTGAAATGAGGAAGAGGAATATAACAAATTTGATAGCATCTTTGTAAAACTGGAAACCCATTGGTTTAGGAAACAGAATACTCTTCACTAACTCTCCCTTAGATGTATTAAATCCAGTACGAACAACTTTTGCCAAAACCTAAAATTATATTCAAAATTGTCAAAAACAAAAACCACATACTTAATTGCATTTTGTTATAATATAAAGAAATATAAAATTAGCTAGAATAAGTATTCAGTTTCCTTTCTCACTATTGCCATTCTTTTTATTATTATTTTTTATATATTACCTTGCTGTTGCCATAAAATCGAGTTTGTATGACATTTGTTCCAGCAAACAATGTATGTCTCTTGTGGGTGGATGTGGAGTAGAATTCTGCGCTAATATTTGGTGGTGATTTTAAAACAGGAACACTTTCACCTAAAATGAAAGAGCATGTTATTGAGGATCATTATTCCCTATGAAGTACAGATATAAATTCATTATTATAAAACGGAAGAAACTGGCAATTGGCAGAACAAGATAGGTCAGCTTAAAAATCTGTAGTTTTAGAAGTTCAAGTTTTACAAATGAATACTGGAAATAAAATAGGGACTAAGTGCCAAACAATTTTTTTTTCATTAATCGGTTGTATACGCCAAAGCCAATCCCCCAAAAAAAGTACAAGTGTCATGCCTATCTGTTTCCGGGTCTTAGATCCATCGAAAAATTTGTTAGTCAGTAAGTGCCACACATTGTTATTTAAAAAAAATTGTTTGGCGCTTAGCCCCTATTTTATTTCCAGTATTCATATTATCCAGTATAATGTGAAATATCTCAGTATGTATGTACCCATAATACATCACATTCAAAATCCAACATCAAAAATTCTGTAATGCACATCACCTCTTTGGTAAATCTTATATTTCTGTTTAAAAATATTTGCTAGATATTTTACTATCTTGCAGGATATCATAATAGTAAAAAGATATATATCGTCGTTGGTTCAATGAAATCTCTTAGGTGCTCCAAACCAAATTTTACAGGGGGCGCAAAAAAACTGTTTTAAAGTCCACAGATCAACAAATGTAATCAAATTTATTATCAAATTCTTGTAAAACGTTTAAAATTTTACATGAATTTGATAATAAATTTGATTACATTTGTTGATCTGTAGACTTTAAAACAGTTTTTTTGCGTCCCCTGTAAAATTTGGTTTGGAGCACATAAGAGGTTTCATTGAACCAACGACGATATATTATTTATTTATTTACCTGTTAGCATACTCTCATTGACAATACAAGTGCCTGTAAGTAACATGGCATCACAAGGCATAATATAACTGGATGGAGGCAGCACCAACACATCGCCAGGCACTAGAGTATTTGCTGCCACCAAACATTCCAATTGTCCAGGACGTTGCACTGTTACCGAATGGCAATTAGAGCGCTCCACCAATTCGTGAAGTGCTCTACTTAACTATAACAAGAAATATGCCAAAAAACAAATTAATTTCAACAAGTCCCTGTATGTTTCGCCTAATATACAGGGGAATGCACATAGTTTAGTGTCTACCACTCTTTTCTGTAAGTTTTACAGTGTCCTGTAAAAGGCAGGTGTTTGTAAAACCTCATTTAGCGATGAGGCATGCCACCCATCCTGAATGTCATTTTTTTGGCACAGAGAAAACAATCAGCATGTTAGTTCACTGCTACCCTATTTGTGGGATATGCCATGATGGTTATGTAATAGTTTGGTAAAATGTATAATTTTTGTTGATTTTTGGGTCATATTTAATAATTGAAATTTAAATTATGTACCTACATGAGTGAATGGCATTTAAACAGAAAATAAAATAAAAACTATAGTACCTATATATTATAATATGGAAAGAATATTTAACATACCTTTTTAGTTTGATATAGTGATGTCATAACTGATATAACCGACAGGACAAACACACAAAACGCATAGTGATAATATTCATCTAGGGACCATAGTGTAATGGAGAAGACTTGGAATAGATAGAAAGGATTAAATACTTCATTTACAAATAGGGACCAATAGCTTTTTACTTCCACTTCAATTCCATTGTTTCCATATAACTTTGTTCTGAAAAAGATACATACAAAAACCATAACAATCTGAACCATTTGCAACACGAAATCTGAGTTATTATCCCCTTTATTCTAATAAAACAAAAGTAGGTACCTAGTTTAATGTTTTCTTGACAAGTTGTTATAAAAATAAAATGTTTCAAATATAATACTCATTCAACATATTTTTTAACTGAAATATGAAGTCTAATCTTTTTCCTAGTAATAGCACTCGGAACCGAATAAAAAAATTATGAAGTCCTTAGTGACATTAAATCTTAATCTACAATATGAATGAAATTACTTGCAGTGCATTAGAATTAAGGCAGCAATATTAATATTATAATCTACAATATGAATGAAATTACTTGCAGTGCATTAGAATTAAGGCAGCAATATTAATATTATAATCTACAATATGAATGAAATTACTTGCAGTGCATTAGAATTAAGGCAGCAATATTAATATTATAATCTACAATATGAATGAAATTACTTGCAGTGCATTAGAATTAAGGCAGCAATATTAATATTATAATTTTTTCCTTTTATGTTCAGCAAGTATAATTACAACTTACAATTCGGATTGTTGTTTCTTGTTAAGTCCTATTGTATTCTCCATAAGATGAGCAATGGTAGCCTTTTCATTAAGAGTTTGTACATTTATAAAAGAGCCCGTGTCCCTGAACCAGATGTATCTTGTGAGCTGATACAAGAAAAACTTTATCTTTTTGTTTGGGAACTGTGGAAGATTAGTATCAACTTCTTCTACTATTTCAGTTTTACATGCTCCTTCGGAATCAGTGACTGAAAATAAATGTATAATCATAGATTATAATAAATTATTGAAAAAAAATTAGCCAATACAATTATTTAAATTTATCAAAACAATGATGTAAGTACGTACTCAACAAAAGGAGGACACTTTATCAAACATGTAAGTACCAGGATTAATTAATTATTTATCTTAAATATTTATCGTCAATACAAAACTAATCAAATGTAATATAATAGACATACCAAATACTAGGTCAGCTTCTCTCAACGGACATTTAATGTATTTTAGCATCCCGTATTTGGGATACCAAACCATGAAGATGTATGGAAATCCACAAAGCAGCATGCATACAATATGGAATAAAATCTTTCGAAAAACATTCTTCCTGTATCCATACACCTTCAATATAACTTCATCTGTCCCCTGGTGGGCATTCTCTAAAATCTGCCAATGAGCCTCTCCGATGACTTCGTACTCGCCTGCGAAATGTTGATATATCACTGAATTAATCTTTTGGGAGGAATATTAAGCATATAACTGGGTCAAATAAACAAATGAAAGTCACATTTTAATTGAAATAGGTACAATTTACAATACTGAATTTTTTGTACATGATATTCTAAATTCAATAATATACTTTATTTATTGAGTTTACATTTATTTTGTAAAACTCCATTTAATTTTATGTGAAAAACAAATTGTTTTTAGTTGTACTGTACCTACCTATTTATTTATAAAAATAGCGACCAAGTTTCGACTTATAAGTTTAACAATGACTTCATAAGTCGAAACCTGCTCACTATTTTTATAAATAAATACAGTAAAACTAAAAACAATTTGTTTTTTACAAAAAATATACTTTGCATAAAAATAATGAAATCTCATAATTTTTTTACAGTATTGGTACAAAAGTTGTAGGATTCCGAAATTGGATAGCATAGTGGAACAAAATGCCTGTTTCAATGCATCCAAATCTCATAGTGTTATAAAACGAGACAATAAAAGTGATAAAAAAGAGCATGCATTAATAAGCAATATAAATTATTTTTATTTATTATGCAAATTCAAAAATAGATCAATTTGTTTTTTATTCTCTCTGCTTACCCCACTTGGGATACAGCATGAGATTGTAATATAATAATTATAGTATGAGTTATTATGTTTACAGTGCATAAAAATTGGCAAAAAGTTTACCAAATATTTAAGTTATGGACTTCTTACTGGCAAAATCTAGCAAAGAAATACATTTTCAAACCATTAAAAACAAAATATTGTTATTTTTATATTAATATAAAATATTGTTTGTATATAAAATACATAATACACTATACCCCTTACATATAAAGCAACGATAGACACTCACACATATTAAAATACAATAATTATGTTTTAACATTTCTAGCATATCGATGAAACACAAAATTAGAAAATGCATACACTTACAATACTACATTTAATAATGAAAACAAAAGAAAAAGTGGTTACAATTCTAGATAATGAAATACACTGCTAAATATCTTTTTTTCAATATATTTTAAGATATGTAGGTAGTATTTAACCAGAGGAATAATGTTTTCAAACGCATATGTTTGACTGATTTGTAGATTAAGTTAGGTTGGTCTGGTGCTATTTTATGTTACAGAACAGTTATTGATAATTATTTTCATTTTCCATGTGATAAACTAAATACCTATATAAATATTTATTCCAAAATTCAGAAATTCAACAGTGCACAGGAATAATCAGTTCCAAATACAGGGCAAATACCACTTCATCTTATTATACAGTGTCAAAGAATTGGGTGAATAAACAAATCAAATATTTTATTATAAAGAAAACAAAATAAAAAAACAACCCCCTTGTTCCGCATCATGTTTCGATGTTAATGCAATAGCTGATCCATTGTTTGATGGCCAATGTGTCATGGACTCTGTAAAATTAAATGAATAATGAAGAAGTTTCATGGGGGACTCTCTCCCATGTCCATTTACAACTCAATGTGAAGCTCCATCTACCCATAACATTTGCAAACAGCCACCAATGTACCAATCCAACATGCACCAACATAATATATAATGATGATAATATAGATATTTGATAATATTTACTACAAGCAATCATATTTACTTTTGTATTTGACTGATGACCCAGACCATGACATGAGATTGTGATGTTCCATTCTTACATCACTTATATTTAATTCTAGAACAGTCAGCTGCTTTCAAGTGGCTTAACAAAGCTCACATAATTTTTTCTTCTTATTGGTTCAGCACTGATCACTCGTCATCACAAAACACTATTAATCTTCAATTGTTTTACTTTATATCACACAAATGAAAATCTAATAACAAGCTAAACGCACAGGAGATACACAGAAGGAGTAAACAAAAACTAATTGAATTTTGACGATGCTAAGGAGTGATTTTTCCAATAATTCAAATGACTTGTTCAGTAATTATGTTTATTTTGTATAATGTATATTTGTCATACAAATAGTTAACATAAATGTGTTTATCATATTACTTATAGAAAACAAGGAAATAGTGATTTTCTATATAAGTACATTTAACATGTACCTGTGTAATATACACAAGACATTTTATTTAAACATCTGTTATCTCAATTAATAACATCTAGTGCACATTTATCTAGTCCATTATATAAATCTTAGCAAAGTTTTCACTAAACAAATACTTGAGTATATTTTCCCATCTTGCGACTGATAAAACAACATGTTCTAAAACATTTACAAGAGACTTGTCTCTATTAGGGGGCTATGTTTCGATAATAGTTTATATTAAATAGTCTGTATATATTGTTGTATCTGTTTTGATTATTATTTGTTTAATAAATCAATATTATTATTTGTATTATGATATAAATGATAATATTCATTTGAATAGACACTTTCACATTGCTTGATAAAACTAAGAAAATTGTAAATGCATGGCAATATATAGGAAAGGCATTGGGTGATTGAGGGTTTCTATCACATCACTTATAATTAATATCAATGTTTTTAAGTTTACATCTAGCCCAGATAATATTAAATAAATTAAGAAAGGGAATGTTAGAAACTACTGCTAAATTACGAAACATTAAGGTTGATGAGGGGGTATCTTAATCATATAGTTATTTATTAACATGGGGACAATAATTACTAGCAAGGTGAATTTATTGGGAATGCCAAATGGAGAAGTAATTAGTAAATCAAATACTATTTATTAATGTACTTTATACATAATTTATTAATCTATATTCTATTACTAAGATTATGATTTATTACAAAATAATTCAAAGTTATAAGTCATTACTTCAGATGTTTAACAAATTATCTAGTTTTTTCTATGAGTGTGCATTATAAAACAATCCATTTTTCATATTATCCCGCAAGTGGGGTAGGTACTCATATATTTAAAAAAAAAATGTCTTCCATTTTGAAATTGTATTAACAACTGCAAGTCTGACAGCTGAGCAATTAAAAATTATAAGACAATGTACTAACGAACAATGTATTGATCTTAAAACTATAGGTATTATTTTTCTATGAAGCAGATAAAATACAATATAAATAAATAAATAGTAAGTATGTACACAATAAAATATGCCATCCACTGATGTACACAGTGTGAATATTATATAAATTATATTTACTCAAAGTGATTAATATTTCGTAGCTCAGTACAATTATATATAAATCACGTTGTGCAATTTATATTATATCAAATTATATATAAAGTAAAAATAAAAACATACAAACTGATAATTAAATACCTCAACAATTGTTTTAATCATTATGTAAATTAAGTTACTGAGGAACATTAACAACATATTATTTTAAACAAATTAACAATTTGTATTCACAGTTAACTACTCACTACAAGGCAATTATTTGGTGTTGTACATTGAATTTTTGTGTATTCACATTTAATTAACAATGTGTAAATGAGAAATTCTTATCTAATCAAGAGCAATTAATAGTATACAGAGTCATAAGTTACTTTTGTAGCAAGACTTTATACATTAATGATTGATTTAAACAAATTACTTTGACTCATAAGATCAATAATCTTTAATTTCTTTAGGTCATTATAATAATAACCAATGTAAATTCATAACCTAAATTAATGACTTCGTAAATCATAAATTTTAAGAGTGAATAATAACCCAAATGAACAGCAAATAAGCAAGGATAATTTCAATTTTGTGTCTTAAAAAAATTGACAACATGAAAAACCAAAGCTTACACATCTTCCTTTTAAAATAGATTTATCAATTCTCAACCGTTATTTATTGTTAAAAATATTAAGTATATGTGAATTTTCCAGAATATGTGGACGTATCTAAAGGTCGAATATTTTGAATTATTTTTATGCATAGGTATATGTAGAATTTTACTTGGAGAATAAGAATCCGATGAAATTTTTAATTTTTTTCAAGCACAAAATTAGTTACTTGCGTTTTTCGCACACAATTGACATATCACAAGTACTTAAATTTTTACTATTGACTGATTTGTAGGTTAGGTTAAAATTAGTCTGGTGTCGTTTTATGCAGAAGCACATTTATTGACAATCATTTCATTATCATATCATTTCTAAGATGAAAAACTATATAATAATGAGAATATAAGTAGAAAATTCATTAATTTAATATTGATCCGTTCACCTTATCTGAAATTTCACCAGGATATGTAACAATTCATGCTTACTTATAGCCAGTGATATGTTATACCTAGATTTGCAATATGAATCTCAAACATGTACCATCAATAAAATCTCCTTGCGGTCCTTGGTGCCGCAAATTTAGTTTGAAAAAAAGCAACACACATAAATTGTTTGTAGATAACAAGAGATAGACAATATGAGAATGGGGATTATTACAGACGACAAAGGCCGGTAGATAGAGATGAATATATACAAAAGAAAAGAGATGAATATATATTACTCAGGTATTGTACCTCGACGGGTGGGTACACATTTTTAGAGAATATTTGTATGACATTGCGAATCTAGTTGTAACATATCACTGCCTATAGCCTACTGTTTGAATCATTTCTATCAAAATGAATAATCAAACTTATATAATGAATTATAAAACAGCAGAAAGATGTCTTATTTAAACTAAACAATTTACTCTCAAATTTCTTATGAATATTATTTTATAAATTTTTTACTAAAATGTTTGAAAAAATTATAAAAATATAAATAAAAAATATTTACGATGTATTACCTGCACATCTGTCACAAAAATTCTTTCAAAAGAAAAGATATTTTATTATATCTTGAATCAAATTAGTTTCTAATATCCAATATAATCTATAAGTAAACAAAATAATCAACATAATCTACACTCAGATTTGATTTTTTCAATGTTAACACTATGAAAGTTCATTTCACAAATTGATAAAAACATGTACAACAAAAAACACTGTTCTCTTTCACTTAATGAATTAATTAAATGGCATACGCTTTTCGCAACTGATCCATCTTCAGTACCAGGCTCTTATGAAATTACGGATATGTTCAAATTTTTAAAAGTAATCATGCATTAATTCAATTAATAGATTATGATTACCATTATGAATACACAATTTAAAAAAATTACAATTAGATATATACTTGTTTGAAATGCACAATTTAGACTCAATAAATTTCATATGTTATAAACATCTGTCTTGATGTTAGGTTAATAAGGACACTACGTTACAGGTACTACAAAAACTACTTAAAGTGTTTTGAGGTTGGGGCATACACTACTAAATGGGAATGAGGAAATTTGTGTGCATATACAATTATGTTTTATCACATATGGTCCCAAGAGATACCTGCCATCAAGTACACTTCAAACATTAGATTCCTTTTACATGTATAAAAATACCTATCAATCAATAAAATTGACAATAATAATATGGCAATTTCTTAAATAATCGCCATTTCTTTATGAAATGCCATACTTAATGCACTGTGTCATCTTAAAGGGATCAAAGGTTTGGTGATACAGCTTAATATAGAATGTCAAGCACTGTATATTTTTTACCATTTAACTTTAATGATTATTATATTAAAATACAAATTTATAAGATATTTTAATGAATGCATGAAGTATTGAAGTAATGTACAATATTCCAAAGCAATATGGTGTCACAAGTTAACAACGTGTTTTGAGCTACATAGTGATATAATGTATAAAATACCAAGTTATTGAGTAATAAAGGCATTGGAATGATTCATAAATTAAAAGTCAATAATTAAAACATGTGATGATATTATGTTGACTTCTTACTAAAACACATCAAAAGACTTTAAAAGTGGAGATTTGTTGAAGGAAAATATCAATTTCCACGGAAATTATCTCGCGCACAAAGTAATAACCAAAGGTTTTATAAATTTCGCAATATTCCTTACCACTGTTTTCCATTGCAGCATTGTACATTTTCAGGTGATCAACTTTATATTCACTATATACACAAAGATATCTACATCAAGTGGTTTTTAATCCACTTTAAGTTATCGCTAAGACATTTTAATTTATTTTTTTGATTAATAAACCCTACGAAAATGTCACATGAAAATTCACATATAATGACAGCCACAGCTATGAAGGGTGCTCGCCTCAGTGTTACCATCAAAACGCACTCGCTGTAGATAATTTCTTAGTATGGCAGCACTGAATGTTTTACTTTGGCTGAAGGTGATACACTCAGCTGTAAAAAAAAACACGACATAGTGTTTGCATAAACTATAGGCGCATTACAATTAAAATAGCTACCTACTTAATATTTTTACTGTAATATTGAAAAATTGACAAAAAACAATGCTAATATTTTACTGTGAGACATTTAATTTCTCAATCTTTTAAAAGCAGCTTTATCTGTCATACTATCCTTATATCGTATAAAAGGGATATTTTTATAATAATAAATACGCATAAAGTTTCGCTCTTCATTATTTATAATTATATTTATCTTCTACCAGAACAATTACATATTGTGCGTCAACCTATAAAATTATAAAGTTACGAAATTTTAAAAAAAATATTCTTTATGTTTGGTTACTTGCACACAACAAAATTATTCGTATATACCGCAATTTTTCTTCTATTTTATGCGTAAGTAGGTACTCTCTCGTAGAGTAAAATATAATAATACTTAATTGATCTTTATACTCTTCTTTTTTTCAACTGAGAGGTGTCAGGCTTGCTTGAATACGCATTGCGTACAAAAAATTCAAAGGTATCATAAATCAGTGCTGAATTCCTATATAATCTGCCACAATCACGGATTAAATATTAATCATCACTTTCCTTATAAAAAAATAATGACAATTGATTATAATTACCTAGACTAATTAATTACATTTATGGGTACATGCCTAGAGATTACCAAAATAACTGATACCTATTACTTATCTAAGATCATTTAGATAAATAGCACGATTGGTGTATTATGATTAAAACTAACATGTAGGTAAACGTATTTTCAAACAATTGGCAATGTTTTGATTGATTTTATTTCAACAGGTATTTGCCAAGTATTACACAGGGGGCAAATTGGGGTAATTGCCCATCCACCCCAAGGATGTCGAAAATAGTATGAAAATAACAAAATTATAAATATTGAAGTATGAGATAAATATGAAAAATTGATGTCGAAGTGAGAAGCTGCCATTTCTTAGATTTCAGACTAAATACAAGATGATTAAAAAAAATTGGTTCAAAACGAGAAAATCGTGTAGGTAACGTGTCAATTTCTTCTTAAGAAACAAAAATACAGATAGGACGGAGTGCAAATATTTGCAATTATTTAAAAAAAAATCTGCAGCCACCCCCACAACCCCTAGAAAAAATCCTCGGAACTCCTTTGCGCGGGAGGATTTTAAAGTAATCAGCTGGTTTGAATGAAATTTATGAAATTTATTCGAAAAATCAATCTTATATAATATCCTGGTAATAAGTATATGTATAAATATGTACGTAGTTACAAAAAAAAAATCATTTGTATGCTTCTTCCCGCACTCCGCTCCATACCCGAGATAGTTAGCGAAAAAGACTCATAGAAGCGCCTGACATAATTCTTTATACGACACAACACTATTTAATCGCTAATAATATACATGGTTTATCCACTTATAAATGTGAACAAAAATAGTCTAGCAAAGAAGTTCATTGTACTTTGTGCAATGATAAATATTTTATAAACATTTTTGTGATCTCATGCATATGCTACTAAAAGGTATATAAATAGTAAGCTACAATCCATCGGATTGGTCTGCAACGAGCTTAGATGTTCTTCTCCATTCCTCCCTATTTTCAGCTAGTAGACTTTTGAAATCAGTAATTAAACGTAATCATGTATTTGTTTCGTGAATTCATGATTACATTTAATTACTGATTTCAAAGATCCACGACGTAAAAATCTTCAAGTTTTTATACGAATACGTCATGAAGTAGATTACATAAGTGCAAGGAACTAATTTTAATTCAACTGATGGCTACATACTCGTATTTATATAACTATCAACTATGTATGTACTCGTACATAATAATATTCATTGATTGTATCCATGGAGGTTATCGTGGTTGCTGGATTATATTGGCATATACTCGTATCAAAGGTGGTTTCCTTAACCCCTTATATCCTTTAGTTATTTTTTTTTTTTTTTTAAAAAAGATATATCTGGGTTTTTGTTATAAACCCAAATACAACCTTATACACCTTTCACACTAAGTATAAAATGTAGGTACTTGTTTTACATATTTTTTTAATTATTTATTTCATTTAATATAAACATTGAATACAAAGATACAGTCGCGCCAAATCCATTAAAACAGATTTGTCGGCGCGTTCCTTACATAAGAACAATATATACATAAATTATTTAAACCTAACCAAAAGAAGCGAACATAAACTTAACAACTATAGTATTTACAAAATTTCAATTACATATATAATTATAAATCCACATTTCAGTAGCCATTCCTTAACAAGCCTAGGTACATTATATTCTAAAGTTCTCTTACCGTATTTATTATTATATTTTGGTACTAAGTATCCTTCATTTGATTTAAATCTAGTATGATGAGCATGTGACATATGTATTTGCTATATCTCTGTTTGAGTGGCTAGGTTGATGCTCTCTGACCCCCGCAGTCTGTTGGCTTCCGTCGTGGTATCTGTGGAGAATAATCGACAGTTTTAAATCCGTGGTCTCTCTGGAAGCTTGGGGGGATTCCTGCGTGGGTAAGGGTTTGAGAAGAGTAGCTCAAGACACAACACATTAATTACGCCTTGGGGCACAATATTCGTCATGTTTTCTGTGTTATTGTATTTTTAAAATGTATATGTTGGGCCTGTTGGCGTATGTTTGATTGAGTAAATAAATAAATAAATGTAGGTAATACTAAAAAAATGACATCTCTGTGTTTCTACATTATCGCAACATTTCCGACGAGTGGGATAGCAATTGGATCCACTCCATGTTTGTTGTATTATATTGAACTGCATGTATTAGATATTATATTGAAATGAACATACGTATTTGCTTACTATCCACAAAAGATCAAAATATTCAGAGCCCATCCGTTTTATTACAGTAGTTATACGATTAGGTATCTTTTGCTAAATTTGTGAAGCAATTTTAAGGGACCCCTTTAGCAAAAACGATAAAACATTCATTTTCAACAAGTTTGGTACACAAACTCTCAAAACTTGTAGACCCTACGAACATTTTGATTTGATAAAATATGAAAACAATAATATTAAATACCAATATCAAACTTTAACTTTAAAAAAAACTTGATTTTAGCTTCATAGTATTCGTTTATAAAAAAGCATATTTCTAAAAATCGAATTTGGGGGTGTGTTTGGTACATAAATGCACGAGAATCCTACAAATTTTCACATTTTTTTTTTAATATTGCGAATACTTAGATAGTTATTACAATTATAGAATAAATAAATTATATATTTTTTTGTTTTTTTCATGGATATTGACCGATTTAAAAAATATATTTTTCGATAAAATTTCTCATATTTTGGAACCAAAAATCACCACATGAGCTCGATTTTTTATATACTAAAAAAAGTTTACTCAAATCTATAGTATCTATATGCTTGATAGGATGAATAAAAAATATATTTATTTTACAAATAATTTGTATTTTGATATAACAAAGAGTACCTAAATATATCTCGTCAGTGTGCGATTTATTTATTTTTTAGTAAAAAACTAATATTGGTAATAAATATTTGTTTTTTTTTTTAATCAAATCAATATGTTCGCAAGGGTCAACAATTTGTATTTCTCCCTTCAGAATGTAGAATACCCACTTAACATCAGCTATCTGCTTGGTTTAGAGGATGATAAGGTGTATGGAATGTTGTTTGATTTTGTTCTGAAAAATTTCATTGTACTTTGAAGAATTGATCATTTTTGCTCATTATTGAACTAATTAGTTTAATCTATAGTTATAACCTGAAACAATAAACCCATGATTATAAATGGCGGAAATCATCCAAACAAGGATGCATCGCCAATAATAAAAAAAAAAAAAAAAATGTTCGCAAGGGTCAACAAGTTTAAGCACTTTTTCTATCAAATTTGTTGAAAATTGAATATTTTACCGTTTTTGCTAAACGGGGCCCTTAAGTTCAAATTGATTTCAATGCCCAAATTGTTCCCTCTGAACCATATTGTAAATATCCGATTGAGTTGAAAAATATCGTATTAAAACTATGAAGTTCGAGTTGTATAGCGTTTTGTGGTGACCGAATAAATTGTCTTCGATTTTTTCTCATTCTAATTTACATTATTGTTTATGATGCATTTTATAAATTACCATCAAGAACCTTCGCGAACAAAAATCACTGTTCATACTGAAGTAGATAGGTAAATTTAATTAATAATTTAATTTTTCCATTTTTTAAAAACGAAATTCTGTCCCACCCAAATATCTCAGGAGTCGTAGCCTCTAAACAAAAGAAGAGTAAATTATTATACAAAATGAAATTTGTCGACGATAAAGGTTACAATATAAAGGCTTGCACTTTATCGAAGGGATTAATTTACGTCACTTATCTCTATTAATAAAAGAGCGCTCTTACTTGCAAAACCGATCAAACCATCAATCAGAACATTCACTGCTAAAAAATAATAGTTTTCGGTAGCTGTAAAAAAAATAATGAATCCGCTACTGTTCGCCTTGATAATTGCAGGAGTGTGGGTGAATGTTTCGGGACATGGAATGGTATTGGATCCTATAAACCGGGCTTCGAGATGGAGAGTTGACCAGGATGCTCCTGTGAACTATGATGACAATGGATTATTTTGTGGAGGAAGAGAGGTACTTACCAAATAATCTATTTACATCTTGTGTGTTCCTCCACTATTGTGCATAATTTCTTTTACATATTTTAATTGTTTTATTTATATTCTGTTTGTGAGTGAATTTTGTAAAATCTATAGTTATATCTGCTTCACAAAACACTATTGTAAATGTTTGTTATCTCTGGGATCACATTGGCCGAAAGCTGTAATGGTCCCAGTAGAATATGGTGAATATACTTGACTGAAATAAGGGGTCTGAGGAAGCGCGGGCGTCCGAGAACTACGTGGCTTGACTACGTAGATCAATTTCTCAAGGACGGCCGTGTGTTGAATAAGAGAAATCGACGTGCGTGCTTGAAAAATTGGATAAATGTAGAAGAAGCGAAAGAAGTTCTCTCTGCCTACCCTACTTGGCATGCGGCGTGAAGGAATAAATAAAGTTTATAAAGGAATTAAAATTATAAATTAAGTTTAACAAAGTTCTTCAATAATGGTGTATATATGAAGAAAAAAAATCACTTTCTAGGCTCAGTGGGGAGTAAATGGAGGCAAATGTGGTTTGTGCGGGGACAACTTCACAGATCCAACTCCTAGAGCTCATGAATTAGGGGGAACATATGGACAAGGGACAATCGTGAAAAGGTCAGTTTCTTATATTAATTGTGTCGGTGCACACGTAGTAGAATTCCATAATTATGTAATTGAAACAAGTGTTTCTTTCTACTATAGATTATTGATTCCGAGAGAGACGTGACGAGATTGAAAATAACCTGATAAGTCGAAAGACGTCTCTCTCGGGATCAATAATCTATAGTAGAAAGAAACACTTGTTTTAGTTTTGGTCTGAAGACAATATTTTTGTTTTGCTTTATCCATTTTTTATTGCTTTTGTTTTTTTTTTGTTATAATTTGTTTCATAATATTACCTCAATACGGGTGCAAACCCAGTGAG
Organism: Athripsodes cinereus; assembly: GCA_947579605.1. Taxonomy (NCBI): domain Eukaryota; kingdom Metazoa; phylum Arthropoda; class Insecta; order Trichoptera; family Leptoceridae; genus Athripsodes; species Athripsodes cinereus. The sequence continues at coordinate 11,112,103 of OX388306.1, read as the reverse complement.
GTGTAGGATTAAAATGTATAAATGAATTTAAATTGTGAAAATGTTATATTTTGTGTTGTATAATATTTCTGGAATAAAATTATTATTATTATTGATTACATAAGTCAGTTTCTTGTAATTCTATCGAATTTTAACGTTTAATTTTAATTTTTCCTCGATACGGGTGCAAACCCAGTGAGGTAGTATTAAAATGTATAAATGAATTTAAGTTGTGAAAATGTTATATTTTGTGTTGTATAATATTTCTGGAATAAAATTATTATTATTATTAATTACATAAGTCAGTTTCTTGTAATTCAATCGAATTTTAACGTTTCATGATAAATGTGCATATTCCATAGAAAGAAAATTGAATTACCCGAAACATGAAATCTGTTGATTTTTTAATGGTGCCTTATCTTTGTTAGAATTTATCTATCTCAACCATTGCAGCGTTTCCACAAGTGGGGTAGTCAGTAGTCAGTTAGAAATGCACATAAACATTTTTTTCACATTACATAATTGTTTAATTTTCAAATGATATCAATTACCCGCTAAAATTCAATTGCAAATTGTCCTTACTGTTCTCCTTATACTTGCAATCGAGGGGAACCTGCAAATATCAAAAGTTTCATTCAATGCAGTGTGTACCTCCCGCATATTTTTGAAGTTTATCTACTGATTTTTTTTATTATTATTCATATGCATTCAACCCGGTACGAGTGATTTGTTGTTTTTTTTTGTATTAAACCATTAAATATAACAATACAAATAAGATACCTACATAAAATATTTTTTTAACTTAATTTCTATTTAGATATCACCCGACGAAGCTGGATATTGCTACCGGTAGCTTGTGTCCGGCTACATTATAGTAGAATCAAATATTAATTTTACTAAAAAGCCCGTAAATAAAAAATATATTTTCTGGACAATTGTTCGCATGAACTTTATATTTATAGTGATTGAGAATTGCAAAAACTTTATTGAGAAAGTAACCAAAATTAGCTTCAAGATAACCCATGCTAATTTTCACCAGAAAGTTTAGAGCAGGTACCTACTCTGCGCCTGCTACGAATGCCCACAGAATTCCATACAGTAGGTACCTAGAACCCTGACTCGTTTACAAAAGTGAGGCAAAAAATCTATGAATTTTTGACAGAACGGTTGGCGAAAGCGTGTGGTGTTTCCTACATTTTATGGACTCTTTCTCACATTTTTATAAAAATATATCATTTTTACATTTATATAAACGTAGTTGGACATTTTTTGAAGTTCTTGTCAACGTTTTAAGCGATTTACCACACTTTTTTGCCAACCTATCTGTCAAAAATGCCGAAAAATGGAGCCTCACTTTATTGCAATGAAAATACATACGAGTGCTCATCTAGGTATTATAAATAAAAATCTATGCGAATGCCTCCCTATTTACATATAATTATGTAGCACAACAAAGTATTTCAATGATACATAGTTATATATAGTATGTAACATTCAATTGATTAATTAATATTGATTTGTAATTATGTTTATCTACATAGATTCTTGATTGATAACATTAGTAATACATTGATAAAATAACGTAGATTTTTGAAATACCAACTTATGTATTACATATGAAATTTATTAACTCTTTATATAGTTCATAATAATATGATACATATAAGCAGCAAAACATTTACACATTTTGAAATATCGCAGATATTAAATTATATTTTCTAACTACATATCTCAAAGTTTTGAAAATTGTACTATCAACTCGAGTTCAACATTTTATGGACATGAACGTAGGAAAACGGGCTTAGAATTTCTAAACGATATGAATATTTTTATCAAAGATGGTCTTATCTTATTTGTATATCGTTATTAGTCTTTTAAATTATGTTCATTAAATATGAAAAAATGACGAATTGAGTTTAATGCAAAGACTTTATCCATGACTCCTTCGAAAAAACGTGCTACTTGAGAAAGTAATTGTTAGGGTGCTATCTCTTTCTAACAGGTATTTGTACTGAATAATTAATACCTACTACAATTTACAAAAAAAAAAGATTTTACTATGTATTGACAATATGTTAAAAAAGGACACCACCCTGACAATTACTTTCTCACGTGGTGTGCTTTATTTTTTCATAGAAATACCTATAAACCTTATTGCGACAGAGGAAAAATATTTTTGTTTGAATTTGATCAAAGAGTTTGGTCTTGTCGTGTATAGTGTATTAAATTTGATTTCCCAAACTTTTACGGGAGTATGAAAGACCAAATAAAATATTATGTGCCAGCTACCTTATAACTTAATTACTCTTTTTGTAGCTACATATCTGGAGGTGAGCTATACGTGAACACTCTAATAACAGCTAACCATTTGGGTTATTTCACATTTGCTTTGTGTAACATGGATTTATATGGACATGAAAGTGAAGACTGCTTCGGGGCTCTACCACTCAATCTAACCAATGGAGAATCTAAATATATCATTGGTGCAGAGATTGGAGAATATGAAGTCTCTTTGGAAATTCCTCAAGGTTTATTCTGTGAACATTGTATCCTGCAGTGGACATATACAACAGGTAATTGTGTACATTGTTTTCACCGTCATCTCAATAATTTTGAAACATTAGGTTCATTCATAAGGAAATCTGTAATTTATGCAAGGTATTACTATTATTAATATTAGGTATTAATGGAAAAAAACCAACTGTTTTGAGTTTCATTGTATTTAATAATAATATTATGTGGGTGTAGTAACCTGCTTTCGACTAACAAAGTCATTGTCAAACTCATTATGTCACTGTCAAATTGTTCACAATCACTTCTCGAATGGATTAAAAACTCAAGCAGGCATGTTTATCTAACAATACAATTACTTAATTTGCTAGATTTTACACCTGATAAAAGTTTTTCGAAACACGTACTTATTAATACCTACATGGATAATAGAATAACTCAATGTATTGAATTAAGTACATATTACAAATATAATAATGTTCTATGATAAATCACCTAATCCTTACTTGCGACAATATTCACAGAAAATACGTGTAATTTATATTTTATTCAATAATTTTGTTTATAGATTAGATTAAGATTAGATTCTTGTTTAGTAGTATAAATCAAGGGTCTCCAAACTACGGCCCGCGGGGCAAATCCGGCCCGCCAGTGCCATCATTCCGGGACGCGACAGCTTAAGACTAGTGTCATCAATCCGGCCCGCAACAGTAAATGTCTTATTGTTGGTACAATTGCTGTGATATTGATAAGTTGAAGAAGAAAACTCAAAATAGTAATTGAAATGCAAAAAAGCGTATGTTTGCTTAGGTCTCACACATTGCAACTAGTCTACAAATATAGTTAAGGGCAGGAAAATTTAAAAAAATTAGCCATTGGAACATACTGAAGTAATCATTATGGCCCTAAGGCTTCAAAGTTTGTAGACCCCTGGTATAAATTATAATCACACTAAATATATTATTTTCCAATCTCATACCTACATTATATTATATATTATTATCTAAGCATTCAATTTTTTTTAATTACAGGTAATTCGTGGGGTATTTGCTCTGAAAATGAAATAAACCCAGAAGGTATGGGTTGTGGGGAGCAGGAAACATTCAGGACGTGCTCGGATATAGCTATCCTATAAAAGTTACATCACATATTAATGTACTCAACTATACTACCTACTACCTAGTGCTATCAGAGAAAAAATACCGATATAGTTCAACAACAAAATCACATATATGCACCCATGTATCTAACTCTCAACCAAATAACACAAGTCTGTTACTCGATCGCGAAGAGGGTTACTTGTATATAAGTAATTTAACTAAGTAATAGTAATTTCACGTACATCCATCAAGAGGGAGACCAAAGAATACGATACAAGCTTTTAGTAGCTTACTGTGAAAGGTGTATTTATAACAAAACCCAGATATCTTTAAAAAAATGCCTGAATGACACAATGCAATAGAATTCTGCGGAGAAATGGGCTGGATGAAGATGACATAAGGAACAGAAGAATATATAGGTACTAATAATAAATGATCATTACTTTTTATTGATAAAATAAGTGAACATAAATTTGAACATATGATTATTGCTCTTTGATTCTCTCACTGTTGACTGTATCTCTCTGTCACAAAATAAATTGTCATGTACCTATTAAAACTTACTAAATAAAATATTTTTTCTTTTATGCATGCCTAAATGATTATGGTTTTTCTTAATATCTACTATCCCTTTTTTTCAATCTTTTCTACACACAGATGTCAGTATAGCTGGCGGACTTATCACTTACGTAATTTCTTCCAGACAACCAGTGCTGTCTCAATTTTGCTGAGACAGTTCTCTTCCAAACCCTGGTTGCGAAAATTCCTTACGAAACTCCGCGACCCAACTGAGAATCGAACCCAGGACCTCGATGATGCAAGTTGACTGCGATAGCCGCTGCACCATGTGGCCGGTTTGGCTGCACCAATCCCTCTTTGGATTAACTGGAAAATATCGAGCTCTGGGAAGAATTTCGCCCATCGAACAAAATTATTTGCACCATGCCATGTTGTATTTTATTATTTGAAAGGAATATACCTAGAGTTAAGGTATGGTTTACCAACAAATTTTCTAAGTATGAGTAAATCAAAATAATCAATACTCGAATTTGTTTACCTCTTTCAAACAAAACACACTTAAAAGTGTGAACGATAATAATATAACAAAAAATAATTCAGAATTAACCAGATAACTATAAGAAAATTAATTAGCAATGATTGAAAAATATATGACGAGCCCTTTACACATGGTGAGACTCACGTCGGATATCAGTCACGTGGACAATACTTTAGATTTCCTTTCTTTTATACTATCATGATTACGACACGTTACTGATAAAGATTTGCGTGGTATAGGTTTAAAAATGTAAATAGATAGGTACACAATTATGAGTAATTGGAGATTAATGTTTATTTATTTACAAATGTAAGTTGTATGCTTACTTGTGACAAGAAATATCAAAAATTATTAAAATCTCCTTTAAGACTAGTAAAAATATTTTAATGTTTGTTAAATATTTTCTTTTGTGTCCACTGCGCATTCTATGATAGTCTACTATTTTTGTGTACCGTGTCCTGCAGCATTGAGTATGTACGTCACACGTAGAAAGTCATAGAACCTAGTGTCTTCTTAAAACCATTTATGTAAAGGCAGCAGAAAAATAAGATAAATTTAAATGATGCGTGTAGCATATTGATCTGAAGCATATTGCGAGGAGATTAATTTATTCATTGCATCGCGTTTCATAAAAGTCACTAACAAAATCATAACGGCAGCTGATGTTTATCGTAATAGGTAAATATTAATACAGTAAGATTACATTTTTAATACCTAGTTTAAAATATTATTATAAATACCATACACTTCTAAATTTTATCTAAATTCTTAGTGATTCTCGGTAATCATTTGCTATTTATTTTTTAACATTTTGATAAGTAAACATTGAAAATCACTACATATTTCGTATTATTAATGCTTTAAATACTGTTTTACGATAACACCTGTGATGATTAATCTATAAAATTCACAAAAGTCGTTTATTTGTATGATTACATTATGACAATACATAATATCTAAATACGGAAACGAACAAAATTCTTGGCTAGAATCAAGGAGAAAAGAGTTTGGTAAAATTGACTAAAAAAATGTTTCACCGAAACCACACATCCCGATAATATATTTAGAATTTCATATTATATACATAAGGTACATAATTTATCATCCAAGTATGTAAAGCTAAAAAAATGATAATCTACTTTTCCTACTCTTCGAAACTTTTTAGCGCAATTTCGCACATTGAACGAATTAGTAGAATATTATTTCGTTAGGTTCGTAGTATCTAACATTAATTGCACACTATTATTTTTTTAGATAATAAATTAAAAATAAATTCAAAATTATGTCAGTATGCCAATAACTATAAAAAAGATAAAAATCTACCCAATACTACCTAATCAATCATTGCAATACGTTTTATAATAATGTAAAAAATTAATAAACTGAGTTCACAGCCTATATGTATATGTACGGCATTCCCGTATGCAAAGGCAAGAGCCAAGTCTCTGCCAGACTGTACGCAGTGAAATGGAGTAAAACATTCATCTTATATTATCTCCTGCGTAAAATTACATGATCTTTCATTAATGGAATGCATGTTGCACATGCATTTCGAATGAAAATTAGATCATACAGTCTTTCATATATATATATATATATGAATGACTGTGTGATTAAATTTTCATCGGTATGCGAGGAGCATCGCATATTATGAAGACTGTATGGATGAAGACTGGATTTGATGTTGTGTCGGCCATTATGTAAGATGGTCCTGATGAGACACATGCGCCAATGTCGAAACATAACATCTCTTCGACAAATCCAAACTGCATATTCCGGTGACGGGCCGAGCCTCGTTCCGTATGCAAAGGCATGAGCCAAGTCTCTGCCCGACTGTACGCAGTGAAATGGAGTAAAACCTTCACCTTCATATATATATATATATATAACATAACATAACATGTATAGACAATTCACACAGACCGAGCTAGTCCCACACTAAGATATGAATCTTGTATTATGGGTACTAACACGACGATACACATATATACAATGCACTAAACACATATACATGTAACACCCAGACCCAGGACAATCAGAAAAAGGTCATTCTTCATTTTGCGCTGGCCGGGAATCGAACCCGGGACCTCGTGACTCAAAGGCAAGTGCGTTAGCCTCCGCGCCACACCGGTCGTCAATATATATATGGGCAATTTGTAAAGCGCCGTTTACTCATAACATGACCTCAAGGGCGCTGTATATCGTATCCATCACCCGAAACTCCCAGCAAAAAGGTGTGTCTTCAGTCCTTTTTTAAAACTCTCTCCATTCACCTCCTCTCGCAGACACAGAGGCAGATTGTTCCAACAATAATTTATATTATATCATCATATTTTTTGTGTAAGGGTGTCTGCCCATCAACGCAGAGTGCATTTTCGAAAAAAAAAACTTTTCTCTTTATCATGTTTCAACTTATAATGCCCCAATTTTTATTTATTTGTTTATTCAAATATATACGGCAAATTGGCTTTAAATTGCGTTTATTTATAGTGGTCAATTAATATTGAAAGATTTAAAACTAAATTAAAACTATAGCGCCAATACATATTATATACCTACTAACTAATAAACTCAAATAAACTGATAATTATCGATACTTTGATAAGTGAAAATGTAAATTAAGAATAAATATATTCGTTAAATTGGTAGTTAATACATATTTTTGTAATTAATAATAATAATAAGCTTTATTGTACAAAATATTTAATCAAAAATAATTAGAATACAACATGGTATATACAAATAATTTGCACAATGGGCGAGTTTATCACAGAGACGCGATATCTTCCAACTAACCCAAATCACGTATTTTAAATGTTTAAATGGCAGGACTATTATCTATTTTTGTTATTGCGCTATAATCCTACATAATTATATCCTATCAATATAATATTGCGCATAACATTTTTATTAGGTATTTAATACGGCAAAATCATTCAATATTGGGTGGATGTATCCAGACTACCTTTCAGACAAAAACTTTAGTAATTTGGAGATTGCAAAGTACCTATATATCCTATACACCATAATTGACTTTACTCCAAAATATATTCTCGTGATGAAAATCTACTCAATTTTACAAATCAAATTCATTTAGAATAAGTCACAAAAGCACTCATTGTTTCCAGAAAACAGTGGATTAATTTAGCAATAATATTTATAAGTGGGCGGCTGAATGATTCTAATCATATTCTATTTAGAACAATTGAGAAAAGATAATTATTTTAATTGGTTTATTATATTTTTATCAACCTATGTATGCTGTATACTACATGAGTCACAAACACATAGGTATAATATAAACCTACACAAATTCAGATATATTATAAAATGTATAAATAATTTAATTGATTTTATAGAATCAATTCTAAAATAAATCAATACAAATTCTGAATACCTAAGTTTTGTACGAAGATGACAGTGATAGACTCATGATATCTACTCGTATGTATTTTTGCACTATTTTTCGTCTTTCAATATTTTGTATAACGAAAAATTATTATTTTATTTAACGCATTTGATGTAACTTGTAGGTAAACATACAAACTGTTCAAATTATTTAGGAAAAAATAAAAAAAAAATATTATAACTACTACTAGGTACTACTATACCATCACGGCATATCCCACAAGTGGGGTAGCCAGCAGACCAGCTGCATGTAATAAACATGCAAGCCGTCTTCTCTGTGCCAACAAAAAAATAAAACATTCAGGATGGGTAGCAAACCTCATCGCTGAATTATAATAGAAATGAAATATTAGACTAAGACCAAAAGGCGGACTTATTCTTGAGCAAAATCTTCCAGTCAACCCTATACCCCATCATTAAAAACAATGAAAAACATAAAAATACATAACTATTCGATAAAAAATTAAAACACAAGTTACTTTAAGTTAATTAAGCAAAATTAAAACTAAAACTGAAAAAAAAAATATTTAAGATTAAATTGTAAAAGTGGTTAGATGTAAGAAATCACTAATATAGTGGTAATCTCGCCACTGCTGCACTGCATATCATAATTTTTTTTTATGTAGATTTATTTGTTGATTTTGTTATGTAACTGAAGACGTGCAAGAAAATAAAAATAAATTGGTATCCAAATATTAAATTGTAATGCTACATTATTTTTTATTATATTATAATAAATATTTGTAAAGTGTGACATCACTTTTCATTAAAACATATTGATAGTCAAATTTACAGATGTGCAATAAAATAAACAAATAAATAAAGTGTTAACTCATTTATTTGTTTATGACGCAGTAACAGGAACTTATTACATATACATAGATTTAAGATTATTTAGATAAGTAAGTATGTATAATTTGCTAAAGATAAGATCGATCTTATCTACAGTAAAATCATATAAAATGATCGGCGAATACTTGAAGATAAAATAGTGTGCCATCGTTATTTTATGGGAATAAATATCGAACAGTCCTTCTTACGAAATTGTAAAATAAATACAATACGTCGATATGTTTCTAAATTTAGTGATCGTTTCGTTAATTCTTCACATGGTTCACGGACATGGAATGGTTCTCGATCCAATAAATAGATCCTCGAGATGGAGACTGGATGATTCAGCGCCTATTAACTATGACGACAATGGATTGTTTTGTGGAGGAAGGGGGGTAAGTTTAGTAAAGATATTTATACTTTTAGCAGTTTCGAAATAGAAGTTCCTCTACTTTTCTTCTTCCATGTGCTGTTTGTTAGTTTATCCCAAAACGACACTTTACCATACACTTTGTTCTAATTCTAGATTTGTAGTGATATTGTGTTAAAAATATGTCTAACACAATATGTAAATGAATTTTTTTTCTACTTACCAATCATCCTAAAACTTAAGTATTAACACAATAAAGACTATTCGTAATAAAAGGCAATATTTAAAAATTATGTATTCCATTTTTGTATTAATTTCATTTTCCTAAGAATCAACATACGTAACGTACCTATGTATGATTCTGCAACTTCCTGTGTAAAGCATAATATTAATAATAATTAAATTCATCATTGCACAAAAAAATTAATCAGTAGAAAAACATGACAACATTATTAAACTGAACAAACAAATTTATGCAATGAGCGATATATCGCAGAAGTGCGATATCTGCCAACCAACCCATTTTAATAACAAATGATATATTATTATGTACATTGACAAAATGTCATTGCATATATCCTCCAACGGTTTTTGCTTATTATTGTTTACTACATTCAATTATTCACACCATCACGGAATTCTCCACAAGTGAGGTAGCCAGCAAACCAACCACATGTAATAAACATGCAAGTTGTCCCCTCCTGTTTACTACAAATCCAAATTAATTAGAACTCTGTCTTTTTGTAATGAAATCAAAAGTTTTGTATGAAGTGATATTGTAAATCACAGCCAGAGGTACCTATCACTATTTTCAAATAAGGATTAATTTATGTTCATTTATATACCTACTCACGTAACACAACACAAACAAAATATAAATACCTTTTTCATTCTTTTCATCCATAATTAATCCGTCCTGACTCCAACTAATTGAAATGTAGTGTTAAAAAATTAATGCCTACCTATATACAAAACAATGAAACAGGAGACAGTTAATCCAAAATTAATCAGTTAATCGCAACGTCATTAATCGTTTATCAGTAAACGAAAAAAAAACTGTTAATTTCATTACTTTTTATATTTTTTGTTTAAGTATAATTATCGATTGGGGGGGGGGTTCATCGCTGAAACTCCCCATTATTTTTTCAAAGGTGAGAGAAAGTAGCAATTAACAAGGTTCTTTTAAAGTTTAAAAATTAACCATTTTTTAACTTCGTTAATTAAAGTTTAACGGATTAACGTGTAAACTCTGCTATTTTAATAAAACCTCTTCATTTAGATGCCCATACTGAGAAAGCTCACGTTCCCTGGTGTTATGCAACATTTATCACTTCTTCGCAATACCAAAATCCGACAAGTTACATACAATTTTTTTTATTATTTGACATCACATCAATCGCTTCAAATTTCGAGTTGCATTATGTTTACATTTTTTATCATGTCAATAAAAAAAAAATTAAGTGCAAATTACTTTTTTATTATCTAACATTATATCTTTAATTTCGAGTTGCATTGTTTAATTTTTTTATCAGTATCAATTAAAAAAAATAAGTGCAAATTTTATGTAATCGTTTCCTTATAATATGTACAAATCAATAATTGTAATCCAAGTCGCATCGGACATCTGCTAACAAGATATTTTAAAACCAAAATATTTACATATGTATGTTATCGAATCACTTCATCTCTCATCTGTCTACGCCATCACGGTTTTCCTACAAGTCCTTGATTATATTATGTTATTAAAAAATTTCCTCTCTACATACCTACCATAAAAAATATATGTAAAAATGAAGATTTTTGAATTTTCAATGTCAAAAATTCCCTAGGTTATAAGTAGCTATATTTAAAAAATTACGAAGAGTTAGATGTCCTAATAATATTATATCAGTAGGTAGGTACTCTCTTTTCAAAACACTTGAAATTGTTGTAGAAAAAAGTACTCTCTTTACGGGAACACCTCATATATAGGTATAAGTATAGATTATCAATAATCTTTTATGTATTAATATTATGTATTTTATATTCAACAGGTCCAGTGGGATGAAAATGATGGAAAGTGTGGTCTTTGTGGAGATAATTTTGCTGATCCTGTTCCAAGACAAAACGAATTAAATGGAAAATTTGGACAAGGTGTCATTGTCAAAAAGTAAGATTACCTATGATATAATATTATTTGAAATTATTTACCCTTCACTATAGTGAAAAAAAATATTTTTGGTAGGCATTATTTCAAAAAATAATTGATTACATCAAATATAAGCCTTTTTTGCTACGCGTAAACCAACTCTACGTATATACTATATATCTAATCACATCACATTCTATTTACCTAAGCATTGTGATACAGAAAACCAAATAATACCTAACTTTGTAATGACCTATTTGAATAAAAATATAATCGTACACATTATACAATAGATAATTCGTATATTTATTAGTGCTAATTTATTATAATCAAAAGAGTTGTTAGGCATCCCAACCCAAATACAATGCAAATATTATATGTTGAAACTGATAAACCTATCTGAAAATTTACATTAAAGTCCATAGCTCTGTATTAATTCTATAGATACGTACATTGGTACACACATAAAATTGAACGATGTATTTGCAGTACAATTCATTAATCTTATCGGTCACACTATTATTAAAAAACTTAACAAGGTACCTACTAGTGATGTAACGAATATTCGTATTCGCATTCGCATATTTCAAAGTATTCGCATTCATATTCGCAAAAAAATATGCGAATGTTTTGCGAATATTATTTCAGTAAATAAAGTATCGGTTATTCGGTTAAAGTACCGTATACTTACCCGGTACATTGTAGAAAAAGCTACTGCAAGAAAATATTCTTTAAGAAAACCGAGGAGTTTTGAAATATTTTAAATTCCTATACCATTTTGAAAAATCGGCGACGGGGGGTACAAATTTTTATGATTGAGCAATATTGTAGAAATCTAAGCAAGTCAATATTCGCTATTCGCATTCGCATTCGCGAATATTCAAAATCACACATTCGTTACATCACTATAGTACCTACCTACATTTATTATATTATGTGTTATGACACATCCCATTAATAAATTAATTTGAACCAGAAATCGTAAATTGAATAAACCAATGTTCTACAAAATATGCTATGAAATGAGAGAGATTAGACTCCACGAACCTGCCCCATAAAATCCATGTTGTTAGGTATCCCAACCCAAATACAAAGCAAATATTATCAGTTTGTTGAAACTAATAAACTCAACGGAGGCACAACAGAGTGCACCAAAGTCAGGTTCTACTTTGGAGCTCAGTAGTCTGGTTTCCTCGACACTTCCTCTAATGTCAATCGTATCGTCAAGGACCTGAAAAAAATATTATTTTATTAATCCTACTTTACATTTCTTTTCTTATCTATAAACACCAAAATACTTTCATATCTGTAGGTACATGGAATTATGGATATTTACTTACTTCTATATCTTTGGATAGAAATATAAGTACATATTATTATTGACGTTGGTGACAAAATTTGTACTTTGACTTGCAACAGGAACATAATATGCATGTCAGGATTGTTTTTGAATTATTTAAAACACAAAAACTGTCACGCAAAACACGCATGAATAGGTTCGACCAAAATGACACAGACATTTTTATTTATATTTACATACATTTATATACAGATATTTGCTATACATATATCAGAATTATTTTTTTCCTAACTACCGGTTTTACAATTTCGTGATATTTTTGTAGTTACACTTCTGGAGACGTTCTGCTGATTGAAGTTCTTATCACAGCAAATCACTTGGGATATTTCGAGTTCCATTTGTGTGATGTCGATGCATTTGGGGGAGAGAGTGAGGAATGTTTTAATTCAATACAATTATCACAACAAAATGGTGACACCAAGTACTATATTGGAAGACAAATTGGATACTATAACGTAACATTGCAAATACCTGAAAAGATCGAATGCCAACACTGTGTGTTGCAATGGACGTACACAACAGGTATGGTATTAAGTATTCTAGTCGCGTATCACGTGTAGAGGTAGGTATTATAAATACCTACGATAGGTAACATAATTATTTACGATATTATATAGAGCAGAATTTTCCAATCACCACAAAGTTATCATTATAACATTGCGATAAAAGTATTTTTGAGCATTTATCTATTTTCCTAGTAGTTACCTATTTAAATCTATATTATTGTACATTATTTGGTGTACTGATTTCTTTAAATAATTAAATTTGATATCTGTCATTAATTTTAATGTTTAAAAACATTGTAATTATTCAGTGCTAACAGATTTCCTGAATGGCAATATTTTCAATATATATCATTAATTAACCTGACTTAAATTAGATTATTAGACTGTCCTGTTTTCTTTTCCAAAGAAACTTTTTATGCTGATCAAAACTAATTAAAGATGATCATTATTAATTCAACTGTAGGTGGTATGCTCAAAATATGTAGATATGCCCAACTTAAGCTATAAATATTATAATTATAGATGTTTCATATTATGCTTATAAAAATAATGTGTCTTCTTTTCAGGTAATTCGTGGGGGCTCTGTGATAATGGTACGGGAGCACTAGGATGTGGACCACAGGAGACATTTAGAACATGTTCTGATATTTCCATAATAAAGCCATGAAGAATTATTTATATACTAACCTATCTGCCTACCCTGCCTGCCTATCATGCTGGAGTCACTGTGAAATGTTTATACTTCCAGTTATATATTAATAGTAAACTTGCTTTCAACATAATGTATTTCCTCGATATTTTTCACAATGATGTTTTTAGAGTTAGCATTATTTAAATTTTAATACCATAAAATTTCCCTATTTACATAAATTACTGCACATTTAGTTTTACAAGATAAAATTCATTTATAACTGGCTACATGCAAAGGAGGCGATGAGGCTTATTTTTATTATAAGTATATTTATTAGTTTGGTGCATAATAAAATGCGTTAGGTATAGAAAATAAATATAATAAATTAATGTGATATTAGGAGTTATTAATTTATTTACATATATGTACATTTTTATACAATCGATTAAAAAAAACAATAATAAGTACTAGTTTTGTTTTATTTATACCTTTTAGAGTAATAATAAAAAAAAAATTTAAAATCTATCTTCCAGAATAAAAAAAAAGTTGGGTAGTAAAGAAAAAAATAAAATAAACTCTTAAAGGTGGATACATTGTAAAATCACGTTTCCATTTTTAACAAAATAATAATAAACTTTATTGTACAAAATATTTAGATAAAAATAATAAGATTACAACATGGTATAAATAAATAATTCTGCACAATGGGTGAGTTTATCGCAGAGACGCGATATCTTCCAACTACCCCAAATCACGTAGGTATTTTAAATTCCTGAGTGCCTTTAAATGTTTAAATATCGATGGCAGGACTATTATCTATTTTTCTTATTGCGCTATAATCCTATATAATTATGTATATCCCATCAATATACCTAATATTGTGCAGAACATTTTTGTTATTTAGGTGGAATGCCTAAAGAATAATAATAGCAAAATGTATTCAGACTGCCTTTCAGACAAAAATTTTAGAAAACACCCAACAGATGTTTTTTTAATAAGTACCTATCCTTTTAGGTTTTTATAATACACCATTAAAGGATGACGTCACATAGAAATCATTGAGGGGCATCAGGCATCCCAACACAACAGACGATTACGGTGTAATATAGACCATTAAAGGTCACGTGGTCTTGTCTATGGATTTGCTTTTGCGTGGGGGGCAAGCAATCAAATTGCGCAAATCATACTTGTAGGATGTTATGCCATAAGAGAAAAAAAAGAAAGTCAGACGACAAAATTATAACAAAATCGACACTGACAGTTTTTTTTGATTATTAGGTATCTATTCTTTAGGCGTCCCACCTAATATTACACCGTAAACACTGTGAATGTGTTGTGTTGGGATGCCTGCCCATACAACCATTTTGGTATCAGTTAGAGAACATTCACTACACTCGTTTTCCTACACCGGGATCAAATTGGTATCAGGGCGCACACTTTTTGTTAAACGGTTCTTAAAAATGGGGAAGGTTAGTCACAGCTACATTCCATATTCCATAGCGCGCGCGCGCATCTCAACAGATATCGTGAACACGGAGAAATCCGAACGACAAACGAAAATAAAAGACGACATGTTTCGTTGTAGCTGCGTTCTATCTGTGGTGCATCGTTGTTTTGTCGTAAAATTATTAATGGCGTTGATTGCGAAAGCGTTGTAATAATTGTTAAAGTATTTCGGAGATCATCGTCATTATGAGTGCGAGATGTTGATTGACTGTGCAGTTTATAAAAATATTCACGAGAAACAAGAACGCCATTTGAATTCTGAAGGTAGGAGATATTGTTTTTTAATTATAATATTTATGTAACTACAAAAATTAAAGAAATTGATACCACCAGCTAGCTGGCAAATGATATTGGTAAAATTAGGTTAAAATATTGACGAATCTATGCCAAATTTGTTATAATAATCAGATAAATTGCATTTTTGAAATGGCTTGGCATTTAGTATCATTGTTCCAATATGGCCCCACTCGTTTAATGGACCTTAAATGGTTGTCAAACTGTGCGGCAGTATCTGATATAATTATGTACGTAAATTAATTTTCTTTGAGTAAAAATATTTTTTAATATTTGGTATTTTGATGTTTTTAGATATATGCAATCTTGCAGACAAGACATGCACTGTGAAGGAAGTAGACACTTTTATCCAAAATAGTGTTATTAACCATACCCAACAAAGGTTTAAAATAAAGGCGTAAGTATTATTCATTACACATATACCTATAAGAAATGGAAGTTCTTGTGTTTTTTCTTGTGTGTACTGCTTTATTTAATTTGTTATATGAATTATGATGTGCAAGAGGAATAAAACAAATAAATAAACAAAATTATTTGCAAAGAAAAAAAGAGATATTAAATGAATAATATTTTCTATTTATTTTCAGATTAAAACAAATAAGAAAATTGGGACAGTAAGAAGATATGCAAATTGAAATGGAAATGACCAATTGATTTAATTAAAACCATTTTTTGAAGACACCATTAGATCATGAAGTGAAATTTGACCAATTTTTACAATATCTTGCATCTAATTAGACCAGTCCACCTGCAGGAATTTGCAACAGAAATTACATAATTTATTTCAAAATCATTCTTGTTTATGTACATTAAATTGTTTTACATATTGTGATGAAATGAATATATACAAGACGGTGTATATTATTTTTATATACCTAGATCGTATATTTGTAGTAGGTAATTAATTTGGGAATGAGGCAATCTCAAGTGGTTGTTGAACACAACTATCTATGTAGGGGACAGATAGAGATATATTTCGGTGTGTGTCTGGAAGAGATGGATGTAGTTTTTTTTGTTGCTTTGGGTCGACATTTTCAGGGTCTGAAGACAGAGTACCTATTACTCTGGGCAGTTTAGTTTTGAATCCAGAGGAAGGTGGGACTGAATCATATTAATATCTGTGTTTGAATTCGACATCTTTTAATATTTTTATTTACCCACCTTCGTAGTTATTAAAACATTATTTTTTAGTGATATTTCCACAATTGGGAATATATAAAGATCATCCTAAATTACTTTTAATTAGCATTTAAAATCCGTGATGCTGCCAGCTGTCTAAGATAAGATTTTCTTTTAATATTATTAATTTATTATTTATATCTAGGTGTTAGGATACTCTCAGGATGTCTGTTGTCTACAAGGCAATATTTGTACTCAAGGATTTATTATTTTACGGATTTTGAAAACGAAGGAATTATGTGTTATATGTACATTTATTTTCAGTATTATTGTATGTATGTATGTACCTGTGGCTGATTTTATATAGCGCGGTCCGACACATCTAGAACTAGACTAATAACAGTGGCGCACCGCTCTACCCAATATTATACTTTTATTTAATTTACTTTACCATAACGATGGAGTATACAGTTTGAAGAGGAGTTATATGTTGAGAAGGATATTATTTGATTATTAATTTAATTACATATTTTATCGTCGAATATCACTTGTATTCTACGAACTTACTGGATTTTTCTACTTGTTCAACATGCTGTAATTGCTGCGATATCATGGAAGGAACAAATTTGATATTTTGCATGACACTAATCATAAGTAATATTTATGTATTTATTGGTCTTAATATATTTTTATTTGACTTACATGATACCTAAATTCACCTCACCATAAATATGTAGTCTTTTATAGCTAAATCTTGTCGAGATTACCTTATGGATATGGATCCCTTCTGCCTATCGACACTAGACTAGCTACCTTGTGTCTATAGTGTGGGTTTGATCTATTCGTAACCACATATTTATCATTATTATTATACAATTATGCACGAGACGTATTATGTACTTTGTAGAAACATATACTATATACTAACAATTCCAGTCCTAATCCTGCTTCGAAATGTAGGTGTACCGTTAGCAAGCCCTGCTCCTATCTCTTCGATTCAGCTTTTGAGACAAGGGTCAATATGGGTCTTGCCCCGTTTCCCGCCAGGGTCCTAGACAAAGCTTCTTAACATATATTTATAATTATTCTTATTATATATATAGCTGCATGTTCAAATGAGTATACATATTATATATTATTTTATATATTCGGGATGTAGATTAGTGCACTCGGGCTCAAAATGCGGCATGGGACAGTTTGAGACGTGAGGGAGCGGAGGCGGCGCTCCTTCAGCATGGACACAGCATGCTTTCCATGCATTAACAACCAGTAGTTATAGTCTCCGAAAATGATGTCAAAGCAATTGTGTTGAAATTTAATTAATATTCAAAAGTAATAAAGTTATGTTTTTGGGTGCGCCACTGTCCTTTACGACGCAACGAATTAGTAGGTATGTTGTAGAACATATGTACATACATCGGCTATAGAAACTATGAAATGGTTATCTTATGTAGGGACATAGATCGGCAACCAGTTACCATACAACATTCTCGAAATGATATAGAATAATATTATTTGAATTTTATGTTATGATGATTGTTATGTTATATTTCGTTATGTTTTATTGTGCACTATTTTTATTATGTTATTTTACAGTATCTCAAGGTAAGTGATCTGACGTCAAAGTTGACCTCAGAGTTAATATGTATCAAAATTCATGTTTAAATTGTTTTATTGATTTTGTGATTTTGTTGTTCTTTTTGATTATTGAAATGTATATTTCAGGTGACTTATTTTGCGTTTTAAAAAAAATACACAACGTAGGTAAAATTATCGTCAAAACACAACGTACTGGGTCCAAATCTATGAAAATAGTTAATAGATAAATCGAGACGATCACGAAAGGCCAAAATTTGTTAATTAATTCAATTAGGAATGCGATATTTCGTACGTATATTTGCAACAATGCGAAAATTCATACAATTCTTAGCTAGCTGAATAGGGTTGTCACTTCTAGTTTGGGAATCAATTATTACAGTAGGTATAGTTTAGAAGCTAGGATGTTGCAAATTCGGAGCTTAGAATGGTTTGAGTTAGGTAGGATCATCACAAATGGTGCCTTGGACCAGAATATTATGTCTGTCATTGCAGACATAAACTGGGTTTTTACGGAGTAGAAGTGGGTTTTGGGTTTGCGATGATAAATAACTAAAATCATGAATATTGGAGGGGGGGAAAGCATAAATGGGTTTTGAGGAGTAGAACTGGGTTATGGACAGAGGAATGTGTTTGGTTTTTGAGGGGAGGAATAAAATTTATACTTGGTGGATGTAGTGAGAAAATTGGTTGATGATTTTTACTTCGAGAACCGCGGGTTGGTTATCCATGGATTATAGTGTTAGTCGAATTAGGCAACATGATATTATATTTATGTTTGTCTATCTATAGGTATATATCTTACATTATACATAAGAATGGTGAACCCTTAAGAGTTCATTTGGAATTATGTCCTTATGAATAGTTCTTTAGTTTATTCAATAATGTATATAGGTACCAAAAATATGTACTTTCATAAGAAGATTGGGTGTTAGAAAAATGGAATATTATATTCCCAAGTAGACTTGTAAACATGGGTATTAGGTATGTGGAGTTTATTTTATGTATATGGGTAGGTGTATGACTAGAGTTTTTAGGATTTTTAGATATTATAGTATTTGGGTAAGATGGATAAATAATAGGTAGGTATATAGTTTGATGTTAGTTATATGTATCAAGTACATGTTTGTTAGGGACTGATATTATAGGTATTATTATTTCTTGAGGAATATGGTCTTTAACATTTTACAGTATTTGTAAGTTAAGTGTTCGTTTTTAAACTTTTAGAATTCTGTCAAGTTAATTATTTGGGGTGTGAAATAAATTTATGATCGAGGTAAGAATGGTGAATATATTATTGAGTTTGAAATAATATTAGACCAGAGTTTATGAGTATCTGATAACATACATAATACAATATATGCATGGAGCGGATGAGAAGGCGATAACCGAATGATTATTGATTATGATTACGGTTATATGTTAAACGGTTAGCTGGAAGAAATTACAGGCTAGGGGGGGGGGGGAATGATCGGCTTAGAGGGAAGACAGTCTACACGGAAAGCAGACTCTTTTAAACCAGGAGGGGCATTCCAGGATCTGGAGTTTTAGGAAACGTTGGAACTCTTTGTATACCCTGAAAGGTGGTATCTATCATTTCAAAATTGAGGACAAGAGAATACTCATTTATGAAAATGTTCTAAGGAGAAAAGAGGTTGATGTTCGCCGATATAATACATCGTCTTCCAAATAGAGAAATAAGATGTACCTACAACCTATGGATCCTAGGATATAATAATGATTAAAACGTTATATTATTCTAAACCAAGAACGAGATAGGAAATAATATTATTACTGGAATGAAAAAAAAAAAAACTATAGTTTTAAATAAAGATGCAAGCAGAAAGGTATACGGGATATTATAGTACCTAACGGGATGTATGCAATCAGTGGTTGTTAAACTTTTGGACTGATTTGATGATATTGTCTGAATGGAACAAGGAAATCTGAAACATAAAGTATACGAGGTTATATAGGAAATATTTGATGTTGAATATCTGTTGGTAGGATACCAACATGATTTACTTGGTGAAAAGTTTGGACAGCGATGATAGTAGTTTTATTGGAGGCCAGAAGGGTGATGTGATGAGATTATGTAGCGTTGGATCCTCTCTGTTAACCCAAAAGAGAGTGGTGTACAATAACATAAATCGCTGAAGAGAAGTAGTTTGATAAGAAAGTACCACGCTATGATGTAACAGTTTGAGAATCGATTGTGAATCTATCGATGTCACAAATGGAATAAACTATTTAATGTGTTATAATTTTAAAATTGTGGTGTCAAATATTATAATAATATTATTCAATAATGTTAGAGTGAAGATGTGAACTATAAAGTGTTTAGTTATTATTATTTTACAAGTGGAACGAATATTATGATATGTGCATATGGAGTTACAATTGTGTGTATTATATTTAGTTGTGTGTGTGATATAGTTTGAAATAGATAAGTGTTTTTTTTCCAGGACTTTTGAAATGAATGAGGAAGATTTATTTATATATACTTAATATGTAGGTATATACATTAGGTGACTGTTATAATTCTACTTACCTATTATAGAATAACATATTGGGATGTATTATGTAGATATTGTCAATGCAACTCGTTTAAATATTGTGTTATGTATCTTATATGCGTGAATGTGCGTAAACACATTGAGGGAGGGGTTCCCACCACTTACCCCTGGATGTTCAAGAACATAGTACGTTATCTTCCTCTTAATTATTTGTGGTATTATTATGGGTGATTTATTTTAGGTACGTAATTATAGGTATTTTGAGTTAGCTGTTCGCGTTTGAAATTATTTAGGCACATTGTCAACATATTATCACGAATTTTGTTGGTTAGCTGGAGGATGTTGCACTACTTGTAGAATTATGTGGCTTGATCACGTGGATCGAATTCTTATGGACGGCCGCGTGTTGTGTGGGAGAAATCGGTATGCTTTGTGTGGGAAATTGTAAGGCAGTGATGGAGGCGAGGGATGTGTGCCAAGATAGAAGGATTTGTCGTTTGGTTCTCTCTGTCTACCCCATCTGAGACGCAGCGTGATGGTGCTGAGAGATGAATGGTTATTTAGGATGGGTTGCCGGTGGAGAGTTGGTCTCCCACTTTCTTCCGTGAGTTTTCGGGTGTCCTGTGGGAGGACGGGTGTTCTAGAAAATTAAGACATTTAGCATCTTGGATACAATGAGGTTTGCCGCCGTTTTGAATGTCTTGAATTTGTGTCGGTACGGAGAGGACGATTTGCGTATCTATTGTGTGCTGCAGGACTACTGGCTGCATCGGCAAAGGAATCATGGATATGAGACATCTGGCGAGTAATACAAGATTGGTGTTACCAGCGAATTGGATCACCCTGAAGAATGCATATATGGACTATAGGGAACCACAAGTACTATGGATAATTATAATGATGTGTGAATATGATCACATGAAACGAATTTTAACAAAATGCAACTTGGATATTTAAGTATTGGGATAAACTTGTTATTACTATTTTATGTTCTATAGATGTGATGACTTAAAATAATAACAAAACTCGAAATAATAAAATATAACAGAATATTAAAATATTATGTTATGTTGGGACAATAATATTGAACGAGAATTTCTCAAGTGGACGCATCGGTGTGTTATGTGCATGCATGTATTATTATTATTGATGACTTGAATAGAGGAGCACAGCTGACGAGGTACCTACGACCTATCGGAATATACAGTGGCGGACTCGAAAGTTGGAATTAAATAATTATGAAAAATAATTAGAAAGTAAATAATTGTTTGTGAGATAATGCCTCATCCATTTTGTCTTCAGCATGATCTCAAGGGGGGGTATGTGATGAAATGAATATATACAAGACGGTGTATATTATTTTTATATACCTAGATCGTATATTTGTAGTAGGTAATTAATTTGGGAATGAGGCAATCTCAAGTGGTTGTTGAACACAACTATCTATGTAGGGGACAGATAGAGATATATTTCGGTGTGTGTCTGGAAGAGATGGATGTAGTTTTTTTTGTTGCTTTGGGTCGACATTTTCAGGGTCTGAAGACAGAGTACCTATTACTCTGGGCAGTTTAGTTTTGAATCCAGAGGGAGGTGGGACTGAATCATATTAATATCTGTGTTTGAATTCGACATCTTTTAATATTTTTATTTACCCACCTTCGTAGTTATTAAAACATTATTTTTTAGTGATATTTCCACAATTGGGAATATATAAAGATCATCCTAAATTACTTTTAATTAGCATTTAAAATCCGTGATGCTGCCAGCTGTCTAAGATAAGATTTTCTTTTAATATTATTAATTTATTATTTATATCTAGGTGTTAGGATACTCTCAGGATGTCTGTTGTCTACAAGGCAATATTTGTACTCAAGGATTTATTATTTTACGGATTTTGAAAACGAAGGAATTATGTGTTATATGTACATTTATTTTCAGTATTATTGTATGTATGTATGTACCTGTGGCTGATTTTATATAGCGCGGTCCGACACATCTAGAACTAGACTAATAACAGTGGCGCACCGCTCTACCCAATATTATACTTTTATTTAATTTACTTTACCATAACGATGGAGTATACAGTTTGAAGAGGAGTTATATGTTGAGAAGGATATTATTTGATTATTAATTTAATTACATATTTTATCGTCGAATATCACTTGTATTCTACGAACTTACTGGATTTTTCTACTTGTTCAACATGCTGTAATTGCTGCGATATCATGGAAGGAACAAATTTGATATTTTGCATGACACTAATCATAAGTAATATTTATGTATTTATTGGTCTTAATATATTTTTATTTGACTTACATGATACCTAAATTCACCTCACCATAAATATGTAGTCTTTTATAGCTAAATCTTGTCGAGATTACCTTATGGATATGGATCCCTTCTGCCTATCGACACTAGACTAGCTACCTTGTGTCTATAGTGTGGGTTTGATCTATTCGTAACCACATATTTATCATTATTATTATACAATTATGCACGAGACGTATTATGTACTTTGTAGAAACATATACTATATACTAACAATTCCAGTCCTAATCCTGCTTCGAAATGTAGGTGTACCGTTAGCAAGCCCTGCTCCTATCTCTTCGATTCAGCTTTTGAGACAAGGGTCAATATGGGTCTTGCCCCGTTTCCCGCCAGGGTCCTAGACAAAGCTTCTTAACATATATTTATAATTATTCTTATTATATATATAGCTGCATGTTCAAATGAGTATACATATTATATATTATTTTATATATTCGGGATGTAGATTAGTGCACTCGGGCTCAAAATGCGGCATGGGACAGTTTGAGACGTGAGGGAGCGGAGGCGGCGCTCCTTCAGCATGGACACAGCATGCTTTCCATGCATTAACAACCAGTAGTTATAGTCTCCGAAAATGATGTCAAAGCAATTGTGTTGAAATTTAATTAATATTCAAAAGTAATAAAGTTATGTTTTTGGGTGCGCCACTGTCCTTTACGACGCAACGAATTAGTAGGTATGTTGTAGAACATATGTACATACATCGGCTATAGAAACTATGAAATGGTTATCTTATGTAGGGACATAGATCGGCAACCAGTTACCATACAACATTCTCGAAATGATATAGAATAATATTATTTGAATTTTATGTTATGATGATTGTTATGTTATATTTCGTTATGTTTTATTGTGCACTATTTTTATTATGTTATTTTACAGTATCTCAAGGTAAGTGATCTGACGTCAAAGTTGACCTCAGAGTTAATATGTATCAAAATTCATGTTTAAATTGTTTTATTGATTTTGTGATTTTGTTGTTCTTTTTGATTATTGAAATGTATATTTCAGGTGACTTATTTTGCGTTTTAAAAAAAATACACAACGTAGGTAAAATTATCGTCAAAACACAACGTACTGGGTCCAAATCTATGAAAATAGTTAATAGATAAATCGAGACGATCACGAAAGGCCAAAATTTGTTAATTAATTCAATTAGGAATGCGATATTTCGTACGTATATTTGCAACAATGCGAAAATTCATACAATTCTTAGCTAGCTGAATAGGGTTGTCACTTCTAGTTTGGGAATCAATTATTACAGTAGGTATAGTTTAGAAGCTAGGATGTTGCAAATTCGGAGCTTAGAATGGTTTGAGTTAGGTAGGATCATCACAATATGTATGTGTTTGTTTCTTACACTTTCCATTCCATACCGATGTTGGAGTAAGAGTAAAAAAGATGGTAAATATTTTAAAAAAATATACATAATTCACATTGTTGATAAAACAGGTATGAATATTATATAATTTTTATTACTCATAGAAATGAGTTAACACTTAACTCTGTCAAGATCGAACATTTTAATTTCATCTTGTTCATACCCCTTCTGTGCAATGTTGAGCAACACTGGTATTGTTTTGACAACTGTCAACTTATTATACGACCAAGACCTTGAGATAACTTTTTCTATAACCGCTACTTCTTTGGGTACACTATGTGTACTAAACATCATTCAGTGCCAATTTGGGTCCGACGCGTAGACATTATTCCTTTACATTGTGTTCTTAACATCACGCATTCTCAAATTAGTTGCAGTGCGTGGATATTGAGTGTACATTTTGTCATATAATCTTACACTATAGCGTTTAGAACACCTCGGGTGAACATCGTATGTACAATATGTGTATGGATTATTTTGTGGCTGATATTTTAGTCACGGCGACCGTATTTGGTTGTATGGGTGATGCCCCTCAAGGATTTTTCTGTGACGTCATCCTTTAATGGTCTATTAGGTGGAACGCCTAAAGAATACCTAATAATCAAAAAAACTGTCAGTGTCGATTTTGTTATTATTTTGTCGTCTGACTTTCTTTTTTTTCTCTTATGGCATAACATCCTACAAGGATGATTTGCGCAATCTGACTGTTTGCCCCCCAAGCAAAAGCAAATCCATAGACAAGACCACGTGACCTTTAATGGTCTATAACTATCTTTATAGGTTTTTAAAAATAATCTTTTGGATATTTTCTAAAGTTTTTGACATGCCTTTGCATGTCATATAGTTTTTCGGGAAATGTAAAAACAAAATATAATGTAACTGTTATTACTAAAAAAAAATAAAAAATATATTTTAATGAGTACCTAAAACACGTTTTGACACTATTTGCGGATTTTAATTATACAAAATTAATTAACGACTTATTTTCTTGATTTTGGAACATAAACGAATCGATATATCCAATAGGTATATATTTTTCTATAAAATATCTTAGTTCTGCATCATTGTGCATCATTTGAAATCAAATAGGTACTATACCATTATAATATCTGAAGATTGCACGCAGATATTTAGGATTTTG
Source organism: Athripsodes cinereus (assembly GCA_947579605.1). NCBI lineage: Eukaryota > Metazoa > Arthropoda > Insecta > Trichoptera > Leptoceridae > Athripsodes > Athripsodes cinereus. Next base: position 11,086,341 of record OX388306.1, on the reverse strand, counting down.
ATATTTTATATAGGAAATATTATATCTTCTATTATATAATTGTGGCGTTATGTTTGCGTAGTTTGTAAGGAAATACTTCGATTAAAATATATCAACCATGAATTGTTTTGTACTAAGGCATTATCCGTTTATTTGATTGAATAAAAAATATAAATTCTAAAAATTAGATACATATATGAAAATCACGAAAATATTGATGAATCTTGCCATAGAAAAAAATATCACAATAAAATCATACGGTTTCCGGTTTACAACGTTCGAATAAATTTATCTTTGTTTCGATTTCGAGTATCTGTCAAAATCTGTGGCGGCGCAATTTGGTTTCATTCGATAATTCACAAATCGATTCGAAATGATCGATTCTGACGAGTTTTTTAAAGTGGGAAATTCGAAAAAGTTTATTGTCATAGAAAAGTAAATAAAAAATTGTAGTAGATAAATATATTTAATTTATTTGTTAATGTTTTAAAAGCGTCACGGAAATAAAATTATGACAAATAAAACAAGAGCCACACATATCCAACATGAGATTCTTGTTGCATTTATGGAAGAGCATACAGAATTCGCAAGAAGTGGTCAAAAATATGCCGCAAATAGAAGCAGAAATGATTACACTGAAAAATGGAATGAAATAACTAATACTCTCAATTCTAAAGAGTTTGGACCAGCGCGAACTTGGAAAGCTTGGTGTAAGGTAAGGCTTATAAATTTCAGTACTAAGTTATTTCATTCAGACTATTTGAATAGGTAATCTACAATTCTTCCTTAGTATTCATATGAACAGTAAAACATCGCATTACTAAAGAGTGTCAATAAAGTTATACCCATAATCATTTACTTTCTTGCCATAAATAAATGACACATTCATAGGATTTATTCCACACATTGAACCCATGTATATTTAGATTATCTGTATAACCAGTAATAATGGATAAACAATAAAATACTTGCTCAAAAATATCATTCATTATAAATATGAAACTTTATGCAATCAATGTCTTGGAATGCATTGGAAAAGTCATTTGCTCTTGATACCAAAGACATCATGTCTTTAATTGCTTAAGCCGCTGTGTAAATAATATTTTTTTATTTTTCAATTTCTAGTGTTGGTCGGACATGAAATTTGCTGCAAGAAAAAAGGCATACGTACAAAAACAATTCCAAGCAGGCATTGTGGATAAAAAATCCAAATTGAGCAAATTAAATTCTTGGGACTTAAGAATTTTGGCAGCTATTGGTGAAGATCCAAATAATGGTGTTACAATAAAACCAAAAGTAAATTTATTTTATTGATTATTACATTTTAAATCCATTTGCAATGGTTTTATAGACCACAGTCCAAACTTATTGTTCTAATAATCTTTTTTTTTTTACATTAGTTCCAATCTATAAGTTTTATATGGTGCGCCCGGCAAAGAATATATCTCCCACTTTCTTCTGTAAGTTTTTGGGTATACTTATTTTGGGTATAGGTATTTGTAAAACATCATGAATAAAACATTTAACATCTTCAATTCAGTGATGAGGTATGCTGCCAATCCTGAGTGTCGTATTAAATATTGGCACAATCAAGAAGATCTCTATGTTTAATGCATACATTTAAATATTGGCACAAACAAGAAGATCTCTATGTTTAATGCATACATTTAAATATTGGCACAAACAAGAAGATCTCTATGTTTAATGCATACATTTAAATGCTACTAGCTTTCCCACTTGTGAAAGATTCTGTGATGGTATATGTACACAGAAATTATATAAAACCTTTACAGTTTGGTAGATCGATTCAGAAACAAAGTGTATTTTGCATTTTTAATTGAATCTGTATTATTTCAGAAACCAAAGAGTACATCTTGCGGTAGATTCAAAAAGATGATGAAAATAGAATCACCAGTAACAACGTCAGATTCATCACTTTCTTCATCTCCAGAATCAAAGTCACCAGCAAACCAAGAACCACAAATAATAACCATCCAAGCTATCAAAGAGATTCCACCAGATCCCAGCGACAGTAATATTGAAACCAATACAAATGTATTTAACACGGAATCTATTGAAATACAAAAACAAACTTTACAGATTCAAAAACAAACATTAGAGCTGCAACAGGAAATGGTGACAATATGCAAACAAAGTTTAGAAGTTTTACGAGAAATATTATGGTAAGTATTATCTTTTAACTTTCCAAACATTTATAGTCAGCCCACAATGACATCAATAATCCTAGAAATTTAAATGAAATAAATAAATAAAACTATATTTACAATCAGTTCAGTATTTAAACATATTTGTTGATTATAAGAAATACCAAAAATTGGACTTACAGCGTATGCAACTTTTTCCAGCCAACCAAATTTTCAATTATATACATTATTTCATGAAGTCTCGTATACATTATCTTCATGAAGTTTTGTATTAGTTTCACATTGTTGACCAACCACAACGGTTGTTACACATGTTTTGTACAACTCACTTTTTACATTCAATGAAAGTAAATAATAGATTGCATTTCTACAAAAAAAAAATTGAAATGCAGTAATTAATGTGTCTTTCATTTACCTAAAATATGTAATAACTTTAATATATTATGTGTTTAATACAGTTTACTTCTATTATTATACATTTGCATCAAATGTTCTAAGCTGGGGTAGCCAGCCGACAAACTGCATGTGTTAAATATGCAAGTCGTCTTCCGTGTTGATAAAAGTCGGGATTGAGGCATTCAGGATGTATGTGACCAATACTAAAATGCCGCTAGCGGTTAAGCCTGTATTCAAAAAGAGGTGATTTTTATTTAGGCATACTCTTTAAAAACTGTTCATTAAGGCATCAAAATTGTTGTTTGGACTTTTTATTGGCATGTGACATTATTCTTTAAGTATTGAATTTTAATATTTGATACTAAGAATCATTTTATAAAATGGTTATGATGTCATTATAAGCAGTTTATTCTATAAATGTCAAAACATTTATAAATTCACATACCCCTTTTTGAATATGCAACGATGATAATTCTGCTTTCTCAAAACCAATTTTGATTGATTCACACCCTTCTAGTGGCAGTGGTATTCATAAAAACTTAATCCAAACATTAATATTTCTTTTACTTCTTTTCAGGGCTCAGCAGACCAAAAAATAATTTAAAAAAATTTGTGCCCTGACTAAAGACTGACAGTGAAATATTTGTATTACCTTAATAGTGTAGGAACACTGAAAATTATGTTACCTTATTACTTATACAATAAAGTTATCCTTAATTTGTTCAAAAGTTTTTGAAAACAACTCCTGCATCAGTGACTTGTGCCATTTATAAAGAGAAATGACAAATTTACAGGCAACAGTTCTCACAAGAATTAGGTATGAAATATCCGACAATTCAATTCCTTTTACAAATATTTTTACATACCTCTACATCCCTAACATTCCTTGCGGTAAAGACAGATATTGTCCAAAATGTCTTACTATTTCTCCGCCATTAAGGTCCTAAGATGACCCTCTAGCACAATATACATAGCTACTAAGATTTCAAACTCCAAGATCTGGAGAGGTGTTTATGAGAAAATGTATGCAATGGAATGCATTTGCTTGTATTATATTCACAGATCTTTTCAAATATATTTTTTTGTAACTTAAGTAAGGGGAAGTATAAAAAACACTTACAGGATTAAAGATGGGAGCACTAGAAAAATAATGCAATAATTATATGTTAAAATATATTTATTTTGCATAAAAAGTTACAACAATAATGTAATCATGAATTTAAAAAAAAGCATTGAAAACTAAAAATAATAGATGTATACACATCGAATAACACAATCATTATACTATTATTATTTTTTTCTTTAATTACTTTCACATTGTAATAACGACAAAAATTAAACAAATTAATACATTTATAGAAGACAAAACACAAATAAAATTGAAAAAATAAAATCACAAACCAACTGAACATACATTAGCTGTAGGCACACGTAGTTCTAGGACTCCAACGAAGACTTTTCATAACAAATAAAACTTACTTCTTTTTCTCGATGGAAGAGTGTGTATGTTTGCTTCGTGGCTAGTCTATTCAGTGATGATATTTCCATTACCATAGATGTTGATAAAACAGGTACAAAAAAATAACACAATAACGTATACATGAATAAAATCAAACACAAAAATATTAATAATATGTAATAAAAAACTGGTAACACAACTAATTTTACATGGAATAATATAATGAGATTTTAAAACTAAGTAAAAATAATTATATATCATGATTATAGAGTATTTTCATCCCGTAATGATAGCCTAGACGATAACGATAGAACTGTAGCAATTGAAATAACTGCTGATTGATTGATTAATCATAAATATTTAACAATACACAAATGCAAGCTAGTCACAACTCTATGAATTCCCATGTGTAAGTTTTAACCTCATTGAAACGAAACACCAATAACTTGAAAATTGCTAAAATCATAATATTTTTTGGCCAAATCAAATAAATGTTTTGGTTTATGTTGACGTACTAAACTTAAAGTTGTTCATATGAGCTCATCAATGGAAAGGGGGTTATTCGTAATATTTATTAAAAATGTTAAGATTATTATCACTGTCATAATGTTTTATATATCGTCGTTGTCAAGTGAAAACCTCGTAAGTCGTTTCTTGGGAATTTTTCAGGAGACATGTAAAACAATTTATTTTTTTAGTTATGCGCAACATGTTAAACGAGGTTTTAAATTTTAAAGATAGATGGAGTATGAGTCGCGCTAGATTTCATTGGGTATTTCGCAGAGTTGTGAGATACGAGGTTTAACATTTAAAAAACAAAAAAAAATAGTTATGTATTTTTTTCGACTTACGAGGTTTTCACTTGACAACGACGATATGAAGAAACTTATTTTAGGTAGATAGTTGCAAAAGGAAAAAGATTAGGTCAATCACATCCCACCAGTGGATCATACAAAGTTAGTATTTGTAATTGAACTTCATCTGGAAGAGGTATTTCACGTTGACTTGGGCCACGTCATAAACAATGTATCTGAAACAACTTGGTTAAGGAAAATATTATGTAACAGTGATGATTATACCTACGTAATTTCGGACAGTCAATGTTCCCAAATGCACCAATAAAGGGTGATGGTTCAAGAGACTTACTTTTAATCTAGTCAGTAGTCGATATGTAGTCAACCAATTACCAAAAAAGCAATCTGTTCCAAGCCACCGTAAACATATTATTTATTTATACATTGAAAGGCCATAAAAGCCTTTGACATGAAAATAATATATAATAAAATAACAATCGATAAAGAAAAAAATACATATTTTAAAAATAATGTCAAATAATCAACAGCCAAGCATATTATAATAAATATTCAAAACATGGTAAAGCAAAAGATTAAAAAGCAATTTGAATTTGCGAAAAGGATACTCATTATACAACAACGACGACTGAATCTTCTTGATGATTGGTTTACCCAATGGCACAATAGTTCCGCAATCCAGTTTGATGTCCTGGGAGGGATCTGGTTCTGTCCTACCGACACCTTTCACGGAATGTTTGCCAGGGGGCAGTTTGGTTACATAACTGGCTTGCATTAACTCGTGCCTAAATATGGATAAATATTTCACAGTAATAAATATATAATAACATGATAATTTAAGTGACAAGCAAATAATTAGAGGAGCAATATTATAATAAACATACATTTCACCCAGAGCCACTTCACACAATAACAGCACTCCAATATTGTCAGAGGAGTTTGTACAACAGTAGTTAGCAGACTTGGAGACCATATCTGCAAAGTAGATACCCTTGCCAAACATATATCCGGTCACAGGGGCCTCAGGTGGTGCTATACGCAGACCTAAAATTTATAATTATTTATATTATTAAATTTATAAAAGGCTTTTTATTATAGAATTAGAATATTTTTCCCATTTAAAAACAAGGTGAAATGAAATGATATACCCTGAGACAAAATTCCAGCGAAGTTCGTAACACGTGATCCATGCCACAACAAACGTCTGTGTTCTATTTTTTTAAATGGCTTAAATCGTTTGTCTTCACCCTCTCTGTTCACTTTGAAAAGCTAAAATATAAATCAATATTATCAATGGGTTAGTTGGAAGATATTGCGCTTCAGCAATAAACTCGCCCATTGCACAAAATTATGTATTCAGTGGTAATGTTATCATGTTTTTTTTTTATTCTTAGTATACAAATTTTGTGCAATAAAGATTATTATAATTATCAATTGATTGCAATGGATAAATGATGTATGTAATATTTTCATAATTAATCTACAGAAGTCGTATTTGTTTGGTAGCGACTTACATTGAATATTTCCAATTCATATTGCCTGTGTGTATCAGCGTGAGTATTTTTAACATATTTCATTGCCATTTCAAACTCTGGAGAACCTTTAATAACTGGAGCGATATCACTCTTCAATTGTATATAGTGAGTGTCCAATGGACTGCCAGTTGAATCAGAATCTAAAAACAAAATAATACAACAGATGACACTATTGTTTCACAATATTCTTGCACAGTACATATATTGTAACAATTTGATAACTGCAAAGTATTTCCACCTACCATCTTTCAACATATTGTAAGCAATCTCAATTTCAAGAAGATTATCCAGCATTGACGTTTTAGTTTTGATAACTTCTTCATCATTCAGTAGAGGTGGATTATCTACACCAAAATCATGTGGAATCAATGTATAGAACCTGCAAACATGTTATATACCTTGTTAGCAAGATTTCAACTGAAATAAAAATAACAATAATCCTGAGATAAAACACATACTACAAATCTCACTAAACAGAAGTATGTACCTGTTAGTAGCATCGATAATCTTTCCTTGATTCGCTGGATTGGACTTCTTACTTTCACTTGATAATATTTTCTGTAACTCAGTAAGTACTTTGTAACCTGCAGTGAGCTGCTTACGAGAGAGCTTTCCCAGGGGCATTTTTTCTGTATCCAACTAAAACAAATTCATAATGTAAAAATATACAAACAATTTAACACAACAATAAAGAGTAAATTCATAAATTGCGGTATGTTTCATTTCCCTCCCTGTGCTACAATAAGAAATATTACAGTGAAAGAAGAATTATGTTTACCTCAAACTCTAACATGACTTTCTTCATTGTATTAACATCAAAGATCATCTGAACAAGATGTTGTACAGGCTCTGGCAGTTTGCTGGAGCCGTCATTGATCTTGCTCAACTTTGATATTTGTTTATCATCACCATAATCTATATCAACTGGATACATCTTTCCTGGCATCTGAAATGACAAAATTTATTTATGTTCATTCACTCATATCAGCACGCCCTTTTCCATAAGCGGACTAACTACATGTAATAAACAAACAAGTCGTCCTCTCCGTGCCAATGAAAGATAAGACATTCAGAATGGGTTGCATACCTGATTGTTTAACCAAACTTGTTAAATGTGAAGTTTTTGAATACCAGTCTTCTACAAGATGCTCCAAAACTAACAGAAGAGTGGGAGACTTTTTCTTTGCTGACACTTCACAAAGTACCTACCTATAGATAAATGTTCAAAATCAAAATTATTCATACCTTCATAAAATCGTCTCTATCAAACCAACAGTTGTCAGTTTTATCTTGGTACAGGTCCTCAAATTTACTTTTGGCATCATATATAGATTTGCAATCGTCAGTCTTGTTACCTCCTATAGTAGTACCAATTCTGCCCCAAGAACGGAACAACCAATACCTAAAAAAAAGTTTATGTGACTCCAAAAAATTTCATCACAATATAAGAATTTTACATGTACATAAAAGAAAGTATCTGTCAGTCACCCACTTTGATTTAGTATTCGATTCCAAGATCTGTAGTTTATAATATGAATTCTTCTTTGACACAATGTCGGTTAATCCCAAAACAACCGAGTACTTGTCTCCATTATTATCAATATATACATGAGCAACATCAGTTAGTCCAGAATCTGGATCAACAGCAGTTCCATCTACAAGATAATCAAAGTACAATATAATCGATGAATACACAAAGTTACAAACTTTATTTTATTTGCTGTCGGTCCTTTGTAGAAGTTCATTGCATAAGAAATTATTATTAAACAAATATTTAGTAATTCTGTTTGTGACTTCATTGATAAATTAACTAATGATCTACACCTGAAACTTTCAGGGTTAGTTCCTAGATGCTTCTGGAGCAAATCGTGAAAAGTCTTTTGTGAGCTTCCATTCAAAATGGTGGATTGAAGATGATGAACAAGCACAATGCACCTTGTTAAATGTTTTACATCATATCCAAGTAAATAATGAACATTTTTGAATTCTGAAAAATACATGTGCTCCGTAAATGTGTTTTTCAGAATACAAAAATGTTTATTATTTAATTGGATATGAAGAAAAACATTAAGCAAGTTCTTGGCCTAAAGATTTTTAGACTGAAAGAATTTGCTCCATTAGCATCAAGTAGATTATTGGTCTAATCCCGGTTAAGAATTTACCTCTCATGGGAAAGTTTACATTTTGATTGCTTTTCCATTTGTCACTTATTCTGATTGATTTATTTATTTATTAATAAACTTATCAACTGGCCTTTTAAAAAGTAATGTTTCTACAATAAAATACAATACATAAAAAATCACAAGCAATAATAACAATGAATACATCAAAATAATATATTGTCGTTGGTTCTATGTAACCTCTTATGTGCTCCAAACCAAATTTTACAGGGGACGCAAAAAAAAACTTTTTTTAAGTCCACAGATCAACGAATGTAAAAAAAATTAGACATTTTACATGAAATTGATAATAAATTTGATTATATTTGTTGATCTGTGGACTTGCGTCCCCTGTAAAAATTGGTTTAGAGCACATAAGAGGTTTCATAGAACCGACGACGATATATAGATCAGCATGAATAAAAACGTGATGGAAAGAGTGAATAAAGTTTACAATATAAAAAAACCTTATCCAATAAAAACAACAAAATTGGTGTGAGCAAATATGTACATAATAATATAACAAATCAAATTATAATATAACTTCACTTTACATTTGTGTGATGATGAAACTGGCTTGAAAATAATTATAATGTCACAAGTGGAATTACTAAATATTTATTTAATTTATTTTCACAAACATTCATTATACACTTTACTTACCCTTCAGCTTAAGTGTAGTTTTACCAGAAGCAGATTTGGATTTGTACAGGCTGCTGGATTTGGGAAGTGACTTTCCATCAATCACGTCTTGTGGAATCCTTTTTGTTGGCTACAAAAATCAATATATAATTTAAGAATATTGGAGTAGATTACATTTTAGTATTCACACAGTATTTGTTTGTTAAAGTGAAACTCACATCAGATCCCCACGTTGCAATATTCTTCTCTTTGATCAAATCAATGGATTGTGCAATGGTCCCATCACTTTTGATATCATCAAGGAAACTTGGATCCACCACTTGAATATCCATTCCCTGAACTTCTACCATCTTGTCATTCATAGTGTTGACATCTTTCTCAGTTGCCACTACTGCAGCTAGCTTATCACTGAGTGAACTTGTTACATTTCCACCCAATCTTAAAATTCTGTTTTTAATCTCTTCCTTTTTGTTCTTACTTAAACCATAAATAAAGAACCCCAAATTTTTCAGAGGTGGAATGGGTTTATCAGATTTTATCCTAAAACATGAATTTAAATTAAAATATTTCTGCATAAAATTATTACATATTCAGTACATATTGACATAATAGATTAATAGCACACTATAAACCATTACTTTTTCAATTCTGATTCACTCTTGATCAGTACAGGTGGTGCAATATTTTCAAATATTCTTGTTTTTGGTTTGAATTTATATCTTGAGAATGTCGGAACTTCTTTATATTCTGGCGGAAATACAAATGGGACTCTATCAGGAGTTTTTGTGGAATTCTGACATTTGGTCCATTCAGTGAGGTCACCTAAAAAGTTAATTCATTTATATATAAGTGCAAGCAAAATACAAAACACAAAAGTTATAAATTTAATACAACAATCCATTTTATAAATTAATAACTATCTATACCATCACATCATATCCCAGCATGCAATTTTAACATATAAGCCAGTTAAGGCAACGTAAGCTATGATGTGGTATATATTTTTCATTATTTACAATACACTGGTTGGTTACAAGATATATAATCTTAGATAACAATAAAAATACACACATACAACTGAATTAATGAATAATTTAAATTTTACATAATAAATTTCTACCTGTACAAGTGTAACCATAGGTTCCCAGCACCAATTGCCCACCCTTGCACACCTTGCATGGCTTCAATGCACCAAATGCCATTGCATCGGCCAATCTGTCTAACATCTGAAAATAATAATCTCACATAATAACAAATTCTTTACCCAGTGATAGAAAGGTGTGAATATTATTATTGATATTCAAAATAATAATGTATTATAATATATTACCTTGTCTTCCCCAGAAGGTACATCTTGACAATTGTATTCAAGTAGATTTGCATAGTCACTCTTCTTTAAGTTCTTTTTCAGACTGTCTCTGTAATATAAAAATTAAGAAAAAGATATTAGAATGAGGTTAAATGAAATTAATAATTGCTACTAATATAAAAAGTTGCCTGGCATATGTCATACCAACCTGTATAACTCTACATAAATACATTGATATTTAATATAATTAAAAAAAAATGATAATCATACAATTTACCAAAACTCGATATGGTTCATAATCGTAATATTTTACAAATAAAAATTAATCTAGATAAATTGGGTAAAAATCATTTAACTTTTATAATTTTTTAATATGTGAAGTATTATAAAAAAATAAATTCCACAAAGAAAACTTTCAAAAATATTGAAAATTACAAGTTGTATGACAAAAGTAAAATGTTCCATTTATCAAACAATAGGCAGTCATCATCTCGCCCTTCAACGCTTGTCTCAGGAGCACAGGGTAGCAGTGGCGTAGCTAGGGTCATCTGCGCCCGGGGACAAATTTAGCGCCCCTTCTCGGAGTCCCCAAGAAATTTTTGAAATTTTACAGTTTATATGGTTCATTTTCGAAGCATGAAGCATTATGAAGAATAATATTTGAAACCGAACTGATTTTTGTTAAAAAAAAACGCCATCCTGCATTGTACATGTGTCATTTTGTTTATGAGTAGAATTGTGCCCCTTAATGCTCAATGGGGGCGCTAAAATAGTGTTTGCCAATTGGTTTGTAATGTTTGTTTGTATTTATGGAGCTCCAAAATTTAATCTTGCAAACGTATTTGGGATACATTAGTTTATATCAAAATAAAATTTAATAAAGAGTTTCAATACTCATTTTGGCGCCCCCTAATGTGGCGCCCGGGGACATATGTCCCCCCCTGCCCCCCCCTAGCTACGCCACTGCAGGGTAGAAACCAGCTTCCTCCATTAAAAGTTTCTGTGCCAATTGAGTCACATCCTATGACATTCCTATCACTCTGATGTTACGGTCATAGGAACAATGTATTATGAGAGGTATGGCTGGGCTGTCAGAATCCTTGTGGACGAAAGAACAGTATTCTCTTTGACCAGCTATTACTGGGCATTGAACAGGCAGCTGAGCAATAGTCGGCAGTCAATAGGAAATTTCAACAACACATTTTAGTATACTATTTTGTAATATGTAAAGTTCATTTTTTGATAAAATGCAAATTTTATTATTTTTTTGTTATTCTTACAGGCACCATGATCACAACAATGAATATGTTCACAAACATGATCATGGCACCTGCAAGAGGTTCTGAGATATCGAGAATCTTTAAACGATATCGCATACCCCAAAGTCCATCACTTATAGAAGATGGTCATGAAAACTTCCAATTAATAGATTAGGTTTTCAAAAAACCATACAGCCGGTTAACCTCGGTTAAACTAAGCATGTGTGATACATTATCAATGGAACATATTATTACCAGTGGAGTGCTTTGCATACATGCAGAAAACACCACATGCCTACAATGGTGTACTTTTTCATGTAAAATTCCTATAGGTACAAAAATAAAAATCAGAATATTCTCAAAATCCTACGTATTATAATGAAAATTTAGCGACAGGAGGTAGACATTTCCAAAGGCTGGGTAAATTTTGAAATTGTACATAAAAATGACCATAAAGTATCACAAACTCTTATACAAAATCCAAAATTTGGAGATGTGACAGGGGGAGGGGAGATATAGAAATTTGAAGAGTTGGGTATTTCCTTAATGTTCCATACTAAATTATGGAACAATAAAATTCTTCCTTACAAATGAATGACCAGTATAAAAAAAACTAGTCCCGCCACTGATTATTACTTAACCTTTCCTGTAATAATTTCTTATAACCAACAACTTATCATGGGATAATTATAAATAGCAAGAGTTTAATTATACACCTGAATCTATAAAACAATTTGGTCTGATCTTCAATCTGCTTTTCTTCCTTCTTTTTAGTTTCTTTCTCTTCCTTATCCTTTGGCTCCTCTTTGAGTTTCTTTACAGGAACCTCATCTTGTTTCATGGCCCTGTAATTATCCAATCCCACACATTGGTTACGCAAGTGACTTAGAAAGAAAAATACAATGGAATTTAAGTATAGAGAAAATGTTCAACTTACGGGACTTCTTTCTTGACCATCTCCTTATCTTCTTTAGTGAGAGAATTGAACCCAGGTATCAACTCACCTCCAGCAAAGAATAACATCTCCGAACGGTTCTGAGCGAAACATTTTACATGATGCCACAACGGCTGCCCCCCAAACTTTTGACCAATCTCCGTATCATACACTCTTTTACAAATACGCACATCACCCTGTAAGCAACATAACATGTCTTTCTTATTTATTTATTTACTCATGCTAGACATAAATACCTCTCCACTATCCAACCAATCGTACACCAGCAGGAGAGGTAACATAACAAGAATATTATCTGTTTTCAATGTCCATACTGTAACTGGTCACTTCAGGATACTGCAGTAAATTCTAATGCACTTGGCTCTTAAAAATATACAAAAACCTATTTGATTTTGTTTTAGTTATAATTTCCCACTCAACTTCTGAGGTTCAATATAAAGATATTATATGTAATTCATTATATTTATATGCATAAAATAAATGTTCCTGATAGCATTACGATACATAGTTGAATGCCGTCTTAAATCTTAACTATGATAGTAAGTCGATGATAATAATAATCTATATCATAAATAATGGACTAGATTAAAAAAAATATTACACACACCTTTATGATTTTAACCTCACACACAACACAGGTGGCTCGACTCGACTTGGAATATTCAACTTCGAAGTCTCTTAGGGCTCCAGCGGAAGTTCCACTTGATTCTCCATTGGAACGTTTGGTAGCTTTACCTTTCCCCTTTTTTGGTTTTTCAACAGGCATCACTACACTAGATCCATTTTTTTCTACAAAGAAAAACAAACAAAAAACATCTAGACCATTTTGCAAACAAATACATAAATAAATTACATCACTCTGAGTGAAAGGAACTGAATTCTGTATTGTGCGTCCGAAAGAAGAGTTGAGGGACAAAAGAAGAATGGTTATTTAGAGAACATATTTTGTTTTTCATCAAAACAGGGCGCAACATATTTTCTCAAAATAAAACTAACCAATTTCTTCTTTGATTCTTTTTTGATCATCACTTCTTAATGTTCTGAAGTTAGCAATCTCAGCTGCGCTTTTTGGTCTTTGCTTCATGAAGAAACAGTTATCATGATACCAATTTGCTTGCTTGCCATCAAAAAAGGCAGACTGAAATAAAAACAAATTTTATAGAATAACAATATGCAAAAGCTCATAAATCTTAAAAATAAATACCAGTTTAGACCAGTGGTTTCCAAAGTTGACTGGGCTCTGACCCATCTAACGAAAATTTCCAATCTTGGGACTTACCCTTTAGCCGTCTCAGTGGCGGATACAGATGGGGGGCCTATTGACGATGTCTTGTATATGGGTATAATCAGTTTAAATTAAATGACATTGTCTTGTAAGTGTATAATTTTTGCGCGCCCCCCCCCCCCCCCCTTGAGTATTTTTCTGAATCTGCCTTAGAGAAAGGAGGGCATAAATATTTGTAATGCTGTAATGGTAATATAGTGGCGAAACGCCCATTGAGACCCACTCAATATTCGCTCGCGACAGTTTGGGAAATACTGGTTTAGACAAAAGTTACTTTCGCATGGCGTATTGGCGTTATCAATGTCCTTGAACCATTGCAGGAACAAACGCGTAAACTATTTAACAATCGAAATTGCTATATAATGTAACTTTACGATTACCTTTAAAATTAGTAAAATTATAATAGTTTATGCAAATCCTCAGTAGTTTGTTTGTTCAATGTTTACGTTTTGATAATAAACATGTCGGTCGAAGAGTATGTCTATGGCCAGACCGGAAATTTTCGACAATAAGAAGTGTTTAGTGTATATTTCGTATTTAGGGTCGTCCAATTGAGAAACAAATGAATATAAAAATAAGACCCAAATTATCTCAACATGTCGATTTATTTATTTCACAAATAAAGCTAGCGAATGAGCTGTTCGCTCTCACCTGGACCATTCTAGCAATTCGCAGTTTCCCTTGTGGAATTGGTGTTTTGCATCCTTTACAGCCAGCTCTACCACTTTTGGCGTATTCAGCGGCGTACGGCAAATCTTCTGCCATTATAGGAAAATGTTAAAGAATGAAGTGTTCGTTAGTTAAAAGAAAACAAAATCTTAAACGACCTAAAATCTAGCTAGCAAAGATGACAGCCGGGACAACCGAAAACGCGCGAGTTTACCGCCACAACAATAACGAACGACGTAATATTCTCATAGACAAGAATAGAGAAAATCATAGAGTATAGTTTATTGAGTAAATAAAAGTAACGTTCACATTGTTTCACTTTCGATGATCATCCAAAGTGTCAGAGTTAACGCCGTTCATCGGAAGTGAACGTATCTGTTCACGCTTCTTCAATATTCATCCTATGCTTACAATACCGTGTCGATATTCACGATCATATTGTTGTCTTTAGTTTGAAAAAATTAAAAATAAAACAAAATAATAGAATTCTCGATAACGTGAAAATAAGACAAATAGGAAAGAACTCGTTTATGGTTATTCCATCAAAATTATGTTGGGTATTAATTGCTTTCATCTGTCATCGCTAGTGATCACTAGGATGCGAACGACAATCAATCTTCATTCATTCGGTGACAATTCGGATCATTCTCCGAAGAATTTTTTTTTATATAAAAGATATATCTGGGATTTTGTTGTAAACTCAAATGCAACCTTATAAACCTTTCACAGTAAGCTACTAAAAACTCGTGTCGTGAAAGGGGAGTTTACGAACCACGGACCCCTGGTTCACGAGGCCGAGGTACCTCCAGGCTACCGACGAACCGGACGAACCCGTATATGGATGGGAAACGAAGACATTCATTCGAATATTTCTTCGAAGAATGCTCCAAATTGTCACCGAACGATTGAAGATTGATTGACATTTGCGTCTTATTATATGTATTCATAGAATTGGCTATCAGTATTTATTACGTGTTACAGAAACTTTTAATAAAAATTATGATAGAAATATGTTATAAACTGAAGAGGCGTAAACGTAATACTACTGGTACCATGCCACCGGTTAAAGACAAATTGTTTTTTTTTTTATGAAAAAAATGCTCTCCGTAATAATATTCAAACTGAATCACAAAAATGACTTCAAATTCTTTAACAATATTTGCAAACCAACACCACCTATATAGAGTGTGTTGTTGCAAACGATGTAAAACTGAATAATATCTACTATTTAGATTTAGAAGAAAAAAAAATCTCCATTCAAGATTACATTACAATAATCGATAGTCTCTGAATACCTTTATAATAAATTGCGCAAGCGCAGTATTTAACCGCGTGGTTTAATATAAATATTAAATATGATAATTTTATTAATTGTCAAAGTTTGTACCTGTTAACATTGATTGTAATTTGTTAAACATTTAAGTGATTGAATCCAATTTTTTCAATATAAGTAACTGCCACAACAATATTAAACCTGTAAGTTATTATGTTAAATATCATGTAATCCATTACAATAAATTTTATTGCATATTTCCAAGTTGTTTGTTTACGTTATCGGTAGTGACATACCGACAAAGATATACCATTAACATTAACCATGTCGATAACATTCATCATTTCATCAATAAAGTTCATACACACTATAGTGAATGATATATCTATATCTAGTATCGCAAAACTAAGATGAACAATCACTAGGCAATATTTTATCGAAACTAAGTATGTATTTTGATTGTTTCCACTATTTCTATGAAAATTTTATAGTTCATAAATAAAAATTAGATAAATCTGCATGTGGTAAACAGTGATAAATCTCTGACTACTTCACTTGCATTAGATGCCATTCCTCTTTCACTCTTGGACAGTCCTTTTAAGCATGCGGGGTGGATAGAAGCCTCCCTCATTCAGAACATTTTTCATGGCATTCTTAACAGCGAAAACTTGTAAAAATAATGTCATACTGCGAAAGAGAGTTCTTTTGCTGCAATATGGTAGAAATAATGGCCCTGAACTGAACATGCCATGTCCGATTGACCAAAAAGGAAAGTTTTTTTCACCTAAAAAGTTCCTAATAGTCTAGTATTGAAAGATATAGATCCACTTAAATTAGATTTCCATGTAGATTGTTTATTAGCTTTTTTCCAAATCTTTCACATTTGTTGACAATTGTATGTATCTGTTCAGGAATTGGTAACAAGTAGTTACAATGGAACTATCTTAGTTGAGCGGCCCCACCCGTTGTCGAGTATTTTTTCCATGGAAAGAGCCTGTTAGCATTATTATTCAAATTGGTTTTACTGCAAATTAAAATGTTTGCATCAAATTATTTCAAAATCTTCACCATCCGAAGTGTGAAAGAAAGTCGAGAAATTTAAAATTCTCATGAGTGTATGAAAGGTCACTGTCAACACGCATCCTTCGTCATTTTTGTAACCATGTAGAACAAATATTTTAGTCAATTTGTATTATATTGTAATCGATTATTGCAAATTTAAATGTTTGCATTAAAGATTATGGGCTAACGTTGTTAGAACAGTTAAAACATTTTGACATTTTTCTATGAAAAAAAATATTCGATGACGGGTGGAACCGCTCAAATAAGATAGTAACGTCACAATTTTGACAGATATATCACACAAACAAACTGTCTTCAGTATGGTAACTGAGAGTAGTAATTGTTTTTACAAATTGTGCCAAAAAAACCACGGTAACGGCATTTGGACACTGTTATTTCCCACTTTTGGTTGACGTTACCCCACTCTTTTATAACTAAAATAGTGTTGCAACACAAAGTTGTTGGCGTTTCGAAACAGCAACACTATATTTCCAGAATGTTTATATGAGGTCGTAGATCGTGGTCATACATGGCTTATCTAAAATATACTCCATAATATTGTTTCTACCATGTAATAATGTATACAACACTACTTATACAAAGTTTCATCGCGGAAAATCCAGTATTTGTAAAAGGCTTAGACTTGTGGGTCTAATATTTGTTGTGATATATTTTATGTGTTTTTAAATAATAAATCATTTGACTGTGGATGCTGAGAACGCACCCACGATAATAAAATATTAGATGTTAAATAACAAATAATGCAAACAGTAATCAGTTTTTATTACAGTGTATTGTTTTATAAAAAATATTTTTCATGAAGAATTGAAAATCACTGCCATTTCTATTTGAGAACTTTTTCAGTGATGTATTTTAGTTTTTAATAATTATAAACCATAATAAACCGGGAATAAAATTAACAGAGTGCACAATTATTATTCAATAGTTGAACATCTGTAAGCTCAAGTTTTTGTGAGTGATACAATATTATTTATTGATTTTTCAGCTATGTTGTGGTAGTTTCTAAACTTTACGATGACTATCTGGAATAAAAAAACTACAAATATCACTTTTATTTTAATTTATTGCTCTTCGATATCAGTGTTGTTTTTGACTCCAAATGTTCATTATAAAGTATAATAAAATTATGAATTGAACATTCTATCCAAAAGAAGTGTATGCTCCGATTTAAGTCATATGAAAACAACTTTTAAGATAACTATCTTACTTACTTGCTGGCATGGAAAAAGCATCTTGAATATTTCAAAATGTCTTAATTTGTCTTTGCATGCATTTATTTTTAATTTTGTATTTTATTTAAATGTAATAAATAGGTGGTGTATGTTGATAAGATTATTTTATTTAGGTATTGGATACATGTTTACTACTCCCTTGGGCATATTTATGTATTGCAATATTTGATATAACTACATTACTGATATTAATAAGCAATAGGGGTGATCCTTAAAATGCCAATTCATACAAAATTCAGCGACGTGTCTAGAGTTTCCATACGGAGTAAGCCTGCCCTCAATATAAAGTGAGTCACTTCAATGCGATACTCGCTACCACTTCAGGTCTCACCAAGCTCTCATCATCATGCTGTGACAAATTAAACTTTCTCAAGACATATCTTTACTTTGTGAGGACAATTTTCACGTTCTTTATCCGTAGTTAGTCAACTGACTACCCCATTTGGGAAATGCCGTGATGGTATAGCAGTAGTATATCTTTATTTTATTATTTGGCTTTAGAAAAATGTTATAAAGCAATTGTTTTATTTGAAATAGAAATAATTGTATTGATAGAGAGGCATCCCTAATCAAATTACATATTTGCCAATAATATTTATTCTAATGCATTTTACATTCTTGACCTTTCGTGCCATAATGCAGATAAATATCTCAATATCAGTAAATACAAAATTATAATAATATGTTTTGAATGTATTTAACTCTACATCTTTTCATCTATAAATTGATGTTATTGGGTTAAAATTATTTAGTTTTCTATTCTTAAACTGTTAGGTTAAATTCCCTGCTTTCGTTAAAGATAAGAAATAACTGTAAAATATTCCAATATTTTCGTAAAACTGATGATGAACAAACATATTTATTTTGTGGACTCGTTTTAATATATTTTTGAAATATATTTTAGGCAAAATGACAATCATAAGATTTTACACATCTCCAGCACTAAGTGAACACAAAACATCTGAGTTATTCTTCAAATTAAAAAGAATTTGTGTCAACCTTCAAAAACTGACTACAGAACGTTGTTATCATGTGGAGCTGAAGGACGGCACGAGTACTTTATCATTAGAGAAATTGAAAGTATTGAAATGGCTTTTGTCCTCTTTCATTTATTCAAATATACAAGAATCGTCTTGTCTCCAAGATAATTCTAGCAATATTCGTATTGTTGAATGCGGTCCCAGGTAAATATTAGTTTTATAAAATCAATCAGAATTTGTTTTATTTGTGGAATATAAAACTTAATTCATTAAGCAAGTCTATGTTTATATTTTATAGATTCAATTTTTCAACCGCTGATTCGAGTAATGCTGTCCAAATTTGTAAAAATGTTGGTTTAGAAGATGTTGTTCGACTAGAGGTATCGATACGGTATCAATTATTTCTGCCAATCGATCAAAGTTTTTCTACAAAACTGATTGAAGATTTGTCTTCTGCTTTACATGATCGAATGACTCAATGTGTCTACACTAATGATAATATTCCACAAACATCCTTTGATGAGGGATTGCCGAAAAATGTGGAACCCTGGTTCATTGTTCCAATCATGCAAGAGGGAAAATCGGCACTATTGAAAGTAAACAAAAAGCTGGGTAAGATCTATCTCGCTTTAAATAAGAAAATGCCTATTTTTATTTGATATATTTCAATGCATTTAAATAATATGACTTTTTTTTATACTAAATATATTTATTACTAATTTATAACGTAGCACATGATTTCTTAGTAACTTACTTTTAAATTAGATACATATCGAGGGGTGAAAGGCTATTTGTTTTAAGCGACATTTTGTGAACTTTACAGGAGAGCAATTTAAAGTTATTTTTTTTAGAAAAAAAAATATTATAAAAAAACGATTAGTCCTATTTAAAAACGTTCTAAGAACAGCATGTTTAAAAAAAATCAACACATATTTTGGCATAATTTTCAGTAATAATACCTTCAAAACATCCAAATTATGTGTCGCTTAATACAATTTGGCTTTTATCCGGAGTCAGGAAAAATGATTCAACCACCAACGGCATAAAACATTAATGAAGGGAAAAACGTTTTAAGCGACATCGCTGTAATTAATTAGTGGAAGGAATAACGATTTATCTGACATTGACCAAAGATAATTGAAATAGGCTATTTGTTTTAACTACAAGCTGAAAGATAAACGGAAACAGGAACAGTGACTTAAGCAACAATAACATTCTTAATTAATTGTTTTACATCCTCCTCCTGAAAGGATTTTATAAAACTAGGTAGTTGATACAAAATAATTTTTGTCGTAATGCTAAGTGAATCTTGGGTTTAAAAGAAAACATAAAAACATTAATTATGATATTTTTTATTAAACAAGTAAAAGAATTGTTGTCAATAATATTTATTGTTACAATGAGAAATCTGGAAAAATATTATATTAGCTAATAAAACAATGCACTGGTATGATTATTAAAACAAACATAATCTTATCGAAAAAACAAAAACCAAAAAATAGATAAATAGAGATGAAATTATTAAAATAATTATTTGTCTCAAATAACATGTTTTCAAAAATAAAAATGAGACGAAAAAGTTGAAACGACCATCATTATCAATATTACGAAATAGAAAATTGGTTGAACAGTCAAAAGTTGGTGCAAACGGTTGCAGCGAAAACGGTTCATGCGACATGCACTACTTTTTTAAATATCGGCTAAATGTATGAAGCGACAATGCAGAGAAATAGCAGAAGAGGGCAAAACGGTTTAAGGTACTTTTTATGACAATTTGCACACACGGAAAAAAGCTTTAACTACCATCTATCTGCAAATTGGAAGAAAGAAAAATAGCTTATGCTCCAATAGTCTGTATTAATCAGTATTAATGAATGGTTTAAGTGAAGTGTTTAAATCAAATGACAAATTTGATGTCAGATCATACATCACGTTTGAGAAATTAGACCTATTTTTTTTTTGTTCAAGCGCCAAAAAAGTACTCCGATTGACTCGAAACCTAGACCAATCGACGCAGAAAAATTTGCCGATTCCGACCATATATATAACTCATTTTCGGCAAAAGTGTCGCTTAAAACAAATAGCCTTTCACCCCTCGATATTATTTAGTTTTTTTTATGTATATATTTTTTTGATTTTAAGTATGATTTGTTTTACAAAATAATTTCACTTGCATGTAACCTCTGTGGTTAGGTTTGGCTTTTGACGATTGGGATATTAACTATTATACTGACTTATTTCAAAATAAGTTGAAAAGGAACCCAACGAGTGTCGAGTGTTTTGACCTAGCTCAAAGCAATAGTGAACACTCCAGGCATTGGTTCTTTAAGGTATATAATGCATGACACTTTTTATGTTTATGTTGTTTTGTTTTATTACATCATCATTATTCAAGTATTTCAGTTTTTTATTTTTTTTATGTTGACTATGGACGATTATATTCTATACGAGTTTTTTTCATAGATTTTTAAGAAATCTACAAATCAAAATCACCATCAAATATTCAACGAAATTATAGGTTGACGAAACATGAAAATATGTATTTTTAGCGTTTGAAGATGATGTTGAATATGATTGTGACAGTGATTTTTTAAAAATTAAGTGACTTAATGTATTCATAATGTGTTTATTTTAGGGAAAGTTGATTGTTGATGGTGAAGAATATAAAGAATCTTTGATTGAAATGATAATGAATACACAGAAAACATCGAATGACAACAATGTCATCAAGTTTGGAGATAATAGCAGGTATTTTTTTGATTAAAGTTCTAATATTTTTTACACTAATCAACTTGCAAGAAGTACGTAGTATAACAAATAACAGATTGTATTTATTTATTTATTTCAATCAATATACGGCATTTGCCTTTTACAATACATATATAATAAACATAAAACATTTTGCAATCCTCAATACAAAATAAGAAATAATAATACATCAAATGTTTTTGTGTTAACACTTTGGAAATTCATTATAATAATACAGTAAAATCTTAAATAATTAAAAACAATTTATAATTATGTACTTACATATTGATTTTTTTAGTGCTATTAAGGGATTTGTTCACAAGATTTTGCGCCCTCAGGATGTTACAAAGCCCTCTACTGTGATACAAGATGAGCTGAAGTCAGATATTATCTTCACAGCAGAGACTCACAACATGCCCACAGCCGTGGCTCCATTCAGTGGGGCTACAACTGGGACGGGAGGAAGAATCAGAGACGTACAAGCTGTAGGGAGAGGAGGACACACCATAGCAGCCTCCGCTGGCTATTCTGTGGGAAATCTCAATATTCCAGGTTATTTCTTTGCCATCATTTGCTAAAATCAAGAATGTTCAATCTTTCTGTCACAATCAAAGTGAAAAATGGAGCTATACATATACATACATACATATACATACATACACATACATACATATCAATGATCATTGTGGTGGTTTCGAGTTTATTGATTCTTGTTCCTAGAACTTGCTAAAGTGACTATGCGCTTTCTGTTTTATGTATTATCTCATGAATATTATTGTTAATATCTTGGTGTAATATTTATGGTATTTACTATAAATCTTTACTGGGTAATTTTATTTTGGAGATGGAAAACTATTTGGTTTGATATATAAAAATATTTGAATTTTTTACAATAAGTATATATTTTGGTATTAATCTAGAGTGGTTCAAAATATGATTAACATCTAAATTTCTAGTAAGTAAAATCCAGTTCCCGACATCCAATTGTATCAAAAAAATCATAACATAAGTATATATTTATTTAGTCTCTTGTTAAGCATACGGTCATTCTCAATCTTCTTGTGTATAAATCATGGAGAACCATAATGTTGTAAGATACGATTCTATGGTAGCTCTAACTTGAATAATAATGGTGATATAAAACATACAAGGCCATCAAAATTATTATGTAATTCAGTTATTTATGTTAAAATAAAATTATTTTAGGCTATGACATGTCATGGGAAGACAAGTCGTTTGAATATCCTGAAAACTTTGCTTCACCTTTGGATATTATTATTGAAGCAAGTAATGGAGCATCTGACTATGGAAATAAGTTTGGTGAACCTGTTATCACTGGATTTGTACAATCGTATGGAATGAAAAATGCTGAAGGAGTGCGAGAGGAATTTGTGAAACCAATTATGTTCAGTGGAGGCATTGGCTATATGCCTGATGAAATGATTACTAAGGAAAAGCCACAAAAAGGTAAATATTAAGCTAGTTTATGTTAAAATATGTCTTTCCTTAGTCCATGGATTTTTCCATATAAAAATGAGTAAAAAATTAAGAATTGAAATGCTATTGAAGGGAGCTTTACAAGACTCTCAATTTGAGTGAATTTAGTGAAAATATATCAAGCTTTTTAATTCAATGTTCCTCCAATTTATTTATACAATTTATTGTTGACTATATTCAACATGTGTGATGCATTATATACTTTTGTTTAAGGTAATCTGGTAGTTAAGATAGGTGGTCCCGTATATCGCATTGGTGTAGGTGGAGGAGCAGCATCTTCTGTAAGTGTACAGGGAGGTGGAGAGGGGGAGGATAAAGTCAGAAGTGCTGCCTTGGATTTTGGAGCAGTACAACGAGGAGATGCTGAGATGGGCAACAGACTTAATAGAGTTGTCCGTGCGTGTCTAGAAGCCAAGCAGAATCCTATATTGTGTAAGATTTTCTTAATCATTATGCAAGTACTAAACTCTGAAACGATGGATCTTTAAGCCTTTTGATCTTGGGCAGTGGATTAATCATTATGACACTTAGTAATTTTAAATAATAATCTCGTGCAAAATCATGGATAGTTCAGGTACTAGGCTGTTATTAATGCGTGTAATTTCAAAGATATCTAAAAAACTAATAATAAAACTATGTATTTTTTCCATTTATTTGACTCTCCTGTAAAATGTCAATTTTGCAGATTAGACGTTATATTTTGGGCATGACTTTGTAATGATTTTATTTCAGCGATTCATGATCAAGGAGCTGGTGGTAATGGAAATGTTTTGAAAGAATTGGTTGAGCCTGAAGGTGCTGTGATTTATACTAAAGAGTTCAAATTGGGTGACCCTACAATATCCGTCATGGAATTGTGGGGTGCAGAGTATCAAGAGAACAATGCCATACTTTGTGACAAACAGCATAAAAATATACTTCAAGGTTAGTTAAGATTATTATTATATGCCAATGTCTGATACACATTTCTCACAAGTTAATTTTTTCATATTGAAATATTGCACAGGTACATGTTCAACATCTCGAAATACTAATATTCCAAAACAAAGCATGTCAAAATTTTTGAAGCATTTTGACGGTCTATCAACTTTCTATGTACAATAAGTTGAAATTTTTTTGAGAGTTGTTGACTTAATAAACTGGGCAATCAGTATAGAGTCATATTCCAAATCGTATTTATAAAATAAAAATAAATATTTTTTACCCCAAGATGTAATGAAATTAAAAGATTTCTGAAGCCAGTTATTATCCATTGTTATTTGAAATATGATGTGATTGTTTCAGATATATGTGCTCGTGAAAGATGTCCGATATCTTTTGTCGGTGAAGTCACCAGCGATGGTCATGTGAAACTCATTGAAGGAAGTATGGGCTCAGATAAGACATATGATGAAAACCATAATTTACCGTTTAACCTCGACCTTGAGATGGTTTTAGGTAAAAATAATTATATTTAATCCACATTCTCCCACTCTTCTCTGTTAATTTTCGAGTGTCCTGTAAAAGACTGGTATTCATAAAACATCACATATAAGACATTTTTTATTTTCCATTCAGTTATGAGGTGCCCCACCTGTTTTTATGGCACGGAGAGAACTACCTTTATGTTGATTATCATACATTAAATCTGCTGGCTACTCCAATTGTGGGAACTCTGTGATAGTATAAATATATAGATACTCAAAATTTTCTAATTCAGAATGAGTGAAATTAAAAAAAAAACAGAAATGATTCATTCATACCATCATGGCATAGAAATGTTAAATAGAAATTACTTGTAGTTACTAAATTAATATGATAATTTCTCACAGGTAACATGCCAAGAAAGGTGTTTGATTTGAAGATGAATAGTATTGTAACAAAGCCTTTAATGTTTCCTCCAAACTTGACCGTGTATGAAGCACTTGACAAAGTATTGAGACTTGTGTCAGTTGGCAGCAAGAGATACTTGACTAACAAAGTAGACAGGTGTGTGACAGGTCTAA